>CALSFV010000665.1:92500-186147 GCA_943737045.1 Parapristionchus giblindavisi
GTAGCTGCAGTATCCTACTATCTGCATTGAATACTGTGTTGATTAGATATGCTTTAAAAAATCATTGGATGGAGATTATTTCGTGATTATTTATCGATAATTGAAGATTATTGATTGGATTTGAGGAGAAGAATGCTATATCGCAAGAATTCGTGAGGTTGCTCAAACAGGATAATCAGTTCAAGGCAGCGACAACCACGGTAATTTATTGATTGATTACTACGGTTGGGGTGACTATTGATTGAGATTGATATGATTTGAACGGCACATTAATGACATGTTCGAGTTCTTTGTGTTATTTTAATGTTTCTCTCGAAGCTAACAGTCTGTTGGTAGAACTCAATTAAACCGAATATATAAGGTCCACCACATATCGAAATCCTGTGAGGGCGCCGAAAATGTATATGAGAGCATATCTCACTGGATCGAAATACTCTTGGCACACTAAGAAAAAATGGAAAGTGAGATTTTTGCAGTTTTATGTAGTACTGTCCGAGAGAGGTTCACCCATGCAGGAGAGAAGTTGTGAAAATGCTTCTACGCCTCAGGGCATGACGTCATAAAAATTTAAAATTTTTGCAAACTTGCTCGTACGGCTTCATGAGTGGTACCAATCGATTCCTCGTTCAATTCTAAGACTTTTTTGATTTGGTACATTTTTTGTAAAACTTCGGTCTTCCTTGAAAAATGCAAAAAACATTAATAAATTCAATTTTTTCGAATTTAATATATTATGCAAGTGCAAAGGGCCGTTTTTCATTCGCTCAGTTTCTTCGTATTACAATTACACATACGCTTGTATATACCGTTAATTTTTTGAGGGGGCCTGGTATATTGGAGAAGCAAAAAACAAGAGTAATTAAATTGTGGTGTGCTTACTGTAGCCGAGTTTCATCAGTGCTATTTCCCGGCTCCTGATTCTAGTTGTCGATAATAATTGATGTAATCATATCTACTACTGTAACACGGCTGAAGCAATATACTTATGGCATTCCTCGGCTACAGTAACTCACATAGCACACTGAAATGACAAACGAGAATCAGGAGCCGGGAAATAGCACTGATAAAACTCGGCTACAGTAGGCACACCACAATTTAATTACTCTTGTGTTTTGCTTCTCCAATATACCAGGCCCCCTCAAAAAATTAACGGTATATACAAGCGTATGTGTAATTGTAATAAGAAGAAACTGAGCGAATGAAAAACGGCCCTTTGCACCTGCATAATATATTAAATTCGAAAAAAATGAATTTATTAATGTTTTTTTGCATTTTTCCCAAGGAAAACCGAAGATTAACAAAAAATGTACCAAATCAAAAAAGTCTTAGAATTGAACGAGGAATCGATTGGTACCACTCATGAAGCCGTACGAGCAAGTTTGCAAAAATTTTAAATTTTTATGACGTCATGCCCTGAGGCGTAGAAGCATTTTCACAACTTCTCTCCTGCATGGGTGAACTTCTCTCGGACAGTACTACATAAAACTGCAAAAATCTCGCTTACCATTTTTTCATAGTGTGCCAAGCCCCAACACAAGTATGTCGATTGCGTCAGATATCCTCTCATATGAAATGTATATGTATTAATGTCGTCCTTGTTACATACGGTCCTTTTCAGTTCGAGAAGTACATTTTCAATAGAGGGATAGGAGGAGTCGTGCAGCAGTTTGACCAAATTCATCAGAACTTATTACGGTGAACGAATATTTCGTACAGTAGCCCTTTACACTAAGGTTATGTCGGCTACAGTAGCCCTTTACACTAAGGTTATGTCGGCTACAGTAGCCCTTTACACTAAGGATATGTCGGCTACGGTAGCTCTTTACACTAAGGATATGTCGGCTACGGTAGCCCTTTACACTAAGGATATGTCGGCTACGGTAGCCATTTACACTAAGGTTATGTCGGCTACAGTAACCCTTTACATTAAGGTTATGCCGATTTCGCCCGTTCAAAAGATAGACAGTTCGAAAGAAAAGAAGAGTAAATCAGGCGAGACGATATGTAAAACTACTCGTTTTACACATCGTCTCGACTGTTTTCTCTCCTTTTCGTAACTTTTGAACACCTCATTATTTAATTTCATTTACAGATATTCTCTTCTATGTCAACGCTACAAGGAGTTCCTAAAAGAAGGAAGCAAGGAACTGGAGCAAACAGAAAGTGAGCATATTTTTTTTTTTAAATTAACAATATTATTCAATATGAATTTTTTTTATTTCTGTGTAGTTACTGTAACATAGTTATTTTCTGTGAAGCTTGCACTGTTATTATCGAGTGATCTTTGATCTTTGACCTTTTCCAGGAATTCTGGAGTCCTTACAGAAGATCAGTCAGGATATCAACAAGTCACTTGGACTCCCCTCTACACGAGACCTGATGAGTCTCTCTGCCCGGTTCCAGGTGGGAGTATGCGGAGTTTTGAATTTGAGGATACTGTAGTTTTGGGGATACGATATTTTTGGGCTGAATTGTTTGACGAACGAAGGGTTTTTTAATAGTTCTATACGAGTTTTTGAGATCGAAAATCGAAAACAAAAAGAAACCAATTTTTCTGAATTTTCATAATGCTACTATATACGAATAATCAATGCAAGTAATACAGCAATTGTTCTGTTCCAAACTCTCGTCGTTTTGTGAGCACATTCTCTCGCCTATTTATCTTTTCATTTTTCTCTCACAACAGCAAATGTATGTGAATCCAGGGATCGTTTGATGTTTTCCTCCCCGGACGACAATTCATTCGAGAAGAAGCTGTTAAGAAACAAGGAAGAAAAGGGCAGCAATCGAGAAGACTGATACTTGTACGTTTGATTTATTTATTTTATATTGTTGTTTTTCTCACATTGTTTTTTATTATTGATTTTTTGGATCATTTCTTCACTTGTGTACCTTTCATTCCAGTTCTCTGACACCTTGTGGCTTTGTCGAGTTTTGAAAACACCGGGCAAGTGCGGACTCATCGATGTCAATAGGAGCTTTCGTATTCCGGTTGCCCAAGTCCGCCTCGAGGTATGCCATTGATTTTTCCCTTGAATATGGATTTTCACAAACACTTGGTATTATTACTACGACGTGATTGTCTTTGTGTTTGTGTGAAATTTATTGTTGGCTATTTAATGATTAATTGATTTCTTAGACACACGATACACAGGACTCCTGCTACATGGAAATAAGAAGCTCGATAAAGAGCGCTGGTCTCTTTTTTCAGTACGTTCATCACTTCTAATTATAAGTAATTTTCTGAATTCCCGCAAGTTTGCTGGTAGTATGTGTTTTAATTGAAAATATATATGATATAATATCAAAGATGTTAGGGGACAAACAATTCCAACTTTATTTTAATGTTTTTTTCGCTCTACCTACAATAAGCTCTATAAATGAATCAATATTTCTGTATATCAATCGATAATTTATGCAACTTCAGGAATCAATCAGTACGGGATAGCTTCAAGATGCTCGTAGAAGAAGAAGCTTCGGAGCAGCGCAAGCTGATCGCGAGGAGGAGCTCAGCACCCGATGAGGTGGTTCGATTATTTATATGTTTTAGATTTTCGATAAGTTTGTATGCTATAGCAGCATCAACATTCAGGCAGTCATTTAGACACATACTGAAGTTGGGTAGTTTTACGGTAGCGAATTATGCTTGAAAGTACGGTAGAGCCTATAGCGTAGAATGGTGGTTGAGTACGCTAGTTAAGAGACCGGCTCGGTAAGACTCGAGCATGGTCCGGACATTCGCGAGGACTTTCGATCTGGGGCTCTATACTTTTATCATAGACACATACCGGGGGAGACCGATGAAAGTTATAGTGAAAATGCCCTTGGGCTCAAACCCGGCTCACATATGTTTCATAAAATAAAAAAATTGAAAAATTCATAACTTTTCAATCGTGATAGCTAGGACTTTTATTTCTTTTTATTGGTGAATAACATGTCATGCAATCTTACAAACACTGCTGAGCATTAATATCATATCGTTCAGAATATGTTTTTTCGTGTCTGATTTTCACATTTTTCTTCTTCTATCCTCGTTGAACAGATAGCGCAAGTAATGACATAGTGCATATTGTAGCCCTGACAATTATGTACATGATGGTCACATTCCCGTAGAAATCCAAGTTACTAAAATTTTGAAAATTGCAGCTGAATGTGAGATATGTGTAATTTGCAAAAATCGAAAATTAAATTTCTTGTAAATCGCAAGAGTAAGAGGTAGCTTTATTATGTCATTATACTCGTAGTAATGCGAGTGCACAGGAAAAATATACAAGTAGACTCGGACTACATTTTTAAAAAATTTAGAAAAATCATTATTTTATTTTTATTTTTTCAACCCCCACATTCAGTGGACCCTCAAGGCAAGTTGATTCATAGGGCGGATGGTGGATGTTGCATGTGCGTTTGCGAAAACAACTGCCACGTGAAGAATCGTCGTTTCGCAGATCTAGAATTTATTTTTTAAATCATCAAACTTGAAAATTTATATGTTTCTTTCATATAAATCGGTTGGAAGGTGGCGTACAGCAACCAACGCTGTACCATTGTTATCAGTAGGAGTGTACTGTACTTCACTACGGGAACCGTCAGGAATCACGAACTAACTTTTTTTCAGTCGACTCATGATTCTCAACCATGAACCCGGGTTCATGGTTGAGAATGGCTGAGGTCGAAAAATACATGATGATCCCAGACCAAATACTAGTTGCCATTATATCAACAGTGAGCCAACTTTTATTTTTATGGATACCATAACCAGAACTACCGTAATAGTAAAGCACGCACCTAAATTTTCCGAGAATTTCACCACATTATTATAGGATACGGTAGCTAGATTACGGTAATTCGAGCTATGGTATCCATAAAAATAAAAGTTGGTCCACTGTTAATATAATGCCACATAGTATTTGGTCTGGGATCATCATGATTTTTTCGACCTCAGCCATTCTCAACCATGAACCCGGGGTCATGGTTGAGAATCATGGGTCGGCTGAAAAAAGTCAGTTCGCGATTCCTGACGAATACGGTAGAACAACAGCGTATACTCCTACTGATAAAAATGGTACAGCTTTGGATGCAGTACGCTACCTTCCAACAGATTTATATGAAAGAAACATATAAATTTTCAAGTTTGATGATTTAAAAAATAAATTCTAGATCTGCGAAACGACGATTCTTCACGTGGCAGTTGTTTTCGCAAACTCACATGCAACAGCCACCATCCGCCCTATGAATCAACTTGTCTTGACGGTCGACTGAATGTTTGAGCTGAAAAAATAAAAATAAAATAATGATTTTTCTAAATTTTTAAAAAATGTAGTCCGAGTCTACTTGTATATTTTTCCTGTGCACTCGCATTACTACGAGTATAATGACATAATAAAGCTACCTCTTACTCTTGCGATTTACAAGAAATTTAATTTTCGATTTTTTGCAAATTACACATATCTCACATTCAGCTGCAATTTTCAAAATTTTAGTAACTTGGATTTCTACGGGAATGTGACCATCATGTACATAATTGTCAGTGCTACAATATGCACTATGTCATTACTTGCGCTATCTGTTCAACGAGGATAGAAGAAGAAAAATGTGAAAATCAGACACGAAAAAACATATTCTGAACGATATGATATTAATGCTCAGCAGTGTTTGTAAGAGTGCATGACATGTTATTCACCAATAAAAAGAAATAAAAGTCCTAGCTATCACGATTGAAAAGTTATGAATTTTTCAATTTTTTAATTTATGAAACATATGTCAGCCGGGTTTGAGCCCAAGGGCATTTTCACTATGACTTTCATCGGTCTCCCCCCGGTATGTGTCTATGATGAAAGTATTGAGCCCCAGATCGAAAGTCCTCGCGAATGTCCGGCGGGGGGTCGAAATGCTCGAGTCTTACCGAGCCGGTCTCTTAATTACGGTATCCTTTCAGGTCATCAATGAATACAGAACCGGTTTCGTCTCTTCACGTACTCCATCAAGAGTATCAGCTACCGTATCCCGTACTCAGATAACTAGAAGAGGAGAAGAGAAGATTGCAAATTCACAGGTGCGTGCTTGCCGATTTGCTATCATACATTGCCATACCCTCGCAATGCGAGGATTGACCCACTATATAAAAATAAACGGCGAGGATACCGTAAATGTATGATATGCTATTACCATAGGTCGAAAAATATGTTAGAAAGTATCAAGCCTGACCGTATTTTGTGCCAAATTTGCCAAAAATCGAAAAACCTAATATTTTTTTGAAGACCAATAACCTAGCTACTCGACCTATGGCTATTACTCTAGATGTGCTCTAGGTGTAGGTGAAGTAGGAAATAAGTGAGGGACGTCACACTTTTCACTTTAAGTAGACTTACGTCTCAGTTTAAGTTGACTTAGAAGCCTACTTAAAATGGAAGTATGCACGCTTCAAATATTGAAATACCAGACTAATCTATCTCCTCCATCATTCAGGTGTTGTTGTTCGATTGCGGCGAGAAGTCTATCACTCGACCAATTATGAACACTTATGGTGAGCTACTATAGATTTGCTTTTTATTACGGTAATCAGGAAGAGATTTAACAATCTTGCTATATTATTGATTAATTGATTTTCTTAAATTGATGAGCATCTTTATCAATTGGTGTATACATTGATTGACATTTCCGAACCAGAAGAGAAGCCAGTGTTAGTGGATCCGTCGAAGATCTACTATTGTATGTTGGGGTGCGGACGCAAGTTCACCATTTTCGTGAGGAGAAAGCATTGCATGAAATGTGGGAGGGTACGGTGGTTATTGATTTATCGATCTATTGATTGACTTGATTATTGAATCTCTATATTTGTTGTGCGATGATGTTGTAACACGCCACCTCGGCGACATAAATACTGTAAAGTATGGTAATATCGGTTTGTTTGCAGGTCATCTGCAAGAAGTGCAGGGGCAAAGCCCCGGTGGCATCTGTGGGAATGGATAAGAAATCAAATGTTTGCTCAGACTGTTTTGATCAACTAATTGACCAATGTAAGTGATATGTGGGGGGGGGGGGCGATACTGTAGACGAGGTATTCTAAGTGTAATACAAGAATGGTCCCTTTTGATTCCGACCGATGGATCCTGCTCTCGATTTTTCTAATTTCCTGAAAAGCTCGCAGAAAAAATTGATTGGTTTTCATTTAAATTGCACCATTACATCTGAAATTTTGCCTCACACATGCGCTTGAACTCTATTCTCCATTCTATATTCTCAGAAACATATGTATTGTGTCGGGGGGGGGGGGGGGGGGGGGGGGGTTCCTATTAGGTGCAATGTAGTATGGTGGTGATGTTCGCCGGTTATAAATCATACATTTTCATAAACTCACAGTGTAAGGATCTACCCATTATATACGTCTCATTTTCAGGGTCGACCCACTATATAAAGCTCTTTTTTTGCGAAAGGTTACAATTTAAGCGGGAAATAACGATTTTCCTAGATTGACCCACTATATAAAAAAATTTCTGGTGAGGGCGCCGAAAATCTGTGCTATAAATCCTTCTTTGTAACATAGGTCGAAAATTACGTAGCCTGGTTGCATTTTGGCTTTTTCTCTGAAAACCTTTCCGCATTTTTGAAAATCCGTGACTATTTGAGCTATCTTTGTAATTCTTTTCTGTATTTTCAGACAGGAAAGGGATACTATACCCGCTCCCAATCAACGGCGAGGTTAGCAAGGGCGTGACCATGGCTACCAATTATTATGGGAGAAGTGGAAAGGCAAGTAGTACTGTAGTTGTATTATTGATTTCTGGATGTCGTCGAGATTACTGTAGACATCGTTATGAATAGGTTACTGTAGTTAGACCACTGCATATGTATTGTACTATCTGCTGCAGTAGTTTGAATTTTGTGCCTTCTGTAGATTTAAAATTATATCACGCATGTCGCCAGACTGATTTGATTGAAAGTTGGTAGGGGGAAATCATATTTGCATGGAATTCAATCACTTTCATAAGTGAGTAGCAGAAAGATCCATGTATGTTTGAATTATTGATTTTGCGCTCAATATTCTTCTTTTAAGAAATTCGATCCCGACCAACTGTTCGTAGAGCCAGAAAATCGTGGAGTCAAAAGAGTTAAGGAAGAAGAGCACTAGTGTAGTATTCCATATTGATTAGCATATTAATTTCTTTTTATATTTTGCTTTATTAATGATTTTTTAATTAAATAATTACTTATCTGATCCCCTTAACTATTGTTCCCTATCTGAAGCCATCAAATTATTGATTCGTTTGTCTATCTTTTGCTAAAGCGTTACCTCCGTATGAGAACATCCTCCCCCAATTTTATTCACTCTATACCGTAACCTTATTCTAATATAGTATCCCTCACTCATTTAAAATAACTGTTTATGTTTTTTATCATTCCTTTTTCCATTTCCAATTTCCCTTATTCATTCACTCTCGTTGTTGATTATATTCTCGCCATTCTCCATCCCGATGCAGGAACACCTCATTCACAAATGAAGGTACGGTAATTGATTATTGATTGATATTGAATGATATTGATTGATTACTTACCGTATACTTTCTTCTCTCAGGGAGTACTGTACATGTTAATTGATGGCCGTCGTATTGCTCTTGTAATGAGACAGAATTGGGAGATAGCAGCCAAGACATGGCCAGCACTCGTCAGGTATCGATTGATCATTACCGTATCTCTATTAGCTACCGTAATTCATGCAATCCGTTCAGGATGCGTCACTCTGAACGACCATCAATCATTAAATTGCTAGAGACGGCACAGAATACGATAGTGGACTCGTTTGAGAGTTATCGGATCAAGGAACTCGAGGTTAGTGATCTTTGATCCTTGATCCTTGATCTTTGTGATAATGAATTGATTGTCAGCCGGATAGTCGATTGGATGCCCTAGCTGTATCTCTCCTTGAAAGTGGAAAGAGTGGCAAGCATGCTGCCAAATATGGAGTGCCTGATGATAAAATGAGGAAAGAAGCTGCTGAGTATATACATGGACAGAATGAACTCAATGCTAAGTATGTATTATATTGATTCATCGAGATATCTACAAATAGGAATATCGATTTTCCTTCTCTCAAATATTATTTATTGATTGATATTGATTGCAGGAGTTATGATGCACTGGTGAAAGATCTACTATCGTGTGCATCTGATTCATCACTGCATTGGAGACACAGTGATCTAGCCCAGGTATCTTATTCAGTTAATCAATATTTGACCCTTTTGATCTAATGATTGATCTTTTAGGTACTTCTGTCGATATTGATCCGAAGAGATGCGGATATGGATCCAGAGTGAGTATACTTCAGTTGTTATGAGAGGATACTGTAGTTATTCGGGGAGGGATACTGTAGTTCTTGGGGGACGGTTACTATAGTTGTTCGGGGAGAGGATACTGTAGTTTGTAAAGATAATCGATTGATATCTCTTCTTAGATGTGTTCGTATCTTCCTTCGTCTGTGTGTCTCTGATACATTGAAGACACGAAAGATGGCAACCTCATTCCTCGGAGCATGGATGAAGATATACAAGCCTAAGGCTGTCAAGAGACCATATCAACCAAAGTTCATTGTCAGTATACTATCTATCTATCTATCTATCTATATTGATATACTCGACTTATGTGCTACTGCATAGGGCTCATCGTTAGTCAATGACATGATCTATATGATCATCATTATGAGTGAGATTATATATCTGATAACATTGTTCTTCTCAGGAGGATAATCGTGGTCCGGGTGCACAATGGCCAATCAAGTATGGTATTGTCAAGGATAATATGTGTATGCAGTATGATGAGGTTTGATCATTCATTATTTATAATATAATAATAATAATTATTATTATTCCTTCAATTGAACACATGGGGGGGATGTTCTATTTTTTCTTTCACATGAAATAGATTGAGATTAGTGTTAGACTATGACGTTGATTGATTTCGGGAATAATGTCCATTACATATAATGTGTCATATATTTGTAATGTTTATAATTGTCTATCTGTAACATATTATGATTTTTATATAATTTCAGAAGAATCTTCCATCAAATGCATCAAAATGGGAATCATTTCCATTCTGTGGAAAGACTCATTGGGCATTGTATACATGGCCGAAGACACTCAAAACGTTAGTTATTATGTCATTCAAATAATCATTTCAAAATCATTCCTGAGAATCAGCTAAACTCTCCAGATATGATAACACCTAGATATGATAGTGAATGAGATAAAGGGAGAATAGAGTAAAACCTCAGCGGGTGGTTCACTTGTCAGATATAGATGAGGTGCGAAATCTTCGTGACTTGGATCATTTGATGGTCTTCCTTGTCGAAAATGAACAGAACATCTCAGGTGTTTGAATCCTTGCATGATCCCAGTAAAATTCGTGCAATTAGTGGCATGATCATGCATGAAATATAGTCGAATCATGCATGGATTATCCGTGATCATGCATGGATTCTGTCATTCCATGCATGATCACGGAAAATTCGTGCATGATCACGGAAGATCCATGCATGATCACGAACGATGGATATTCCATGTATGATCATGCATGGAATGTCGAATCATGCATGATTATACTAGTATTCGTGATCATGCAAGGATTTCAACTCCAGAGACTATTGGGGAAGTCAGTGTTGTCAGTCCGAGCTTTCGGGATGAGACATATGCCATTCGATAGGTCTCCAAAAGAGAAGAAGTGTTTCTATTAACCATTTTTCCTGGCGACTCCTGGGCGCCGAGATATTTGCATATTCCCCTTTCACCTATTCTTGTGTTGTAATAACAACCGGTCTCTCTACTCTTTCGAAGAGCAAGGGAAGAGAGGAAGTGGTGGCCGAGTGGGTAGGAGCCTTGTCTCTAAATCATTTGCTCATATGTCCAATTCTTTCAAGATGATTTCTTTTTTGCTTACTTTTTTTCAAAGTATGAAATCAAAAATTTTATTAACAACAAAAGAGGAATAACATTTTTTGAATATCTAGGTACAAAGATAACATCTCCCTCTCCCTCTCCCTCTCCCTCTCCCTCTCTCTCTCTCTCTCCCTCTCCCTCTCCCTCTCCCTCTCCCTCTCCCTCTCCCTCTCCGTCATGATCGTCTTCCCTCGTTTCACTGTTGCCCTTATGTCCCAGTAACCCTGGGTACTCGGGGCTTGATATACTCCTTCTTTCGTCTTTTTTTTACTTCTTTCCGAAATATCGGAAAGTTTTCGATATTTTTTCACGTTTTTCTCCCATTTTTAATAGAGAGTCTAATCTCTTCTTCTGAATTGGCCTTGAATTTTTCATTAGCCTAATATGGATCACCCGCAGGACTTGCCTTAAAAACGGCTTGGCACTTTTTAATAGAGAGGGACAAGGAGGGAAAGAGGTAGACGGAGGGAGAGGGAGAGGGAGATGCTATCTTTGTACCTAGATATTCAAAAAAAATGTTAGTCCTCTTTTGTTGTTAATAAAATTTTTGATTTCAAACTTTGAAAAAATAGCAAAAAAGAAATCATCTTGAAAGAATTGGACATATGAGCAAAAGATTTAGAGACAAGGCTCCTACCCACTCGGCCACCACTTCCTCTCTTCCATTGCTCTTCGAAAGAGCAAAGAGACCGGTTGTTATTACAACACAAGAATAGGTGAAAGGGGAATATGCAAATATCTCGGCGTCCAGGAGTCGCCAGGAAAAATGGTCAATAGAAACACTTCTTCTCTTTTGGAGACCTATCGAATGGCATATGTCTCATCCCGAAAGCTCGGACTGACAACACTGACTTCCCTTGTGAGAGGTTAAACAAAGCTTCCAAATCATTTCCAAACCCCATAAATAGTTTCATACGTTTTTTCGCTAGGTTTTACCAACGAAGTGCTAAAAACATGAAAGAAAGTTGCCTTTATCCTCCACGTGTACTCATGAGAACACCCAATTATGTTGAATATTGCAATAGAGTAAATATGGGTACGCATAAACTACTTCATGAAAAAAGATACATTTTTTTTAAATATTGATCAATTTATCTAAACTATTTGCAGATATGCTTCAGTCTCCGAACAAAGAGCGATCAATCGAACATATTAGGAATTGAATGAAACTGAGAAGTTCATTGTAGATACACTAAGGTTGGTTTTTTTTTAAAATTTAATTTAATTTATCATACAAATCAAATTCATTTTCTTTCACTTTATTTTCTTATTCACCTTCATTAGTTCACTTTAATTCGTTGGATGAGCATGATTTTCTGTAATTGAATAGAACTTTTGAAATGATAATTAACATTAATCTAATCAATCAATCTTCATGTTTTCATTCTTCAGAGATCCATCATTCGCCATTCGATTCCGTGAATTGTATTCAATTGAAGAGAAGAAAGGAGAGGATAAGTTCAATGTTGTCACCTACTCATTCTTTGGTGTATGTTCATTCATTCATTCATTCATTCCAATCAATCAATATCTGACATATGAGTACGGTAGCACAGTATCTATCATTCAATCGATAATCGATCGTGATAATCAAGTATCTGATATGTGCATTGTAGGGTATCTTCCGTTCGTATAATGATATCCTTCTGCCGACATTCATTGAGCATATGGAGGCACTTGTGGCGAAGGATGAGGAAGGTATAATAATATATTTATCTTCTCTAAACAGATTAAAAACGAGAAGATAGATAATAATATATATTGATGTGCTATTTATTGGAAATAGAGATATCATAATGCTCATTTTCTATTATTCAGTCGATTATCGATGACAACCCTGTTGTTTTAGTGTTTCATAACGTTATTTATACTTGGTTTACCTTTAGAGAAGTAGTCTTTACCATAATCTTTCAATATATAACAATATTGTCAGGTGCGACTAAATTGGCGACAGAGATGCTTGCGGGTATCGTTAATGGTAGTAAGATGTGGAAGTTTGATAAGGTAAACGATTATTGATTAGTTTCTTCTTTGCTCAGTCAATCAATAAAGTTTCCTCTAGGTGGAGAATCTATGGAAATGGCTGTCTCCCTTCCTCATAAGAGTGTTAGCTAATATCAAGGTAATCAATAATATCGATTGATCGATACCGTAATCTCTCACAATTGAACTACTTCTAGGACAACGCTCAGAGGAATTGGGGCACGGCTATCGCAGCCATCTGTGGAAGTTCTGAATCGAGAATGCTTCAGGTATACTGTAGATGAAAGAGTAGTAATGATATCGATTGATTTTAGCCTCTTCTTGATCTACTCTTCGATTTGACTCTACGACCGAGTGAAAACTGCTTCATGACTGCAGCGTAAGTCTAATATAAGATTGGAATTATTAATTGATTGATTGATAAATAATAACTAAATTCTTCTTGTTTAGTCGTTTATTCCTTCTCCAATCAGCTCTTTGTCAATTTGAATGGAGATGTCTTCAATTATGGAATCGTATCTCTCCTCATCTCCTCTCTCAATTAGCTCAACCATATACCAATATCAGAGAGCGAATTGCAAGGTTAGACTCACTCTTAGTCATTTCGATCTGTAAGCACTACATTTAAATTGATATACTAATTGGTGTACAAGTATAAGTTTACACGCGATTATTGTTAAATGTAAAATTGAATACTACAGTTTCGTATTGGAAATTGAATCGAATGCAACTTATGAAGTTACGAATATGGTGTGAAACCGGTTTACACCGGGTACATATTAAAGAGTTAATTGAAGTATTGTATTATAGTTCACTGGTGACTCTAACATGGTTCGATCTTCCTGCGATGACTGTTGATCCTTCAATCTCTGATGAATTCAAACCATTCAAAGTGGATACTGTATTCGATGTATTTGATACTCTTGTAACTACTTTATCATTTATTATCAATGGTAGATATGACTGGAAGTAGGTCGAAGTAGAACCGATGACTAATAACCGACTGGATAATAACCATTTGTATACTTTGTCTATCCTTACTGATTTTCTCTCATATGCAAATAGTCATCATCCAGTGAGTTCTTATTCATCGGCATACATTTTCGGTACCCTCGCCGTCTATAGTTATATAGTGGGTCAATTCTCGAAATAGCGTGGGTTGATTCACAAAATTCGTTATTTTCGCTTAAAAATCGCCATTTTTTAGCTTCCTTTTTTATCATGTGTCCTAAAATTTGCCTTATATAGTGGGTCAATCCTCGTACTGCGAGGGTATGGCAATGTATGTTCATCGGTTCTAATCCGACCTAGTGCCTTATGACCATGAATGGAATGGATGAGAGATGAATAATATGATTGATTGATTTTAGTTAGTAGAAGTATGGGAGGAAGCTCGTCGTGGAGAGAGTGATTCATCGTCCACACTCCCATCTGCATCTGCATCTTATGCTTCATTATGTTCACTCAATGGAGGAATCAATGGAGAAAGTGAAGGAAAGAAGTATGATTCATATCATTTTAAATTAATGTTATATTATTATTAAAGAATGTAAATATTTTATGTTGCTTTAGATACGGTAATCCCTTACTTCTTAACTAATCTTGTTAAAATTGTTCAAACTGTAAAGTACTTAATTATCGATCGATTATTAGTACCTACATTTCGAGCAATACGTAGATATTATTGATTGAAGGTAAATGGAAGTTGTCATTTCAGATCATCTCGTTATGCCCTTAAATCACTAACTCAATTCATCTATTCATATGGAGTACAAACACTAGGCGCTGTGTCTCTCAGGATTATCTCATATATGCCTCTTCTCGCTCATTTCTCATTCGATGTCGGGTATGTACAATAATCAATAATTGGATACCGTAGTCAATCTTCCATTAAAGAGATGATGTGCTTCGAAATGGTTGTGCGAATGCCCTCAAGGACTTTATTAGTACTATGTTAGTTGTAAATGATAGGGCAGAGGAGATTGTGGGACTATTTGAGAAGGTATTGATTTATTTGATGTTTTTACAGTACTCCTTTTGGTAATATTTATTTATTGATTAGCACATTATAGTTCCTGTCAACTTGTTATAACTGGAAAGTTCGTATGGTTCTAATCAATGAGATCTCCTCCATTGTATTCTCCAATTCATTTGCATTTGATGATCATAAAGAGAGAGTTGAACGATTGATTGCACTACAAATGGCTGATGATCGATTAGAGGTACATTATTTTAATTATTTTAAATATTTCACTTAAATCTTTGAACGAATCCTACTTATTGATTGATGAATACAGTATGACTAATAGGGTGGCGAAAATGATTCATGATTATTCGTCCACTTTAGTGGTCTAGAGTGAGTGCTCATGGGAGAGGCATTTACGACCGCTATCTCGGAGAATGAGTGGTTAGAGGAGAGGTCAATACGAATGAGTCAAAAAAGCGAGTCGAGTGCGAGCCTCTCTCCAAATTTAAGTTTTTTTCTTGACTCATTCTCGAATCGCCCAAAAAGCGAGTATTCGCTGGGAGACCGGTCAACTGCCACTTGGAATGAATAATTGCAAGGCGAACGAGCCACTCATTATAGCCCATGGAAATGAATAATCATAAGTCATTTTTGCCACCCTAATGACTATGACCTTTCACTAATGGAGTCTACGTTCTCTCTTAAGGTTCGTGAGGCAGCTGCAGTAGCTGTGTCCCTCTTCATCCACTCTGGATATCTACCTGTCACACGAGAATTCATTGTATGTAGTACTATCGATTATTGATTGATCTTAAGATACTTACCGTAATCCTACACTAATCCTTGTAGGAAGAGTTCTATCATGCTGTCAACTCTGATAAACTCACAATGAGACATTCTGGGGTGCTTGGATTGTGTTCCATCGTACAGGTTTGTCATCTACCGTAATCCTCATTTATTCCACTCGAGACCATATTCATCATACCGTACCTTCAGGCATATCCATATTCTGTGCCTCCATTCATGCCTGATATCTTGGCATTCCTGTGTAGGCATGGACGAGAACGAGAACCGATCAAGGTGAGTCAATCAATCGATATCTTGAGGATTACGGTAATTGATTTCTTTTTAGGAGACGATTAAGACTCTAGCAGAGTTCAAGAGAACTACATCAATGAATGAACAAATCAAAGTAGCCTATGTAGATGCATTATGTCAAGCCGATCTATCTAATCATATTATATCACAAAAACATCATGTTGAAATTGTTGATCTTGTATTGAGGATACGGTATGGTCGACTTATATTCATCATCTATTATTGATTGATTCATTTAAGACAACGAGTAACTGAATTGGATAGTTCATCTCCAAAACGAATTGAATTAACAAAACAAATAAAGAATATCCTTGATTGTGTTGATATTGATCTCAAATCTGTACTTATGTCTAATTATTCACTTAGAGAATTTCATATATTAAATAGATATCATATATATTTTCATATACATATTCGTCTTCATTTATACTTGATTGTACATTATGATTCGTAGTTTATCTCTTTCTTCATCTCAATCCATAATCATGATCATCTCAATAGTCTCTATTTAAGTACTCATTGATATCATAATAGATGTTCTTCTTAATTGGTCATTCCCATTCATCTCTCAATACTATACATACGGGTTAACACTCCATAAACATGTGCTCAGTACCTATAATTGTGATATCCATTCATCCATTTATTGATTACTTATCACCGTTTTATCCATCATAATCTTGTCCATCCATCGATCAGCATTTCCACCCTCTTCTTCTGTTGATCATTATTCTCATATTGATTATTTCACTCATCATATTCTATTGTTGTCTCATTTCTGTATCTAATCGATATTTCAATTACCGTAACCTTGCCCGTTTTACTAATTTGATCTCGTCTTGAATCGATAATCATTCAAATTGTGCTTTATACTAATCAATGAGGTCTTATAAATGAAGGATTTGTAATGAAAGTTATTACAGTATATGAAAATTAAGGAATGAATGTAATGGAATAAGATACAAGGAATTGAATATAACATGACAACATCATTACATTGTATCATCAACTTTCTTCAATATTCTCCTTTTGATAACGACATTTTGACCTGGACGGGCACCAATCGCTTCGTTTACACTTCTGTAATATTGATACTGAGAGTTAAAATATTGTAATCATACATGTTTGTTCAACTCAAACTTTCAGAACTATAAACTGAGCCGTAATTGTTATAAACTGACATTATTTTGCTAATATTGTTTTTTTTTCTTTTTCCCTCTTTGTCGCCGAAATCTACAAAAGTGACCCGTTTTTACAAGCCTGCCAATACTACCCCCAACGTAGGTGCTTGAAAATATACGATTGTAATCAACTTAGATTATGGAAGAGCTGTACCTAGTTTTGACTAAAATGAAATGAGTACAATACCTGCTAATAGCTTGTAATCTCACTTTACGATGATTGGGCATAACATTAATTGAGGGACGATTGGAAGATGTTGTCTGGAGGGACAAGGGATTACGGTATGTCAAAGATTACGGTATAAGTACCTCTGGTCTATCAGGAAGCGTTGGAGCAGAGAAGTTATCGGGAGCAGTAGTGTAGGTCATTGATTGACTACCTAAAATGATTCATCGATTGAACAATTAATTTAGTAAGTAAATAAATGTACGGGAGTGAAATGCATGCACGCATTAAAATAACTGTAACAATAAAGCTATTAAGTAATAACAATCGATAGACATACCAGATTGAGGCAAATTCGGTAGATCAGTGAGTGGTTCTGATTCTTCTTCTGCAGGAGGCAGAGCTGGTTCGATTATCTAAATATTCTAATTTTTGCAATAATCATGAAAATGAATCACCTTTCTTTTCCTCTGCAGAATAGAAGGACGAGCCAATTTGTTGACCTATCAATGAATTGTAAAGATATATTATAAGTATAAAAAAGGGAAGAATGTACCTCAATTTTAGTAGGATTGATAGGATTGAGCTGTGCTGTATACTCTGGTTGTTTAGAAGTTCCTTCTCCAGATGTCATTGATTCAGAAATAACTGTACGAGAATCAGCTAAACTCTCCAGATATGATAACACCTAGATATGATAGTGAATGAGATAAAGGGAGAATAGAGTAAAACCTCAGCGGGTGGTTCACTTGTCAGATATAGATGAGGTGCGAAATCTTCGTGACTTGGATCATTTGATGGTCTTCCTTGTCGAAAATGAACAGAACATCTCAGGTGTTTGAATCCTTGCATGATCCCAGTAAAATTCGTGCAATTAGTGGCATGATCATGCATGGAAAATACTCGAATCATGCATGGATTATCCGTGATCATGCATGGATTCTGTCATTCCATGCATGATCACGGAAAATTCGTGCATGATCACGAACGATGGATATTCCATGCATGATCATGCATGGAATGTCGAATCATGCATGATTTTACTTGTATTCGTGATCATGCAAGGATTTCAACACCAGAGATACTCTATCACGAGATCCAGGATCGAATTTAGCCTATTTAATATAGAGAATCATTGAAATAATAATAACTCAACAAAAATTCAAGACTTAAATCCAAATGCTATACCTTCTTATCAATAGCGTGCATCCACATCAACTGCTTCATTCCTGGTTCTTTAGGTATCATGAAGAAGCGAATAGAAGGGAATGAATTCCTTCGATTCCAACCACAGAAGATGCATTTCTCCATCTTAAACACACACCTATTAGAAAGAAATTAACAATTAAACGAAAGCATATATATAAAAAGAATAAACAAAAATATTTAAATAAAAATTGAACAGCAACAGGCTAACCGTGAATTGTAGAGCTGTCATTTAGCACAAAATATGTGTTCTATTTTCCGGCTCTGAACACGGATCCTAGTACTCGCATTTTTCAGTTACAAATTTATTTAAATTATTCGTGTATTACTATTGTTTTTGCTATGTACGCGACCAAGTTATTGTAGGTTAACCTAGCGTACAAGATCTATTTGAATAATGCATTTCCCTATTGTAATATATGTAAATGCCACCACATGTTGTAAGAATCATTATGATTCATTCTTGTTCTATTCTATCCACGTAATTCGGTCCATTCTCTATCTCGCTAATAAAGTCTTCATTAATACTACGAGTTGTGCGTAATTACGCAACAGTTTTTATTTATTTTTTACCGCTAGATTTCGATAGATTTTGCAGATGTCGCGTCCTCGAATTCCAGTTGATTGGATCTTTGAAGAGGATGTTATTAGAAATTCTCCGTCCCGAAAAGCTGGAATGCCAGAAGAAGAGGAATTGAAACAGATCCGTGCGGGCATTGAAATCATAAAAACAGTGGGACACGAATTCGGATGGTTAGTTTGTTCGTCATGTTACTGTTGAAACACAACAACCCCTCACCAAGAAAACTTTTGTATGAGTGAAACGGAAACTTTGCGTGGATTCATTTCGGAGAAAGCTTATTCGCCATTTTCTTGGTATTTGAATGAATGGAATGGATGAATGAATATTTAAGGAAGTTGAATACTGCCTCGGGAGCTGCTTGTGTATATTTTCATCGTTTCTATATGCTTCATTCTCTTCAAGAATTCCCTTTTCCTGTATGTTTATCCTTTGATTTTTCTTTGATGATTGAATTTATCTATGAAAGTCATTCCAGGCCACTGCTCTCAGTTGTTTATTTTTGGCTGGAAAGTCCGAAGAAATGCCAAAGAAGTGCAAGGTAAGGTCACTACATAGTTACAATATATTTCTCTTGTTTTTTTTTACATCAAGAAAATGCCTGCTAGATAACTAACTAGCTTTAAGTCCATCTGAATCTTTTTCAGGATATCGCTACAGCGGCTCATACCAAATTTCCCGATCACTTTCGTGTTTCTTCGAATCAATTAATCGTATGTTCTCATATTCAACTCCATAGTAATAATTTGGTCTAATCGAATACTTTCTCCTGTAACTACTGTAGAATAGTCACTTATTGAGTGAACATTATTTCGTTTATTTTTTATACATACAGGAAATCAGGAAATTTGCAATTCGATATTACGACTAAGTTTTCCTCAATATTTAATATATATTTTATCGATGTGCATAGAAGAGTGAGGGGTTATCCGATCTCTCCTAACGATAAACAATATCTTCTCTCTTGGTAAACTGAATACTGGCTCTTCATTACAGGATGACATAATGGGAATGGAACGAGTCCTCCTCCAATCGATGAAGTTTGACTTTTCCGTAAGTCTAAAATCGTCCTATTATCGATTGATTCAACTATTCAGATTGATCTACCATACAAGCATATAGTCTCATATGCGAATGATTTCAACACTAAAAAGACATGTCCTAGAGAAGTTGTAAGTCTATCACATGATCATCATTTGATCTTTGATATTTGATCTTTATAGGTATCAGAGATTGTAAAGTGTTCATGGCCTCTAGCAAATGATTCATTCTACACTCATCTCTGCCTAGCATGGGAACCTCAGATCATTGCTGTATCACTTTTCTGGTTGGCTATCAAATTGACTCAGGTATCAATCAATAAATCAGTGTTTGTTATTAGTGGAAAGATCGATTAGAAACCGTATCTTACATATTTGGACAACATCTGACAAAATCTGTATGGTAGGCTGCAAATCTGCGATGATATCTGGCAGCTGCGCGAAAATCAACACATTTTATAATTGAGCTTAACATATAAAATATTTTTTGAAAACAAAATATAAGAGACTAGGTCAAAATGGGCGGTCGGATGTTGTGGCCATCGACTCTAGACACCATCGACTCTAGACATCGGATAGTATCCATGAACGTTGGCAAACAGATGCCGGCAAACGTGACGTCACAAGCGTAGGGGGAGGATCTCTGGTAAACGCCTCCGCCTACGCTTGTGACGTCATGTTTGCCGGCAAACGGTTTGAAAACGTTCATGGATACCTATACAGAACTGCGGAACTGTTATTATGATTGTATTATTGCAGCATGAAGAGATAAATGAATTGAATTGGTGGGAGGAACATGTGGCTGAACTATCTCAAGATAAAATGGAGATTATCTGTCATGAGGTACTACTTCATTATCTATCCCTCTATAACAGACAGTGATGTCGATATAATGATATGATATTGATATAGACAATAATTGTAACAAACAATGGTAAAGAGAAATAAATATCATAGATTGATTCGATTGATTGATATTGATTAGATATAATTATAATTACAGGTTCTTGATTATTATGCACTTATGAAGAAGGACGAAGGCGCCCATTAGATTATCTCATTACCGGTGTTATTACTCTCTTCTATTTAATTCAATATCTATTAATATAATAATGTTTGAGTGATCTTTGATCTATGTTATCTCAATCGTTAATTTCATATCGAGTATCATAATTAGAAATAGTTGAAGAGATATTCTTACGATAATAGATATCTTCTGTTCATATTGTTCCCTCATCTATTCATTCATTTAATCAAATGATCTATTTATTGAACGCACGTGTCTTTCTTATAAAAGATTAATGATTACAGTTTCACATAGTTCACTTATTTATTGTTTCCATTAATTTAATAGATTCTCCTTACTCACAATATTATAAAATTGTTGTCAGTTGTTGTGGTTGTGTAATTGGAGGAATAAGTCTTGATATTCTCAAATAAGTTTATATCAAATGAGCAATTTTTGTAGATTGTTCGATGAAATCAGGTATAATATGCATGAACCCCATGTTGTATTCGCATATTGAAATGATTTTATTGATTCATTTCGAATCATTTGAAGAATGAATAAAAGAATCACAATGCAATGAGAACCAGTCTGATATACAATGAAATTGAATACAAACGATATGTGAATGAATATATAAGATAGATAGAGAATCACAATCAAATGAATATAATGGAATGGAATTAGATACAATCAATCAATATTATGCAATGTGAGATAGCATGCAACATACAAGGGAAAGTTACGGTAGTTTGATGTTAAGTAGAATCAATAAGTTAATAAATACCGTACAGAAAGACGTCAGATCAATAAATTATGGTAGATCATTGAGTACACAATCAGATATGAGTAGCATATTTTGAATTCCAATCTCTATCAAATACAGATTGTAATTGTCTACTCATTGAAGATGAATTCAATGCAAATCCAACTCCAGCTGTCGTTATGAAGTAATCTCCCGCCCAATTGGAAGTACCTGATATTGATTGATTCATCTACAGTGATCTAAAGAATACCGTACCTATATAGGATACGTTATCAGCTACCATATACTTATTGTGATTGACACGGGCAAATGGAATCTTCGCTTGTTTCTCATCTGATGGCACAACGAATGTTCGAATATCGATTGATCCTCTTAAAGAGAAATGAAGATATTGATTGTTTGAGAACGATTACCGTATACCTCTTTCCTTGTCGTGATGGGAGTCCATCATTGATAGCCATGAGACTCTTGAGGAATGGTAGAGTGGCATTTCGAGTATGAGACCATCGAGAGATGAGAAGACGTACGGATACTCCACGGAAGGCAGCGTCACGAATTGAGATATCAAGGGATGGCCAGAATCTATACACGAACAAATGAATACCATCCATCTTATATCACAAGATATTATGAATGTGTTATGTTTAATTATTGTATTTTATCAAATTCTTCAAGGTATCGCACGATCTACATTCATCGAATTTTGCAAACATTTGATGTGAAATGAATATCTTGAAACATGAAATCGTCTAGTTTCAATCTCACTTGATCTACATTTCTTCCGTCTAATTTCTCATCAAATTTTGGCATTTCAACTTCTTAACGATAATTACTCGGACAAAGTAAGTCAAAAAATCACACCCTAACATAAAACAAAAGAGATATGTAAGAACTGATAATAATTATTATGAATAAACTAACATATTATTCTTCATATAAAGTGTCATTGGAAGGAAATCCATGACTGCGACACAAACAGAATGATTAGATGATCCTATGAGATGAGTGATTGCTGCTAGATCATCTTCACGTCCTGAAAAGATTTTACGGTATCATTACCTCTTCATATATTTAGTATTCATCATATTATATTTGAGGGCACTTTCAGGACAATTTGATAGACAGACTATGCTGCCGGTGATAGGTCGAATAGCTACGTTACTGATTTGCAAAATGAGCTCTTGTTTTCACACAAAATGCGGTCTGGTTTTCACAAAAAAAATCACAAAATACGGTCAGGCTTCGTAGCTTGCAACGTACTTTTCGACCTATGCAGCCGATATTTGATTGAATTATCTCAGGTTTGACAATACCTTTAGGATTGAATGGTCTGGGACTGGAAGATATGAATAATCGTCCCATTTCTTCTACACCAATCATAGGGAAATCCATGGGATTAGCCGCATTGTATTGGGTACGGTAACTAATCGGCCATTTGGCTGGAATACGAGAATCCTGAACGGAAAGAAGATGCTGATTACGGTAATCACTAATAGATACAGTAATCAACCGTATACCGTACCTCTTCTCCTAATCTCCAATAGATGGCAAAGATACGGTAGAGATCAGAGGCGACACACTCACATTCACCCAGATATACTCCAAGCTCTTTTACCTTAATATATCTTTGATCTTTGATCTCATATCAACAATAACTAGATTATTTTAATAGTTACAGTACCGTATATTTCACATTTTAGTTGATATTAAAATAAGTGGACAGAGGCATCAGTGGACAGAACAAAGTGATGTAACATTATAATGTTCTATTTCTATATCATTAATCTTTGCTCACCTCAGTCAACGACTTCCAGTCCATATTAGCAGATCCAATATAGACTGTCTTCATATCAGATATGATAAACTTTGTATGAATAACTCCAGAACCGAGAAGACGAGAGACATTCACGTCACGAACCTTAAACCATACATACATGATAAGAATGAAGACATATTTATTCATTCAATCATTGCAAGACTTTTCAGCACCCAGTGAATCAACGTTTCAGAATATTCATAAGTTTATAGAAAATACTCCGATTTGTTTAACATAAATAATTTAACAATTAAGTTGTAAATACATCGTGTTCATTAATAATTTTCACAAATTTTACGACTGTCTCGTTCAATGTGATACAATATAATCTAAAATCCAAACCTGTGCGCCTTCTTTCTTCAAATATTCACTATCTTCATTCTTTGATAGTCCTCCTGATCCATCTTGAGCTATTCTTATCTTTACTCCTCGATTCAATGCACGAACTAGAGCATTGAACACTGATGTTCCCTTCAATATCAATCAATAGTCTACACTAAAGTAATCTATAAAGTAATCTACAGTAATAATCGATCAATAATCTACGGCAGATCAATGTACTTCATCGCAATAGGATCATATTTCATTACGTACAGAGATGTACCAACACTTCGATCATCATTCTGGCCCAATCACTATTCTACCTCTACTACCGTATCCCACTTCTACCGTACCTTGTCAGCAGTCGGGAATAGTGTCTGATTATCTCTAAGATTCCAATAGAGTGCAGCTATATCAAGATAATCATTGGTCGAATCAATAATATCGATCCAAGTCTTCCATGTTGGATCGTGTGTTGGACCAGAGAATGTCACTCCCGTAGGGATTGATTCCACCAACTTTATACTGTAATCGAAACCAATAATGATCGATTAAGTCCCACTACCGTATACCTGCAGGGGTTTTTGCAGTTGGCAACGAGACTCATTCTCTCGGGTGCTTCAAGATCCTCATCCTGTAATTAGATTACGGTATCTTATCAATCAATCAATCAATCAATCAATCGATCGATAATACCTTGAATAGTGGTAGGAATACGAGAGCAACGATAAGAAAAGATAGAATAGTGATTGGGAGACATGCTGGTTTAACGATATGTTTCCGTGATGATGAACCACTGAAAGTTCAATCAATAAATATCAAATTATATCGTACATCTATTTTTATTATGTTGTCGTAAATTTTTCGGGGTGTCTCATTGTCAGTAACAACAATAACTCGAATTTAGGAAGCGCCGATGAAAAAGTTTTACTATAAAGTCACATCGATTTGTGATCGGTACCGGCGTTTAGGGTGAATTTTTCCATTGCCAGTAATGATAAACGAATAGATGACTCAAGGGAAATGTGTATTATTATTACTCTATTCTCATATTTTCTCACACATCAATGTATATGGAAGAATGTCATTGATATGATATTCACTCATTATTCATCTCTATTCTCTCTTCTCATTCCTTCTTCATCTATTCTCTCTCAATATGAATACATAATAAGAGTCTATCTCCTATTCCATCTCAAGAATGAGATGAAGAAGAAGAAGAAGACCAATATAAGAATATAGAGAATATGTTGAATGAATGAATGAGAGAACACACAAAGATCCCTCTTTCCACTCGATAGGTATATAAATAAAATGGTCACAATACAATATTTCCATTGAAATAAACATCAAATCTAAACCAACTATAATATTATCAAGTTTTCTCACAAGTCTATGAACAAGAAGTAACAGAATCACAATTACAATATATATCGTTATTGTATTCACCCCCACTTCATCGTAAACAACTTAGAACTCGACAACAAAAAATATGTTAATTGACAGTATTCAATGATCTCCTTGACTACTGTATCCCTCGACTACAGTGTACCTCGACTACTGTATACCTCGACTACCGTATCCCTCAACTACAGTATTCCTCGACTACCGTATACCTGCAGCAAGTGTCGTCTTCATCCTTGACCATCTTAGCCGTATGCATTCTGGTATCGAATAGATCCATCTCGAAGTTGGTCATATCCGCCCTTCCATCATGGGTCTGTAGAGAATAGAACAATCAAATGAATCATTAGACAACGAGGTGAAACTTATAATCATCGGGTTTATCTTTCCTTAATCGATTGCGATCACTTCTCGTAAGACAACAAGAAACTATAACCAAAGTATGAAGCATATCTCATCCAGGACCATAACCAATTATTCGACCCCAATAGGTACAATGAACGAAATGGAACTAATTCAATTTAGTTAGCTATTCCTACTTTCTCACTTTATAAAACCCAAAATACTATATAGCATAGAAATATTTATCCATCTTCTCTTTTTGACGTGCTTCTCAACTATGAATGACTACTTCTCTTTGAATACAAGAACCATCTCTTCTTCGTTTTCATATCAATAGTTGGTAGAATACATACCTCTCCTATGGGTATCATTCTTCTTCTTCAAAGATGAAGGAACGAAAGGAGGAGGAAGAGGTAGAGGGAATGGAGGAATGTAGAGATAGAAGAAGCAGAAATAACTAATACAACTACTACTACTCTACCTGATGTGAGAGAGAGGAAAGAAGGAGAGGGGATCGATCCAAGAGGGAGAGGGAGAGAGACTCAACTGAGAGGGAGAGGGAGAGATATTGCCATGCTAAGGCACACTTTAATCTCGCCTCCTTCATCCTCTCACATTCCATAGCACCTCCTCCCATTTCATTTCATTCTACAGTAACCCAACCGCACTGAACTACCGTAATCTCCATAATACAGTATCCAACTGAGATACACACACCTCCCAATGTGTCGCCATATCATGAAGTAGCCAATGTAGAGTACGTCTTCTTGTAACTCTTCTTCTTTGAGAGATTAACCGAATCAAACTAAATTCATCTCATTTATCAAAATGAACACAAATTGAGTGAATCAATAAAGACAAACAAAGTGAGTGAATTAGCCAATCGATGTTTACAGTGATAGAGTATAGTATACGTAGAGAGAGATTTATTAAAATGAGAGAGACCATATTGATTAGAGGGTATAGTAGATGCATAGAGTGGAATACATATTACAAGGAATATGGGGAGGGATGGTATGGTCGACAAGGAGTATACATACAGTAGGGTGGAGGGGAGGAGAGGAGTATAAGGCTATTGTTAAATCGATAAATTGATTAGTCATGAACTAGTACCTAGAGCAATTGTAATAAGGTTATTAGATAACAACGTGACAAGAAATACAGAATGAATGAATGAATGTATATTATTGAAGAAGAGAATAGATAGATCGAGGTCAGTGGAGAGAGAAGAGGGCAGAGAATATAGAGTAATAAGGCGTACCGTGAATGAATCCTGAATGGAAGATGGGATACTCCCTGATTCAGGAAGTGAATTAGAATGAGAGATGGATAGATGATGATACAACCGATAGATTGGTAGACTATAATAAGGAAGTAGAAGAATGAAGAAGAGGAAGAGGAAGGAAAGAAGGAAGGCACGTTCATTGTATTCAACTACTACCTATCCTACATTATATCTCTATTCACAATATCAATCATATCATATCGAATTGATCTATGTAATCAATCAATCAATCGATCGATCGATAGAGGGAGTGGGTACATACGGCCTGCCATATAGTACATATATTCCAATCAATGAAGGAGGGAATCACATACCACACAGGATATACATACAATTCGATTAAAACCAACAAAAAACTAAAATCAATAGACATTATACAGATTAGAATGAGTGAGACAAAGTGAAAAAAAGGGTATAAAATATTCTAGCATATATACAGAGAAGATGTGACATGATAAAAACAAACAAAAAAGGATATAGTAATACACAGAGGATATATATCGGGTTGAGGTCGCATAAATACTATTGAAAATGACGTATACAATGATCAATTAATCAATCAATCAATTGAGATTATAAGAGAATGAATGAATAGTGAGAATGAAGAGTGAAGAGTGAGAGGAGTGAGAGGTGCTAATGATTCATATGAAGTGGGAGTTAGATTGATGGATGGAATAGATGGAACATCAAAGAGTGAGGAATAGATAGATAAGCTAATACATTGACTGTCAAATGAAATGGAATGGAATAACTACTAGAGACATCATGGGAGATAGAGATAGAGATGGGCCTAGAGGTAGAGTGGTAGAGGGAGGAAGTTTGACGTGGCGTTGCCTATGGAAGAATGAACAAATGAAGATGAAGAAGGGAAGGGATGGTCCTGAAGGAATATAACAATAGAATGACTAATCATTCATAAGAAGATACTCTATTATATGACTTTATTAATGAAGGAAGAATGAATAGAAGAGAACAAATGGAAAGGAATATGAATACTCTTATAAAGAGTCTCTCTGACTCTATCTCCTCAATCTACTTCCAACTTCTACATCATTATTCCCCCGAACGAGAGTTAAGAACTAGTCTACTTTATATTTCCGTGTGATACATTCTAAAGATACGACGTGAAATCAGCTATTGATAGTCGAGGTCAGAGATCAAAGATCAATCGATCAGTCGTAACAACTGGGGGTGTGAGAAACGTGAGCAAGCAAATTTTGCGCAAAATACAAATGAAGTAGATGGCTAAAGTTACAAAGAGGAAGGAGGATGAGGGAGAGGGAGGGGTGTTAGGTGGGAGGAGAGGGGAGAGGGAGGGGTGTTAGGTGGGAGGAGAGGGGAGAGGAAGAGGGGGTGATGGGGGCTAAAGGCCATGAGACTCATCCCCACACATTACTAAGAGGAATGGGACTGATTAAACAACTGATGCAAATTAAAGTCAGCTGTTACCTCATCTATGCTATCTATCATAGGTCGAATAGCCACGTTACAGATTTACAAAATGCGCTCGTCTTTTCAAAAAAAAAAATCCAAAATCGCATTTTACAACGTACTTCTCGACCTATGCTATCTATCATTGCATTCAACTATGTTCTCTATTCTATTCTTTCTATTCTCTCATATCCATTCTATTCACATCCAATCCACATTCACATCAAACGGTCTCTGTTACTCTTCATCCCTCCCCTCCCTCTCCCTCCTCTCATCTCATCTAATTCCTTTCCATTGTCTACACATCCTTCCTTCATTCCATCTATCATCATCTCTCACCTCATCTCCTTCTCTTCATCTATTCATCATCTTCATCATCTCCAGCAGTATTCACAGGTGCAGCTCTTCGTCCTCTCTTCGATGGGGGAGGGGCAGTCTTCGCTTCTTCTTCACCTGATCCAACCTCATCCGAATGACTATCGTCCAAATGTAACTGCAAATGAGCATAATCACTATTGTAATATAACACCGACATGAATGGTTCATTGATACATATTGATTGATCGACAATCGATAATGATAATGATACATACATCTTCTTCCTCCTCATCACTTTCAGCATCTTGTCTCTTCTTCTTTCCTTTAGTAGCAGCAGCTCGGGTTGGTCGTGGAGTAGATGCTGCCCCTCGACCACGTCCTCTGTAATAATCAACATCTATTAATTATACTTTACAACCATACATTATAATATTATTAAAAAATCGTTATTATTGAAGAAAAAAACGATCATTACATTATAAAATTGTCAGCCGATCTAGTCTAACACAAATTATGAAACACGAATAAAAGAGGCTGAATAACAATCGAATGATCATACCTTCCTCTTCCAGGAGTCTTCTTCTTCTTTCCTCCCTTTCCATAATCATCATCACTATCCTCATCAGGTTGATCACTATCACCACTATCACTTCCTCCAGCTCTTCTCTTCGCTCCTCTTCCTCTTCCACCTCCTCTTCCTCCTCGAGGTGTTCCTCCTCCTCTCTTCTTCTTGAACAATCCACCTGGCATCTCATCATCTACCTATAATCAATATTCATTCAATCAATCAATAACGTCACCAATCAATCTATATCAATCAATACCAACCTCGGCGAGTACGGTAGATGTATCAGGATTAGCATAGTCGACTCTTGTAGTCGATCTACGAGGTCGTCCAGAAGCAATCGATTCGGGATTCATTTCAGGAGAAGTCTGCAAAGAATATTATTGATCGGTCATAAAGTGAGAGCTCTTCAGACTATCAATTACTTCCTATAGAAAGGGGTTATACAATGGATCATAATTGATGAATGCAGCTAGTTTGTAAATAACTTCCAGAAAATAAAGTTTGAAAAATAAAGGCAAGTAAAGAATTACGATATTATATCAAGTATCACTATACAAAAAACGTGTGTTATCTATCACAATGACATAATCCAACAGTTGTTCTTTTTTTCTGATGGAATAAATAGAAAAAATATAATACCTTAGAATTGGGAGTCTTAGTAGTATCAGATAGAGCAGCCACAGCTCCTCTTCCTCTTCCTCGTCCTCTACCTCTTCCACGTCCACGACCCCTACCAGGAGGACTTACTACTGCATCTCCTGTCTTCTCTCCTTCCTCTTCCTCCTTAAAATTACAGTTGAATTATATAAAGTTATTCAATTGTAATCGTCAATATTTCAGTAATTGAATATAATCCCATTCAATTATCATTCAATTAATAAAAATCAATAAATATAATAAAATACAGTACCTTCTTCTCTTCAGATGCCAATGCATCATCAGCATCTTGAACCATCCACTTGGGTAGTTCCTTCTTCTTTGGTTTCTACAATAACAATATCAATCACTCTATCGATCAACCCAAATATCGATATAATATCTATGGCATATCATATGCCTAATGTTTCTATTTTTTCACACAAAGTGAATTGTCTAACTTTTACCAACGACATTTCTAATATCAAAATTTTCCTTAGTTTTTAAACCATGTATGGATAAGATGTAAAATAAGACTAGATAACCTCATCCTTCTTCTCTTCATCATCCTTCTCATCAGTCTCCATCTTCTCGTCCTCTTCCTTCTTTGCTTCAGCAGCCCTACAAAAATATAAACAATTATACAGAACAAAAAACCGTACATAAGCATTTTATATTTGAAATTATCATTCACTTCTTGGCATCTTCAGCCTTCTTCAATTCTTCCTCTTCTGCTTTCTTCGCTTCTTCAGCAGCCTTCTTCTTTTCTTCCTCTTCTAGTTTCTTCTTCTCTTCTTCTTCAGCTAGTCTCTTCTTTTCGGCTTCTTCAGCAGCTTTTCTTTCAGCCTCTTTCTTCTTTTTGTCTTCCTCTTCCAACCTCTTCTTCTCTTCCTCAGCTTTCCTTTTCTCTTCGGCCTCTTTCTTCTTTTTCTCTTCCTCTTCTAACCTCTTCTTTTCTTCCTCTGCTTTCCTCTTCTCTTCGGCCTCTTTCTTCTTTTTCTCTTCCTCTTCTAACCTCTTCTTTTCTTCCTCTGCTTTCCTCTTCTCTTCGGCCTCTTTCTTCTTTTTCTCTTCCTCTTCCAACCTCTTCTTTTCTTCCTCTGCTTTCCTCTTCTCTTCGGCCTCTTTCTTCTTTTTCTCTTCCTCTTCTAATCTCTTCTTTTCTTCCTCAGCTTTCCTCTTCTCTTCTGCCTCTTTCTTCTTTCTCTCCTCTTCCTCGGCAATTCTCTTTGCTTCGGCTTCTTCAGCAGCTTTCTTAGCAGCCTCTGCAGCTAATCGTTCTTCCTCTGCTTTTCTCTTAGCCTCTTCTTCTGCTTTTCTCTTGGCCTCTTCCTCTTCTTTTCTCTTAGCCTCTTCCTCTTTTCTCTTTGCTTCTTCCTCTTCTTTTCTCTTGGCCTCTTCCTCTTCTTTTCTCTTGGCCTCTTCCTCTTCTTTTCTCTTGGCCTCTTCCTCTTCTTTCCTCTTAGCCTCTTCTTCAGCTCTAGAACAATGCAATCATAGAGTATGTAAAATAAAAAAAAGGGTAATAATCACGACCGTAATATCAAAAAGGATACTCACTTAGCTTTAGCTTCCTCTTCCTCTTTACGTTTCTTCTCTTCTTCCTCAGCCTGCTTCTTTTCTTCGGCTTCCTTCTCCTTCCTTAAATCAATTAATCATGAAATTATTAATTTAAAATTCACCTGACTTAAAAATTGAAAACTGTAAAAAGTACAGTACCTTTTTGCTTTCTCTTCGGCCTCTAATTTCTCCTTTTCCTTACGCTCAGCTTCTGCTTTTGCTTCGTCTTCTTTTGCCTGAATTACATATTGAGTTAACATAAATTGAGTATTTAGAGAATGGTTAAACTAATTAATTATATTTGCATTAAAAATACTCACCTTAGCGACTTCATCATCGTTGACTACTTCCCATTTCTCTGATTCTTCCTCGCCATTCTGAAAATTGTTTTCATAAATCGCCTTTATCGTGTCATATATCAATTAAAATAAAACACATTAAAACAATATTTATAACGATTAATGATGTTGTTAGTACTTACATTATCAACTTTGGCGCTCTCGGTAGGCTCTTTTGCCTCAGTATCGCCATTCAATGGCTGATCCCCGCCAGTTTCTGTAAATATTACAATTACGAATAATATATAATCATGAGATCGACAACACTGAATAAGGCACATCGAAATATCGATTGTGGCGGTATGAATGCAATCAGTTCAAGAAATATCTATGGCAATTGATCAAATTCTACCTCCAGCAGCAGCCGCAGTCTTAGACTCAACAGGCTTTGGCTCTTCCTTATCAGCATTCAGCGGAATATCTATCGCTGCACCTTGATCGGCCATGTTTGAATGTGCAAGAGGCTTTTCTCACTTCAAGTTTGGCTTTACTGATACTGAAACTGAATAAGAAATATACCAATCAATATAAAAGAAAGCATATGACGCGAAAACAATAGAAATTTAAATATTAATTTCAAATAATATCGTACCAATTCAAACCCGAACCGAAATCAATGGCGTCACACGCAACGCTTGAGATTAACTGACTGCGCGTCAGCCATTCTAGCACATACCCCTAATGTTATATAGACCGCGATACTCAGCTTGGGCGCGTTGCGTTTTTAGAATTGGCACTTTGCCAAGTAGAATAACAAGAATTTGGTAAATTGCATGTTACGTCAATATTTGCGGTTAAACAATGTATTGTATTGATTGAATTCTTTCGAGTAACTCGTCAACCTCAGACCTTTCACTCGTCTTGGGACAATGGCGCCTCAGGCAGCAAACTATAAGCGGGTCAAACAACGTATACGACGAAGCCTCAACTATGGAGGCAAAGCTCCCCGATCACTTCATCTTCCTCTTACAGGTAGCTTTACAAATGCCTTAATTATTATTTAACGCTAAGATCATTCAGAGATGATGGTGGAATACTTTAATCAAACCTCGCCTTTTGACTACCTCAAACCTGAAACGTCTGCGAGCATTTCTTCGTAAGTTGGCTATTATTTTTTGTTTACTATATATTTTTCAATTTATATATGTTCAGTTGTGGATTTGCTGATACTTGTACACTCGTCGTCGCCATGTGCTATCTAGAAAGATTACGGCAAAAGGAGAAAGATACGTTTGAAGCTACCAATCCGGCTGGTAATAAACCTTTGCATTTGTTTTGCCTTGGTGCATTTGAGTTGTTTAACTTTAAAAAAGGGTCATTAACGGTATCATTTCAGAGATGTATCTACCTGCATTAGTTCTGGCTTCCAAATATCTTCACGATTCTGATCAGGTTTGAACTTCATTCCACTCTATCTTTAGATCATTTAACTGTTTTCCATGATTCTTCATATTCGTTAAAAGTACTTTATGATATTAATATTATTTTAATATTATTAATAGGAGGAGAGAGTAGCAGATGAGGACTGGGCTGAGATGTCTGGTCTGACAAAGAAGGAATTGGCTAAGATGGAATGGGATTTCGTCAAGGCTATTGATTGGGATGTTGGAGTTGATGAAGAAGAATTCGAGAGACGACTCGCTATGGTATGTTAATTTTGTAATTCATTTTCTAACTGATCGATATTTCAATACTTTTTAATTATTATGATATTCAGGTGGAATCATGGGTTGCGACTGACTTCCTCTCAAAATATTCCTTTGGTACATACAACGAGTTATCTACCATCTCTTCGAACCAATCCGAAAAGGTATGAACTAAATTAAATATTATTTAAATGTAATATCTTTTATTACAGTTATCAGAGGCCCTTCGTCTACTCATATCTGCCATGGGTCTTTCCATTATGATCTATTCGGTTGCTGTTGCTTCCCTTCTCACTCTACCACTCGCATTCCCCTCTACTAGCAAGGATGCTATCAATACTACGAGTATGTTCAAACAATCAATAGTCACCTACCGTAATCTCTCCTATTACAGTACCTGCTATTCGTCATGCAGCTCTTCTCGATGAGATGCCAACATATTCTACTCGTACTGATTCTCCATCATCATCTGAATCGATTCCCTGTGTACCTCTACCTACAGTATCCTATCCATTCCTACTCTTCCATAATGAATCAATCGATATTCCATCATCTCAATCACTTCCTTCCTTCTTATCCCATATACTTTCACCATCTTCTCTTGTATTCACTTGATTCATCTAATAGTTCTTCAAAGAAGTTCATATAGTGCTAATCATTTTATCAGGTTCTACAATTGTATATAATGGGTGTCTATTAGTACTCCTTCTTCTCCTTTCATCGGTGCCTTGGTTCTTCTTCCCTTTCCGAGTTCTTTCTCAATTCATCGAGTTCTTCATTTGTACTCCTTAGAGAAATGATAAACAATTGTATAGTCATCATTTATTTACAACACTGCGAATACCACACATACAGTACAATACACAATGACCTTTATTGAGGAAATAAACATGGTTGACACTAAATTACTGGAACAATCATTAGCCTGCAAAGGTGCCCATAGAAAACCACACATAAGAATATAGAATGAACTGAATAAAGTATCAATAGTGATATGGATAACACAGAGAAGGATCAAATGAAAACAGGAAGAACCACATGAGAGGTATTGAGAAACGTGCTGGATATAGAATAGACTCTTACCCTTTGGTGGTCAAGATCCATCCCTACCTCTCCATTTATCCTCTCCCTCTCCCTTCTCCCTATCCCTCTCTACCTACCTCCTCCCATCCCACTTTCACTATTCGTCCTACTCTTCCTTACCTTCTGTCCCAATAATCAGTTCAATCGATCGATCGATCGATATCTCGATACTTACAGTACTCCTTGATGCGTGTCTGCGTGGTGGGAGCAGGGGCGTCTGGTCTTCCAGCCATTAAATCGTGCCTGGAAGAAGGATTAGATGTTGTTTGCTATGAGAAAACATCAGATATTGGTGGACTATGGAATTATCGTCCTACTGATACTACGGTATGTTGTGATTACTGTAGATGGTGGATATCGATTGATTGAAATCTCTAGGTCGGTGGTACGGTAATGGCTACCACTGTGGTGAACACTTCCAAAGAAATGATGGCATACTCGGATTTCCCTCCTGGTGAGAGAAATCGATCTTGGATCGTATCAAGATTGATCTTTGATCGATCCAATCTTGATCTTTTATCGATCCTATGATCTTTGAACGATCTAATATTGATCTTTGATCTTTAGATGAGAATCTTCCCAACTTCATGCATCATTCTCTTCTTCTCGATTACATTCGAAAGTACGCTGAAACATTTGATTTAGTCAAGTATATTCAGTTCAATACTACAGTCAAAATGGTTAGTATTGCTCACAATAAAACCCTGTAAATCGATATTTATTGTAGATCACAAAAGTCGATGATAAATGGAGAGTTGAACTGGAGAAAGGAGGAATTGAATTATTCGATCGATTGATGATCTGTACGGGACATCATGCCCTTCCACAGTATGCTCAACTCAGAGGTATCAATCGATATCTTCAATTATTGATTGATTGATTGATTTCAGATATGAATCGATTCAAGGGAAAGATCATGCATGCTCATGAATACAGAGATTGGAAAGGATTTGAGGGAAAGGTGAGAGTTTCATTCATTCATTCACTCTATCGTCTTTCTTCTTTACTTCTAATTATCATCTTCTTCAGAATGTTTTCCTCCTTGGAATAGGTAATTCAGCCTTGGATATTGCAGTCGACCTTGCTAAAATTGCTAAATCGGTCAGTTGCTCTGGAGACTCTGATTACATAATCACTTTTCGTATATCAAAAATCTGAAACTTTTTTCTAAAAATTTTCATAATATGACTAAAGATTGATGTGATTCATCAATTTTATAATGATTTTCTCTAAACTAATCATTAAGATATAGATAAGATATTTGGTGACTAGTATATTTTGGTATATGTATGTTTAAAATATTTTGATTGACTGATTGAAGGTAACGATTTCAACTCGAAGAGGATCATGGATATTTAATCGAGTATCACAAGGAGGAATGCCATATGATACACTACTTATGACTAGGTTAAACTTTAAACTTTTTGTCGAAATTTCGAAGAAAAGTTTATCTAAATCACTCAAAACCTCATATCCTGACACCCATCTCTAGCGGCGAAAGTTCTAAAGATTGTGGCGAGACCGATTAGGGAAACAAGAGTGTGTGTATTTCGAGGAGAATTTGTATTTCGAACTTTGCAAAAGTCTGTTTTCCGTTATGGTGCTAGTTTTCAGAAAAAAATCACTAGGAAAAAAGCCAATCTCCTCACTATCTAGAGACTTCAAACTTGCTTTCTCGGTTACAAATCGCGAAAAAAAAAAAGATTATGAACGAAGTTTCAAGGCTCTCGCTGTAATACGAACCGAGATATTTGCTTTTCCGAGTTTTTTTCCGAGAAAAAAAACATAAAACTGCTCCTCCTCAAAGAAAAGTGAGCGATAGCATGTGATTTTGAGTAATTGAAACTTTCGACGTATTGAGCGTATAAAAATCACTTGTTTTATTTGTAGAAGAGACTATTTCTTGTTTTGCATGGTTCAGAAACTATGCCGATATCTTTTATATCAAATAGCGCGCGGCAAAGGTCAGCCGGGTTAGGGAGAGGCAGCGGAGAGACAATCGAGAGGCGGGGCAAGATCTAGCCTTTGAGCGACTTCCGTTCTTTAGAGCACAGTGTCATTTTCTTATGCAAGTACATTTTATACGCACAATATAATATGTATTATTCGATCATTAAAGTTGAGAACATTATTTCAAAATCCAAAAGATTAAAAAATGAATATTTGAAAAAAATATGAATTATTTCAAAGATGAAAGATGACTTTCAGAGTGTATGATTGGCTGATGAAATCAATTCCATGGACTGTTGCTAATGATTTCATGGAGCATCGATTACAACAAAGGTTCGCGTAGCGACTTATCATCTATGAATATGATAATATCATATAATATCTATAATTATTCCATCTGAACGCCATCCTAATTTCGTTTGAAATATGTAATACTGGAGGTCTATTGCTATTTTTGGAATAAGTTTCACAACCAAGTTATTTGTTTTAAATTGGATAAACATGCATTGACAAGTGAAGTACCGCGGAGGAAAATATCCAACTAATCAATAAAATGTTCAGAATGGATCATGATCTCTACGGTCTTCGTCCTAATCATCGATTTTTCCAACAACATCCTACAGTCAATGATGCGCTTGCCAATCTTCTTTGCGCCGGACTAGTCACTATTACAGTAATCAATATTCTACCGTAATCTACAGTATGTCATCTTCTTTTCAGGAGGATGTAGAATGTGTAACAGAGGATTCAGTAATAGTAAAAGGTGGTAGATCATTCCCCTGTGACGTATTCATATTTTGTACTGGTTACACATTTGATATTCCTTTTCTACAAAAGGGAATTGTTCCCATTCAGGTTGGCCATTTAATTCTACACATTAAATTTAGGCCAAAACATCTATGTCATTTCGTGAAAACAATGTCACATTAGCATTTATTCTAATATATAATACTGTATGTTTAGGAGAGATTATGTATGTGACTAGATCTTGCTAACCCTGTAGAAACTTGTCACAGCTAAAACTTATAATATACGATTTTTTATACAAACTAATTACGATGATCCATTTTCGAAATCCTAAAAACCAAAAAAATCGAAAAACAATGAAGTCTTAACTTTTCATTTTTTTTATTTTTTGGAGTTCATTTTATAGTCAATATCGATGCGTTGAACAACTTCAAATTTAATGAGATAGTGTCTTATAGGATCATAATGTTGATTTGTACAAGTTTGTCTTTCCAATGGATAGAGATGATATAGCAGTGATTGGATTGATTCAACCTATTGGAAGTATTGCACCGATTTCTGAAATGCAAGTGAGTCTTCTTTCATAAGTTAATCCAGAGTAATATCTTCTATAAGAATAACTTCATAGTTTCATAGTTGCAAATACCTATTAGAGTGAGTTTGGTATGAAGAAGTGTCGATTGTGACGGGACCTAAACAAATATGACCAACTTTAACCTTTTCCCTACTTCACAAGTTAAAGTATAAATATGGATATAGAATACAGTGGGAATACTGGGTAATTTTGTAAAAAAAAATTTTCTAGACCAAAAAAAGGAATAAAAACAAACAAAGGAAACATTACTGAGAAAATGCGTAAGCAAAAATTCAGTGTTTATGATGTGATAATCTTTTAATTGTTGATGAGTCCGCAAAAAATTCAAAAATGTAAAAGTGTATAATATTAAGTGTCGTTGGGTGAGTCGAGTATTCTCTGGATGTTGTTCATTGATTGATGAAGAAGGACGAAGGAAAGATCTCGAATTGAAGAAAAAAGAGATGAAACGAAGATATTTTGAGAGTAACAAACACACCATCCAGGTATATCTCATCATTTTCTTTTATCATTCCTTTTATGCAAAAAGAGAATAGGAATGATTGAAATCCCTCATATTTTCTACTTTCATCTAGATTTCTCCACCTATTCTTTATCATGAAATAGATTAGAATATATTGATTTGAGGTTGATTATCTTCGTTATATGGATGAATTATCTCTTCTCATTGGTGCACATCCAAATCCTTCTAAGGTATTATATTTTTCATAGATTTTCTTTGTTTCACTCGTTCTTCGAAGTATTTTTCTGTGTGAGAATTCATTCATAACTACATACACTACTGTGAGAAACAATCTAGTCATTTCCTTTCTACTTAGATAATAATAGAGAGATTTTGATATAAACAAATCGTAACTACAGTAGATAAATCTATTATCAACGATTTATTCATACACAACACCGTCTCTGAATCAATTAAAAGTATTGATTGAATATCGATTACAGTATCTCTTCACCGATCCAAAGTTTGCCCTTCAATTGTATGCAGGACCCAATGCTCCTTATGTTTATCGATTGGAAGGACCTCATTCATGGTGAGAGGATTACGGTAGTTTTCCATTCAAGAGATAATTCATTTAAAGGGGAGGAGCTCGTGATGCAATGGAAAGACTAGGAGAAAGAGTAAAAAGACCATTGAAGAATCGAGAATGTCGAATAAGGAAACATAAGAAACGAGGACGAATTGTCAGTTCTTTCTTTCAAAATTAAAAATCATATACAAAATAGAATAACATTGTAGTATGGCATTTGCAAAGATTTAAATTTAAATATGTATTATGATGTTAGCAACATCTAATATTAATATTAATCTTATTATGCTGTCCTCCCTCATAATCAAGTAAATATCATGGATTATAATAATAGTCTTCGTTAATGAATGATATAGTGAGACTGAACGGATATCAATCATTTGATTGAATATTATTTATTCTCTTCTTTCACAGAATGAATGGTTTCGTTATTCTTCAATGAAATGGATATCAGGATGGATATGTCTACTGCTCTCCATTGGACTTTTCGCATTCTGCTCGACACCTTTAAATCCATTTACATATCTTATACTTGTTACTGTATTCTTAATTCTCTTTGTATTCTTATTGTTATGGTTTGATATTCAATATGATATGACTACTATATTATAAGACATCTCTATCTCATGTAATCATCCAAAGATCCATCCCTCTCTATTCGACTCGGATGTCATCCCCCTCCCATACATCCCCTCTACTCATCATAACCATGGTTCTATTCCTACCTTTCCTCTTCTTCTTCTTCTATTTTGGTAGATTCTCTCGTTGTCTTAACATTTTATGCCTTTTCTCTTCATCAGTAATTACCCTCTTTTTCTTCCTTTTCTTTCGTTTGTCCTTCATTACGTTTTCTGGTTGCTATACAGGCATTTCTTGTCACTCCGAAGTCTCTCCCTCTCCTTTTCCGAGTCTCTCCCTCTCCCTCTCTCCCTCTCCCTTTGTAGATAGATGGATATACTTCGTACCTTTTCATCATTCAATTACATTGTATACTTCATCTATCAAATGTGTATAAAGATGACTTCATTTTTCATTTCCTTTCTTCTTCTTCTTTCTCTTCATAGTAATATCAATGATAACATATTCATATATTCTGCCCATACTCCGATAATTCTATCTTACTATGTTTCTTATCTACCTCTACCTCTACCTCTACCTCTACCTCTACCTCTACCTCTACCTCTACCTCTACCTCTACCTCTACTTCTACTTCTATGTACATCTTACTATATCTCTCCGTCTACCTCCTGAGGGAGACCTCTGCTAGTGATAATTTAGCCGATTCTCTTCTTTAGACCTCCTTTACATCCTTATACTTCCTTATCAATCATTCTCAATATCATTAACTTCTATCTTCATTTGATTCTCTTATTGGAAGTCTTTCATATTCTCACCTCCGCCGTATCATACATTTCCTCCCCCTCATCCGCTTATCCCCTCTCCCCTCTCTCTCACCTTTCCCCCTCCCTCTCCCTTTTCTCCCCTTCTCTCTCTCCCTCTCCCCCTCCCCTCCTCTCTCCTCCCATTCCATTCCCTATTCTCCAACTTCTCCTTTAGAGATTTCACTTATTGCTTCAAGTCTTGACTACTGATATTGATATGCCACCTCTAAGGCAGGCTTGTTTCACTCTCTCCCTCTCCTTATCTCGCCTCCCACTCCTCTACCTCTCCTTATCTCGCCTCCACTCCTCTCCCTCTCCTTATCCCTCCCCTCCCTCTCCCTCTCCTTATCTCGCCTCCCACTCCTCTCCCTCTCCTTATCTCGCCTCCACCCCTTCTCCCTCTCCTTATCCCTCCCCCTCCCTCTCTCCCTTCTCTCTTGAGCTAATTGGTCAATCTATCCACGCCTCTTTCCATCTCTTCAGATGTCTTCAATATCTCGTACAGTAATGCATAAACTTCAATTCGCTCGTGGTATAGGAAATAAAGAGATGATGAGGGCGAATACTCTTCCTTCACTTACGAGAGCTAAGGTATTAATATTATTATTAATATTAATATTTGTATTAATAATAATATTTCATGTTTTTTATCATTAACAACATAGTATTATGGTGAGATGTTGCTATATCTGATAAAGTTACCTCCGTGATTATTTGTATAAATGTCATATCTACAGTATAGTATCTATTCATATAATGGATTCATCTTCATATTGTCTCTCTACTATTCTATTCCTCCTTCTTTGTCTATGCCATTCCTTCTCAAATGTGAACAACTTTTGCATAGTTTATGGATATAGAAGTACCTTTTAGTGGGAGGATGAGGCCAGGGAGGGGTCGAGTGAAGGGAGAGGGAGAGGAGGAGAGAGGTAGAGGGAGGGGAGAGGTAGAGAGATGGTAGGGGGGATGAGTAAAGTTGAGATGAGGAAGGATGAGAATTCAGATGACAATGGGTAGATAGTGGGATAGAGTTACATTGCGTGAGAATAGAGGAAAGAAGATGGAGAGGAGACAAATTATTGAGCTAATCTTTCTATTTGTTCATGATTGTGATGGAAAGGCTGAAATAGGGTGAGGGAGAGGGAGAGAGAGGAAGGAGAGGGAGAGGGAGGAAGGAGAGGGAGAGGGAGAGGGAGGAAGGAGAGGGAGAGGGAGGAAGGAGAGGGAGAGGGAGGAAGGAGAGGGAGAGAATAGTACTACTATTAAAGGAGCTTCAAGTAAAGCATTATTGTGAATAGTTAATAGATGTGTAGAAGAAGATTGAATAGATATTTGATTAGATGAGAGATATGAACGATATCAACTGATATCTCCAGACGTATTAACTTTTTTTTATCTTCGAAGAGAGAAAAACAACATAAATCAAGCTCAAATCCTCTAGATATTCGAATATTCTTCAAATGAAAATGTTATTTGTGTCAATTTCAGGTTGGATGTTTCGCCCGAATGCACTTATACGAAGAAAATGCACGATTTTTACTGGCCTCAATACTTGTTATATTATACCTGATTATGGGGGCGGCAATATTTCAATTTCTTGAAAGATCTCATGAAATTGTTACCAAAAACGAGGTAATTACATATATATGTTATTTACTAAAATATGTAATATTGTATTATCTATCTATATGAACAGATGTTTTTATCTCATTCTATTCCATTCATTTTGTATTCATAGAAATGATATCGCCAGAAAAATATCAAAAGAGATATTTATTACTATTATTATTATTATGGTCGTCAGAATACATTCTTATCCTCAATCGATAATGTGAACAATGATTACAGTATGCCGAGCATCTAGCTAGAGAAAGATACGGTATTTGTGGGCAAAATGCAAGTTGTCTACAGAGATTGGACCGATTGTTGGGCAAACACGCTGAGGTACTCTAATCAATCAATAATATGCTCAATAAATCGATAATATTTCAGGCTACAGCGAGCGGAATCGCAAACAATGAAAAAGATCGATTCGATTTCTACGGGGCTCTATTCTTTTCGGGAACTGTTATTTCCACCATAGGTTTGATGATATTAATAATCTTGTTTATTCCATTCAAAAAGAGATTAAAAGTCTTCTCATATATCATAATAACCTTATCTTCTCCAATTATATCTTATCTTATCTTCCAATAGAATCCATATGTCATTGATAATATTCATTTCATATTCTCACATTCTTCTTCATTCCCATTCTATTGACGTATATTCCCTTCCTATATAACTTGTCAAAGAATAGAAAAAAACTAAAAATATATTCTGATGATTGTTTCACATAGAGTCAGTCATAGTAGTCATAGAGTCAGAGATCATCTCACAATTAGATAGAGTATTCTATACGTTGTACACTCACAGAACGAACCCTAGTTCATGTACTCCTATGTACCAAGGATTTCAAGCCCTTGTTTTTCTTGGGTTTAAAGCCCTATCCTGAGAACCCGCAAGGGTTTCGAACCCAAACCGTTCAGTGTTTGGTGTATAGGAGTGCATGATCTATGCTTTTTTCTATGAGTGTATAGTTATTCTAAGAGCATCTCTTCTTCGGATTTGAGTGGAACTCATATATCAATATAGATTATTCTTAACTTGTGACTGAGGATCTATGCACATACTTTGAGCAGCGTTAAATCTAATCTTTCAAAACGTCATCTAGTCAGGAGATAAACCAGCAAGACTAAATCCATAAAAGAGTGATGATATCAACTATGAATATCTTCAGGATTCGGTACCTCAACCCCTCATACTTCTCAAGGGAAATTGGCCTCTATTGTATATGGTCTAATTGGATGTACATGTTGTGTTCTATTCTTCAATCTATTCCTTGAACGACTAGTCACTGCTCTATCTCATATACTAAGGTAAGCTACAACTCTCCAAGAACACGGTAAAGGCACACCTCAAGCTACTTTGAAACTCTCGGCTATGGCTACACTCTCACGCATTCTTTGTCTGCGAGAGAGTATTGCCAATGCGGAGAGTAAAACATAGCTCGGGGTCTAAACGACGTAATTGTCTACTAGTGAGTGAGTCATAGTGGTTGTTCATAGTACTTGCAAATACGTAAGCACAGAGGGGAATGCTCTTACGAAAGTCACACAACTACGTATTTGGTACTTGGCTATTATACTACAAACGATTGTTTTATTCCCATGATCATATGATCTTCCTGTTCCTTTATATGTAAAACATCAAACCCATAATTTCATTTCATAATTGAAGATCTCGTTTCGTTGTTAGATACTCCCCTCGGGTGGAACGAAATTCATCCAATTCACATTAGTTTCAGACATCTTAATATGCAATTTCCGAGTAGTAGTAATAACCGAATTCATTCATAGTTTGATATAATCCATGACTCACTTACTATACTACCCCCTAGTTTGATCATTAATTTCTAAAACACATGTCCTCTTCACGTTCGTCAGTCCTTACATACACCCTCTCATATCAGTTGATTTCACCTGTGAAGTTAAAGAGTAGATTCAGTTTCTTAAAGATAAATTAGATAAAGTTAGAGATGAAGGGGATCTAAAACATCCCTATTCGTTGTGTAATAAGACGTTTTTATGTATGTTCAGTTGTTGCAAAAAAGCGAGCGCGAGAACATTTTATGACTTGGCTATAAATTATGTTCTCTTTATTATAGATACTTGCACAATAGGAAAGTTGGACGAAGACTTGAAAAGGGAGAAGGAGAAACAAAACCAGTGACTTTGTTAGTGAATGATGAAGAATATGGAGATAGTATGAGGTAGGTCTCATATGAATTAGAGGGACACGGGGTCGAATGAGAACCGATGAATAATAACCGACTAAATGATAACCATTAGCGTCTATTCATTAGCGCTTGTCTCATATGCAAATAGTTATCATCCTGTCGGATCTCATTCTTCGGGTCTCATCCGAAATAGTGCCGAATTAGAGATATTGATATCTTAATGAATATCAATAACCGAATAGGAGTGCGAACTAATCCGTGAGAGTGTAATAGCTCAAAATAAATATCTAAAAGAGAAATATTCGTGGATAAGTTTATTTGAACTTTAGTGGGAGAATGTTATTCACGGAGAATAAGAGAAGATAAAGATTAAATAGAAGGTTCCGCATCAAGAGATCCCAGAGAACATCCAACCAAAGATCAAAGATCAAAGATTAATATTTCAGTTCATGTGCGGATGGAATGGATCAATGGCGTCCTTCAGTCTATAAAGTCTTTGCTTGTCTTACTTCCATATCAATGATTCTTCTATTTGTATCAGCTACAGTATATTCACACATCGAGGGATGGTCCCTCTCCGATTCACTTTACTTCTGTTTCATTAGGTATACTGTAGTCAATATTGATTGATTTATCGATTGATATCTTCCAGTTTTGCCACTATTGGATTTGGAGATATGGTATCACATCATGGAGAGGGTGTTCGACTATCATCTACTGTCTATAGGTATTCATTCTATTGAAGGCACAGCTCATTTGAAATTCTCCGATGCGACCACATTCTCTCGCTTTCATTGTCAACGAGAGAGTGGTGCTAGAGCGGGTGTAAAAATAGCTCAAGGTGTACCTTTAAACTGAAAAATCATTCACATTTTAAATATATTGACAATTCTTTGTTTTAGGCCTATAAATTTTGCCCTTTTATCTCTCGGAGCATGTTCATATTATTGTTTCTTCAATGTGTCTTCTATCGTTGTTCGTCAATTTCTCAATTGGATGATTAAGAAAATGGATATTAAAATGGAAAGAGGAGGATGTTTTAAGAAGAAGCCAAAGAGATATATGGGATTAGGACTAAGACCTCCAAAGGGTAACGAATATCTATCTAATATACTAGTCAATAATCATAATTGATTAGGATACGATATGTCATCGGAAAGAAGTTCAATCGATATTCAACACGATGGTCTACTATCGTTGAAGGAGTTCCTTGCCCATCAACAGGTATACTGTAGATTGAAGAATCAATCGATAATGCTTAACTAATTGCAGAGTGATTTCCTTCTTATGCACAAACAATTGATAATTCGTCCTCTCCGTGAAACTAAAGAAACGATCTCAGCTACTAGAGTAGGACCCATGGGAATACTGGATCAAACATTTGGAGATCCTAATTCATGAGAATTATCAATCAATAATTGTATATTATTAATCAATACTGGTATACGGTATTATTACGAGTATTCTTTGATCAATTGTAGTTATTGGTATAGATTATTGATCTCTTTATATTCCGCTCAAGAAAAGAGGAAGGAGAAATATTGATTAGTTAAATTGGAATTTATAGTTAATAGTACCTTATTTGTAACAATTCCTTGTTATATCTCTATTATTCTTCTTCTTCTCCTTATAATGAGTCTAATTTCATACGAGTCAATAATCTTATTGTGAATATAAACATCATGAGTAGATATTTATTTATTGCTCCATATATTTATTCTTACTATCACTCTTTATACAATTGTGATAATGTATTTATGATTACCGAGTTTAATCACGGAATAAAATGTTTGTATCCATTATAATCGATATCATACAATTACATATGAAATAAATAAGCCATATTAACTCTTTGTGTTTTAATTTCTCATATTCTCAGCGATGTAATAAGTTTAAGACTTTGTCAATAAGAGGGAGACAAAATAAGTGGACGGGGGAACGATAAATAATATCTGTGTCACAATCCATTTTATGTACTTGTTTTACTCTTACATTATTGAGCTTAACATGGAAAATACATTTATTTGTTAGAAAGTTTCATTTTTCAATAGAGCAAATTAAAGTTAGAAGAAATTGTCTAAAACAGGCAAACAATTCCTTCGACTATGTCTTTTATGCAGCTGTTTCATTGGTATTATCTACATATCAAGATTTTAAAGATAATGACTTTATCATTATTCTGAAAACAAACAAAATAAACAAGTAGTACAAGTATTGTCAATTAATAGAAAGGCAGTGAGATTCATTCTCTGAGATTATCGATTACTAATATGGCTGATCGAAAACGAATTTTTTCATAGTTACACAACATTACACCATACATCCCCATTCTGAAATCATAATGATGATGAGTCTTAAGTGGAAGATTACAGTATACCTCGCATTTACATTTAGTGTATTGATCTTGTCTCCATTGTTCTCCACTCTTATGATGTTTGCCATTAGAGAAACAACTCTTCAATGTTCGACGACGTCTGAAAAGGATCAAAGATCAAAGTTCAAAGTACAAAGATCGAAGATCACAAATGAAACCTCGTAGGATGATCAGGAGGTGGAAGAGAATCGCATGAAGAATCACAACATGAAGAGAATACAGCAAGATTCATAGAAGGATGAGAATCGCATCTGTCATGGATATCATGGATACTGTTCATTAGTTATTTAGTTATATTTATACACAGAGAACAAAGTGTACTCCACAGCACACAAGGCCAGCAAAGGGCTATATTTAACACTTTTTGTCTATTTTTTAAAAAAAGCTCAAAAGTGTTAAATATAACACTTATTGTTAACGGTTTTTGTGTGCTGTAGAGTACACTTTTTCTCTGATATTAATGATATTAATGTATGTATTTTATGATATGAATGTGAAATAGGGATCCGCATTCGTGCAAATGCACAGCCGGTACGAGCATGAACGAAATGAAAATAATGAAAAGTCATTCTGCACAATTAAGACGCATTTTTTCGTGCGATGTAATGCATGCAAATGCCAGACCAACCACCAATTTGATGAATAAAAATGATGAGAATGAATCGAATGCATTAATTTGAACGAATGAATACTTAATTATAATAATGAAGTCGTGCGCACGACTTTTCTTTCATTTTCATTTTGAAAATTATTTCGCACGAATGCACATTTGCGGATCCCTAATGTGAAACATATTTCTAAATGGCTAACCTCTCGTATAATTGAGTTGATGAACCAGGATACATGAAGACGTTTTTCTGAATCATAATAAATCAATATTTTAATGTATTTTTATAATTAAACAGGTATTTTTGAATAAGTTTCAGATTCCATTTCATATGAATGTTACCTGTACTCTATCAATATCATCTCCATTATCACATAACCATCGAGCCAAAGTCATCTTCTTTATCTGTTGTAGTTGAATTGGACTGAACACTCCAGGATTCTCATACCTTTAATCAATCAACAATCTCATGATTACTGTAATCAAACTAACCAGAATCGATCGCCTGATCTCATTCTATTCATTTGTTCACTTATAATACAAGCAAAGAGTGGACCAATCAATCCCTCGGATAATCTTCTTTCTACAATTCCTCCAACCCATACATCGATATTCGCTACAATTATTGATTTGACTTTTTTTATTGATTAATGATTTATTGATTGATAAATACTGTATACCTGGATGTCCATATAGATTTCTCAGTTTATTTACAACATCTCTATCCTTGATGATCGTTTCCATTTCTTCCCAATTAGTGGGAACGGAAAGGTTACACACTCTACGATACTCAGCGTATCTTAAATTACTTTTATTAATTTATTATTTATTTTATTAATCATACCCAGGAAGACCATGATCACGAGCACGTTGAATATTGAGACTGGCAAGGTCGAGAGCGATCTGAAATGGTGATCAAAGATCAAAGATCAAAGATAAAAGATCATTCAAGAAATGATGAGTCAAACCTCAACATTTCTATTGAATAGCATTTCGGTCAGTTCGGTATTCAAAAGTTGATCAGGTTTTGGTAATTTTAATGGAGAAGCGAACAATCCACGGAGAAGAGGATCGATTCCTCCTTCTGATAACATTCTCTCAGGAGCGAATAGAGCCTGATTATTGATTTATTGATTAAAAAACAATCGATAACTGATAAAACCTCATGGAGTGAGATATCCCCTTGAGGAATTGTCGTGAAATTCTTGTCAAGTCTAATCAATTTGGGGTTAATTAGAGTATGTCCGAAACGAAAAGCGGCTGTGGCAAAGACATTAGATACCGAAGCATCGACCTGGAATACGGTAGATTATGATTACGGTATATCATTAATCAATTATTACAGTATGATCGTATCCTTTATAATCTCCAATCAATTCAGCATATGCACTCTGGAATAATATTGATTGATAAATGAATCAATAAAAAGTGCGAACCTTTCCAAGAATGACTGGAAGCCATTGTGAGAATGTTATGTGTTGCATGACGGCTCCGATGATCTTACGGGTCTACAAAAATCGATAATTGATTTAATTTGCATATTGTATTGTAAACCTCTTGATATATTTTCTCTCCATCCCATAGTGGATTGATCTCGAGAAGTTTGGAAGCCATTCTATTATGTTCACGAAGAAGAAGAGTATGCATGGCAGTGAGTCCCAACTGAAAGAGATTCTGGGTATACGGTAGGTGTGGATTGAATATTGATTACTTGTTCATTAGCACGAAGATCACCGGCGAGGAAACAACGAATTGGATTTTCTCGTGAGAAATTTCTTCTACAATCCATCATTGAATCTTTCTCGAAGGGAAGATAAGGTTTCTGTGCTCCTGATACTATGTCGAATCTGATAAAGATTCATTAAATTATGAAAATATTTATTAAAATTTAAAAACTCTGAACCTCATCAATCCATGATCTCCGAAGAGGTCTCTCAGTTCAAGTGCCTGAACTTCAGTAGAACCATAGAGGAATGAAGCATCCAGATATGAAGTTAACTGAAATATGGGGAAGGGTTATTGGTAGTGGCTAGATCAAGCGATAAAGTAGGTCCGAAGAAGAGATCCGGACTAAATTGGCCTTGAATTATCACTGGCCTAGCAGTGATCACTCAGGGACTTCGTGCATCTTTACCTTACCTTACCTTCACTGGTCAATATTCTATGATACTTTGGATTTCATTCAAGAAAGTCAACCTACTAGATAGAATTAAATGCATACTTACAATATTCATTTGTTCTCTTTGTGTGACTCTTTGGAATAGAAGAGAAGTCTCTCCACTACCACAAATCGATCCTGACCTCTCGAATTCTATACAAGGGAACTTCTGATGATGAGGACTGAAGAGATTGATTTAGAGATCAAAGATCAATTCCTCCACCATGAACGCACTTTCCTCTCTGTAGTTTGGGATCATCGGGCAAAAGTGGAATATTGAAGCATGGGTCAATGTTATCACAAGTTCTATTGCAGATTGCTCCACTTGTATAGGCATTACGGGACAGTGCCATTGGAGTGTGGGTTATGTCGTGATCTGGAATAGATCAAAGAACAAAGATCAAAGATCAGAGATCAACGATGGTTCTTACCAACAACTTGTCCCCATTGCATTACGAAAGATGACAGAGAGGTATGGGCGGTGATTTCACGAGTGGCAACAAGGGTACGAGATACCTAGAAGGAATCGGAGTCAAACAAAGAAAAAAGTGTACTCCATAGCACACAAGACCTGAGAAGTGCTATATTTAACACTTTTTTGTTACTTTTTACAGACAAAAAGTTTTAAATATAACATTTCATAAGTCTTGTGTGCTGTGGAGTACACTTATTTTTCTCTGTATACGACTCTGGCTTTTCCATCAGAGAACATATACTATAGTAGTATCACAGTTTATAGCTGGAAGTATTACAAAAAGTTAGTAACAAACCAATCTGGGATTAGGCATCGGGAATCCATTATATAGTTTTCCCTTATTCCATCCAACAGGGGTATTGAATCCATTCTCATACACAGCACTTAATAATCTTCTCAATGGCCATTGTGATACTCCCCATCCAGGATTATCAAGGTTATTACATTGCCCATCATATGATCTACAATCAATCAATACCATAATCAATCGATATCATCAATTGATACCGTACCTGTAGTTCTTGTGGAAGCACATATTGCTGCAGGGATTGTTCTTGAATAGACCGGCCTGATATCGATCGATTGATTAGAGAACTCAAAAGATACCGTATACCTGGCATCCTGAGAGTTCCATGATAGTCTGCACATGAGAAGGAGCGAGCACAGATTCGAATGAGATATTTGCCCCTGAGATATCGATTCCAGCCAGATTGAGCCCTGAAAAGATATTATTGATTTATTGTTTCATAAAAAGAAAGAGTACCATTATCAACGTGAGCATTTACTAATCTAATACTTTCCTCATAGATTTCTCTCGCTTTACTCAATTCAACAGCCTGAAATTAACGTGGGTTTAATGAAAGGTAGTAGAGAAATAAAAATTGATTTTTTTCAGAATAATTTTTTTTCAGAAAAGATCGGATAACCTTAGTAGGAATGGTAAATCTGAATAGTTTCTTCATATCAGCCACAGATCGAACTCCATCCTGAGATAGAGCTGTACGTGTAGAATTGATTGCTCTTAAATAAAATCAGTTATCGATTGTCAATACTACCGTAATCCCTGACCGATCAACATTCATTCGTGCCTTATCAACGATATCTCTTAGAGTTTGATCATTGATGCCATCATCGATTGCTTGGACTCCATTTACAGTAACACGAGCCTCGGCCATCATGGAACCTACCGTATTACCTGAAATATTGATTTATTGTTTGAATCAATACTCTATTAGATGGCATACCGGCCATGCACGAGAAGACTCCGTTATCTTGACGAGAAATGTGTGAAATTGTCAATTCTGATCCGTCAGTGGAAACCTTAATATTTAAATAAAATCAATAAATGTTTAAAAAAAAGTAAACTAACCGAAAATCGTCCCTTGAGATGGGGAATTTCGCTTCCATCAAAGAACCATGTAATGAAAGGACGAGGAACGCCACGAGCTTTACAACGAAGTGTGATCTACCAAATCAATCAATAATCATGATATCATTGAATCAATCGATACCGTTGATCCTGGACTCAATGAGGATGATTGTGGAGCATCGTAGATCGATGGAGGGACACTATAAATCAATCAATAATTGAAATCAAAGATACAGTAGATCGCACCTGCTGATTAGATCGATTCTTACAGTAGATTCGATTCTACCGTATACATTAGCCACACGACAGACATAGCTAAATGAGTATTGATTGTAAGTTAATCAATAAAGAATCGATTACCTTCCAACATCCGATTCAATGAATGGATAGATTTTGAGTATCTGATTAGCATTAGACATTTCATGTTTACGAGTGTTCACTAATCGATTACCACGGAAGAACCATTCCACAGTAGGACGAGGATTTCCTGTCACCTTAAATAATTAATTATTTATTTTAATAATAATTATATTAAACAAAATCAATACTTCACAATGTAATTTAACAGGAGTTCCTTCTCTGAATGTGTTATCGGGCGATTTGAATGTGAAAACAGGTCCGGAATGAGACCCCGTATTCTGTTGTTGACGACGAGTTCTGAAATAATCTTTGATCGTTGATCTTTGATCTCTCTCATCTACCTAAGACTGATTTGTCTCTTCTCAAATGAACAAGTGAAGTCCGATGGATCTGCCAATGAAGATATGAGAAGTGTTCCATTTGAATCATGAGTATACTTTCCACTATACGATGAATCGATTTCCTCTTCTCTGAAAAGAGATCAAAGATCAAGTTTATAGAGAATATGAACTGTATTTCATTCAATAAACTTTGAAGAGGTTCGTACTTAGAAGAAGAATGACATGAAAAGGAACACTTATGAAAAGAATCTTTTAAATAAAGAAAAAAACTAACTTAAATAACCAATGAGTATCCTCTGCATAGGGACATTCTAACCATTGCCATTCATTTCCATATGCGACTACTTCACCTTGAGGACATGAAAGATCATCCGCCTGAAAGAGTTCAAAGATCAAAGATCAATCAGAATACAGCATACCTTGAGTGAATTGAACTCCTTCATGGCTAGTTTCTTGGGTGAATGACAACGGACAGTTGATGAGGAATCTCCTTTTAGATTTAGGAACGATTTCATTCTAAATATGAATAAATGAATCGACATTTTTCTTGCGAACCATTTCAATTTTTAGTCGTCCGTCATACCTCAAGCTAATTTTACTCCCTCTCTGCCCGTGCGCTCTCGTAGACAAATAAAGCGAGAGAGAGTGTGGCAAGATCGGATAGATTCAAATTAGCTTGGAGTATCACTTTTTTAAAAAAGAAGATAAAATTGTACTCTTACCTACAATCACAATGGATAGGATTTGCATGAAGTCTGAAGTAATTAATAAGAAGATTCTTCTGAAGAAGATCAGTAGGAAGAGTATGAATATGATTATGAGAAACATCCAATGAAGTCAATTTATGAAGAGTATCCAATGAATCTGATTCCATATGAGAAATCCTTAACTTACAGACTTAAGTAATAAATATTAAGGTCGACTAAGTCATTACTTATTGTGTCTAAGTTCAAGAATCTTAAGTGGCGATGAGAATGAAGAAAGAGAAGGAATTGAAGTGATTTCATTATGCGATAATGAAAGATGTTCAAGTGATGGAAAATCATCCAAGAAATTCTAAAATTGGAACAAATTGATCTTTGATCTCTTGTTTGGTATACAATACCTCAGGTATGGCCTGAATTCTATTATGAGATAGAAATAGAGCAGTTAAATGTTTCAATGGAGTAAGACCATTGATTGATCGTATACTATTACCCTGAAAGGAATATATTTCATGAGGTCATCTTCCTAATCCAATCTAATATAGATTTACTCTATTATGATCTTTGAACACAGAAGCTACTAATTGTAAATACAGTTCGCCTCTACCACATTTCACTAAATTTTCTCTCATTTGCTATCTGATTTGTTCTATGTATGATAAATACATAACAACATATTTAAACATTAATGAAAAATATGACAGATTTTCAGTTCGAGCGATACAATACCTATTATGTGCTCTAAAAACGTAAGTACCGTACCTTCAAGTGTAATACGGTAGTATTATCAGGGAGTGATAAAGGAACAGAAAATAATCGATTGGATGAATCTTCACATCTAAATGACTATTCATTCATTTTATGATCATCTTCACATTCTCTTTGAAGTGATGATAAGATATCTTTTATCTCTTTCTTTTGTCAATTTACACGAATCGAGGACATAACAACTTGATTCTATCGAACATCATATAGATTATATGTATATAAGACATAAAATTCTCATATTGCACTATCATGTCCCGTCCTGACATATTTGTAAGATTGATCTCTCACTTCTACATTCATTCATTTATTGGTTATGCTTATTTATGGCGAATAAAATTATTTTTATTATCAAAAAATGAGAACTTTGTAGATACCTGACGATACCATTGTGACATTTACATGAAGAAGGACAAGTGTTGACTAATTGAAGAAGAAGAAGAAAGATGAACCATCGAACGATGGTCATGATTTATATACCTATTAATATTAATATTAATATTATTATTAATGCAAATATAGTTTCGAAGAAGATGTGAGAGAGAATACTCGTAAAGTGTATAAAGTAGAAAGAGAAAGTAGAAGAGCAAAAGAGGATATGAATAGAATAGAATCGTCCCCTCTTGAGTATATAAAGGAAGATGGAGTAATTGAATGGAGAAAGCTTAGAAGAGAAGAGAAGGTCAAGACTGAAAAGATATGGAGAAACGGTCATACATATGGTGATTAGTGTTATCAGTCCCAGAGGGGTCGGGTCAAGTGGTCAGAGGGACAGAGGGAGAGGGAGAGGGACGGAGGGAGAGGCAGAGGGAGATGGAGAGGAAGGAGAGGTAGAAGCGTTCGATGGAGAGAGGAAAGGGGAGAGGGAGGGAGGGGAGGAAAGGAGAGATGGACGAGAATGGGAAAAGAAGCAGTCGAGGTCAGTTGATTGATCGACGAAGTGAGAAGTGATAGTGGTGATGATGAAAGGTGAGAGAGAGGAAGGAGAAGGAAAAGGGGAGAGGGAGAGGGAGAGGAAGAAGGAGAGGGAGAGAATGGAGAGGGAGAGGCAGAGATGTAGCGAGTTGGAGAAAGTAGTAGAGAGTAATGATGATAATGAGAAGAAGTATAGAGAGATGAAATGGGATGGGGAGTGGTACAATATAGACAATCCAATATTATCTATGATGCGCGATTGATCATCTTTTCCGTACAAATGTTTCTACAAATTGGTCTTTGATCTTTGGTCAACCCTATTGATCTTTGGTAAAATATAATCGTAAAGGGAAATCCGTTGTTCAAGGCTCACGAAGCCCTGCGGGAGATCACTGCTAGGCTATAATTCCAGGGATAGGATTGATCTTTGATCTTTGGTAAAAGGTATCCCCGTTATGAAGTCCTGACAATGAGATCACTGCTAGGCTACAATTCCAGTGATAGGATTGATCTTTGATCTTTGTTAATTCATATACGACAGATGTTTCCGTACACCATTGGATGGAGTACACTGATCTATCTTCGTCGTCCGATTAGTTCTTCTTTCTCATTGGAGGAGAATCATCTGTCACAGAGGAAGAAGATGAGAAAGATGGTGAGGGATGAGGATAATATAATAATTTTATGCATTGTACATAAAAACAAGGTATAGAATAGAGATCCGCAAACATGCGGTCGTTAAGAAATTATTTCTCAATAATTAATCAATGAGAAATCGCTCGCACGGTATGGATATGGTAATTAAAAAATGATTCTTGCCAAGTGGCGCAATCGACTTATTCTCATTTATAATTTCCATTGAATTAGCGGTTACAAACAACCGCTATAAAGCCTGAAATGGCTTAAAAATGATTCCCAAGTGCACGACTTTGCACGACAATACTTATCAAAATCGCGCTGAATGAATTTTCATCATTTTAACATCGAACATTGTGCAAAGGCATGATTGTGGATCTCTAGCACAGAATAGATAAATAAATTATTTAGATCGATGATGAACATATAATAATTATGATTGTTGGGACACTACGAACGTGGACAGAATGTAGAAGAAGTATGTAGAATAACTTAATTTTAGGATAATGTTTGGACGATGACAAAAACTATTGCGCTATATTAAATTGACAACAACCGAACTCTACTCATCTGTAAACGATTAATGTTGTTGTATATCACTCGTGTACAGTAAATTCCGTGAATAATAAAAATCAAATTATTAGACGTTAGAAAATATATTTTATATACATTTTATATTATGATCTTTCATTTCCCTTTTTCAGATGGTCATCAACTCCTCTCGGCAACAAAGACACAGAATATTTCCCTATAATAATGGAGAAGTCCTATTTTCCTTACCACAATACCAAATCTCCACATATTATACAATTCGGGTCCCACAAGCTTTAATTAATAATAATAATATCAGAAATTACATATACTTTCTATGCGGTGCAAAAGAAAGTATTATTTCTGATAAAATATTTCATAGGTAGTGGATTACGCATAAATACGATGCTACGACTTGGGTAGCAAAGATAAAAATTACAAATAAAATGAAATTCCTACAAAGACGGTAATGAAGCGATGGATTTTTGGAAAGATTTCACAGAAGGACATATTATAATAATATTATTAAGCTGATTCCAAGAGTTGACTACACGATTAGAAATGAAATTGGCAAAGCGAGTGAATTTAAAATGTATGTTTTTTTATAAATGAAATTGTTTCTACGAGAATGTCTTGTATTCAGGGAAGGTAGGAAAAAGAGGGGATTGTCGAGCTCGATGAGTCCGTGTGTCACTTTGTAGGCGAAGCACAAGTCTGCAAGAGCACATCGATGCTGAAGAGGCTCTAAATTCAGATAAATTAATCGATAAGGATAAGATGTATAAGTAAGTTTGCACTTCGCAAAAAATACGACGAGTATAATATAATTAAACGCAACGAATATGTAAAATGGAAATGAGAGATAAAAGATGGTCAAAGGGAAAGATGAATTTCATCGAAGATGATGATGATCTTCGAATCAGAAGATGAAGAATGATGATATAAGATGAAATGATGGATATTACACGATCGAAGTGTAAGATGACCATCTAAAAAGGAAATGAGAGATCATAAAATCATGTTAATTATAATATAGAATGTGTAATTTCCACCGGTTTGCATATGGACTCTTTGTTTATGAATGATTTTTAACATGACAAATCAAAAATAGTTCAAATTCAAATCTACTGTCATACAACGCAGATCAACCTGATTTGCATTCTGCTATTCTGTTGTTGCACGAGCTTTGCATTTTTCTCTGTGCTCGCGTCGAAAATTTGGGCATGGCCTCAGGCGCACCAAATCAAAATGCAACCAGAAATTGCTCTTATTGTTAGAAATTCAGGAATCCTAAGGTACAAGGGTTATCTACAAAAAACTTTAATCACTTATAGGTTAAAGTATTGTTTGATCATCTTGTCGAATCAATTTTTGAGACCATAAAGTGTTGAAAGTACCGGTTGAAGTTGAATTTGAGGACGGATATTAGAAGAACGTTCCTGAAGATTTGACGTCTCCTTCAGCTCTACTACAACCAGTCCTGAAGTACAGTAAAAGGTAAAGGTAAAGGTACAACCCGTTATTCAAGGCACACGAAGTCCTGCGGGTTATCACTGCTAGGCCAGTGATATTGCCAGTGAAGTATGAAGTATAGTGTGCCAGTGAAGTACAGTAGATCAGAAATTTATCCATGATATAGGAGACCAAATAACTTTTTTTTAAATCACAAATAAAATGTTTTAAGACAACTCCTTATTATAGTCGTGCTAGTTAATCTAGGATTATTATATCTATATTCGAATTCAGCGTAATCAAAATACTTTATGTACAAAATTTCATTAATCTACGACGAATTAGATATCGAGGTTACATTTTCCTTTCAAATACATTTATCAAAAGTTCGTATAGACGAGGACTCTGGTGCAGGGAATTCCAATTGAATGAGCAGTGGATGAGGCTGCATGAGACGGTGAGAATTCGATTACTGTTGATAGTTGAGAGATCGAAGACCAAAGATCAGAATGGAGATAGACATCTTGGTGAAATGGGTAGGTGCTAAAAGAAGTATATAAACAAAAATTAGGTAGAATGAGATCACTTTATAAATTCGATTGTAACAACATAGATCTTCTCTAGCATCGATGAAACTGTTGGATCGCTGATCGCGGAAAGGATCATAATTTTTTTTTAAATTTCGGACGTATATCCCATGTTGATATGCTTGAATCACCCTCGAAAATAATTTTTCAATGACTGACGATTTTCAAAAATTGGGGCAGTGTGTTTTAGCTTTATTACTTTCTTTTCGATAAAATAATTCCTCGAAATAACTGAAGTATTCTTTTAGCAAGTTGTCATATCCAACCGGGCTATTTAGGGCTTTTTACACGACTGTGTACGTGTCTATTGTAGATCGTCCCTTCTCCGATTTATCGTACAATTATTGTTGCAGAGTAGAATGCATCAATATTATTAACTGCAGTATACAGTATATTCATACTATAATCCTTTCTCTTGAGTGTTTTCAATGGGAACATACCGCGTGTTCTCTTGTCTTCAATGGCAACAAAGTCGTTTTCTTGTCAAAAACGACGGGTACAACATGTTTATTCATGATTTACGAATTACTCCCATAGGAACGCCCATGGAACAACGCCATTATAATTAACATTCATTTTTGTTTAAAAAATTTTTGAAGACAAAAGAATTGGTGCTTGCCTTGGACATGCTAGGAAAATGACCCTGGTCCGAAAAAGGAGTGGGTTACGGCAGCTTTACAATCTAGAATTTTCAATACTTTCAAAATTAAAAAAAAATTGAATTGTTATACGAAATATATAGATACGTAAAATAAAGCACAGGAAAATTGAAACGCTACCGTACCCTCAACGTTTTACGATCAATGTTCCTTGCATTTAAACTATACATCTACAATACCAAATTCATCCGTTTAATAAATACTTACAGTGGAACAATTGAATACTATGTTCGAATAGACAACATTCTACATAAATCTTCGAGAACTTCACTCATCTCTTAAATGTCCTCTTGCATTCATCATCCATTTCAAGAGTATGAACACTGTGAAATTGGTCAAAATGTCACATTATTTCATTCTTATTGTTAAATTTGTACTTGTGGCTTTGTTTCTGGCAAATAAGCGCTTACGATTGAATATGTGTGCATTTTGTATCATACGAGATTGTAACAGGTTCACTCAATTATCCAAACTATAATAGTCTTTGCGTTCCATATTTACGAGATGAAAAACTTGATAGGTTATTGACAAGTCTGAACATTCTTTTCGAATAGATAATATGATAGTTGATTTATGTTCTCCTAGTGCTTCAAAACAACGACCAAAGATTGTTCTGTCTAGACGGATAAATTCATTGAGAAACATCCGTTCGTTTGTTATACACTACTTTTATATTTATTGTTTACAACTGCGAAATTATCTTGACCACCACAATTAAAGTCTATATCAGTTTTCTTTCAAACGATGAAACTTTAAAGGTAGCAAAACACTTGTGAATGATCTTTCGTTGGTAGTGATCTAAGAAATAGACGATATTTATTTGGAGGTTAAGATCAAAAATAAGAAAATGAAATGATCAGTGGTCAAAGGTTGAAAATTTTCATAGAAAGTGGCGATGATCCAAATATTCGATCTTTTCGAGAACTTGTGAAGAAGTACTCAAAGTTGTCTATAACGTGACATTACTAAATTCTGCTAATTTGGATAAAGTCACGTTTGAGTTGAATGGAAGTGTTCTAACAAGTGCTTTATATCAGCTAAAATTGAACTGAAAACAATACGACATCAAACAGTTTATGGTTTAGAACTCGTCAGATATTAGGTCAGATGGTAACATGAAATCAGATCGGAATTTCTTTGCTTTTTTACAATATTTTTTTTTCAATTTTGAGACATTTCATACATCAACTTGCATAGACTTCATTTTGAAACTCTGTTTTCGACATGGAAATCAGTTAAACCGAAGCGCTAAGTTCCCAAAGTACATAAAGGAATTACTGGGATGCAACTTGAAAAGTTACTAGAGCGTATAGTCATTCGAGGACATTATTCACATAGATTAAGCCTACATTGGTTCAATGAACATATAAAAGGATCAAAACTTCCTTATTCTCGTTTTGTTCCTAAAGAAAGACCGAGACGTGTTTATAAGGAAAACGCCGCTTTACACATGCTTGATGTAATGTTGCCCTTTCGCTCGCTTTGACAAACCTCACCCAATGGTTTAGTACATTATTGTATTACTATGTTCTTACAGGTCCATGATATACTGCACTTGCCAAATATGAAATATCCCAAAAAATGATGAAATGTTCCCATGGGTCCACAATAAGGTGCACTAAGAACGATAAGAGAACGAAATGGAATGAGCTATATCATTGAATGGTCATTCATTTTCACTCTCAATAGTATCAAAAGTGAGATTGAACCAGGGAGATTTGTGTCGATTTCGTGTTGTGAACACTATTCAGCTATTCGATCACAACAACAACTTCTTTACCAGTACAATATTGAAGATGTTCTATTATGTGACTACAATTGGTTTCATCATACAATTCATGTACAGTACATTTTTTATACATTTTACATTGAATAACTTTATCAGCAAATGAGTGTTTCGTAGCTCGGTTGCCATGTACAGTGCTGGCCAATATTCTATCATATTTTCATTTTTCGCATATAACTTTCTTCGGAGTCAACCGTTTCACTTCATTTTTAGTATGTTAGCAGAGATGGTATGAAAAGAATGATATAATATGAAGAGAAAGATCGGAATGAAATATCTTTGTATGGATAGGATTGAAGAATGTTAATCACGGTCAGAGATCGGTTAAACATCTTTCTATTGTCTACTATGAACACGTGAAGAAGTAGACAGTATATCAGCTTCTCCCTCTCACTCTCTCTACATCTCTTCATCTCTATCCCTCTCCCTCTCCCTCTCCCTCTCCCTCTCACTCATCCCATTAGCCTCTCTCCTAATTACGCAATAGCGGAAAGACAATGAAATCTCATTGACGTGGTATGGAGGGATAGATCACACAATATCATAGACTATAACTACTCTCAATGGAAGATATAAGAGAAGATTGAACTGTAACTACGTCAAGCTATGGTTACATAAAGAAGAAGGGAATACGTAGACTTTACAATTTCCTCTTCTCGTCCTTTCATTCTCCTTTATTCTATCACAATGTTCATTCGATGCTCTTCTATCTATGAATTTCTTCGAAATTTGCGAAAAGAAATGAAAAACGGGAAATCTATTCACTTTTCTCACTTTTCTCATAAATTCTCTCGCTTCTTTTTCGTTTCTTTTCTAGGTCTCTGAATGTATTTCATACTTGAATAGAACTTTAACCTCATAGTTAAACCTCTTCTCTTTTCTTCTTCTTCTTCATCTTCAGCTAATCTTTCACTATGCCTTTATTCTTCTTTCTCATTCAACTAGTTTCCAGTCTCGGCTACATGTTATTAGTACTCACAGTACAATACTATCTCTCACTTCTCTAGCCTTAATCCACTACTCCTCCTTCCCCATCTACCTCTCTCCCTCTTCTCTACCTCTACCTCTACCTCTCCCTCTCCCTCTACCTCTCCCTCTACCTCTCCTTCTCATCTCTCTCTGATCACCCCTCCTTACCCTATCATAGACAACTAAACACCTTTATCTTTCTCCATTCCATTCGTCTAGCCAATATCTCATCATTGTTTATCATTCTTCATCAATACTCCCTTAATCTTATCTCAAATTCTTCATTCATCTATTCATCGCCCTTACCAGAATATTATTAAATAAAATCATGTCTTACTAGATTTACTATTTATCCCATGTTCCTTTCTTAAATTATGCGATTTTTCGAGATATTTATTTTTATATTAATTTTCGAGTTTTTTTTTCGAAAAAATCATGAACTTTTCCCAAGAGGGCGAAACTAACACTATTTTCCTTGTTCCGAGTGTTTTTTTCGGAAAACTAAAACCTATCATTAACTACCATGTCTCTTCTCTTCATATACCCTTCAGTTGTTCCTCCCAATCTCTCATAAATGGTCGTCCTTTCTCATTTTATCTATCTTCAAACAATGAAATAGTTCATTGAACATATTGATAGATTCATCTACTATCACTATTTACTATGCTCTATATAACTTGATCTACATACCGAGTCGTGATAGGCAATACCACTAACTTAATGAGTATATCGTCTGTAACTGTCTCTACTCTCTTTATATTCTCTTGTCTCTCATCTATCTCTTTTTCTCTGTACTCTCTCCATTCTAATGATCTCTCTCCATCCCTCAAGATAACATTCTCGACATAAGTGAACACAATTCATTCTCACCTTGATAAGCCATACCTCTCTCCCTCTCCTTCTCCCTCTCCCTCTCCCTCTCCCTCTCCCTCTCTCCCTCTCCTTCTCCCTCTACCTTTCACCCCTCCCTCTTTCCTCACACTCTATTCTTTTCTCATAAGAATTGGTTAGAATACTCGAGAAACTCAACCTACTCTATTTCGTGTACTTTTGTCCAATTTGAAGTAATAGATGAACAAAAGGATCGATTACGTGAAGATTATTGGATGAAATAGAAACAAAAAGTGAACGGATATGGACAGGTTCCATCATATTTTCATATAAACTCAATGGACTTCTTCCGTTTGAATTCAGTGAAGAAAACCACTCAAACTTATTCACTATCTCGAACGACCATTTCATATGAGTTTGTGAACACTTATGACTTATTCACTCTAGATACCCCCTCTACCTCTCTACCTCTCCATCTCTACCTCTCCCTCTTCATCTCTCACTCTTCCACTCTCCCTCTCCCTCTATCACTCGATACCCTTATAAAAGTATGTGTTCAACTAAATCAGTCTATCGTAGATAGTTTGTTCACTTTTGTGTATAAGTTCAATTTATGGTTCGATACTTTGACCTGTCTACTACTCTTCCTCTATAGTTGATAGTAACTCCTCCCCACTTCATCCATCCATTCATTCATTCATTCATTCATTCATTCATCTACTAGACTTTCGCGATGAGGACCCATTTCCGATTGAAGGAATCTTCAGTTCAAACTAATGTTGATGAAGGAATACTTGAAGGTATTAGTTATAGTGATTCCTCATTTTAAGGCACATCCCGAGTTAATTTAACTCTTCGCATTGGCAATGCTCTCTTGTAGACAAAGAAAACGAGAGAGTGTGGCCAGATCGGAGATTTTCAAATTAGTCCCTTTAATATCCTGAAGGTGTCCAGGACTACTGTAGATGAGTGAATATTGTGGATACTTCTCAAGATTCTATTTCTAATATTTAATCCATATATTCTAGGTTTTGTTCACTCCATAAATGGAAAGGATTGTGAAGTATATCTCGGTGTTCCTTATGCTTCTCCTCCTATTGGTGATCTACGATTCAAAGTGAGTTCATCTATTCAATCAATAATCATATTATATTTGTTCTTTACCGTCTATTCATTCACTTCATAGAACTCTACATGAGTTCATTCTATTGAATCATAAATATTTTCGTGTTGACATTTGTTCTCTTTTATATCTTTTCTTCACTCTAATCTTCAATCTTTCGATAAGATCAAAACTCAATTCTCTTCACTATTGAATATTGTCATATTCGATAGAAAGCGAGAATGATCTCGTCAAGTTATGAACTCTAATCAGTATTGAACTAAGAAATAGAGTAGAGGTTACACTACCTGCTATTCTCCTCCTTTGGGCTTTCAAAAAGATTATGCACAAAAAGATTGCCAATCCTATAAGGGGATTAGTTGTAATCATCATTGAGTAGACAAAGAATGTCTATCAATGATTAATCGATAGATCTAACCAATCAATAATTAGGTCAAATACAGTATCCTTTTCTTTACAGAAACCCGAGCCTCATCCGGGCTGGGATGGAGTGAAAAAATGTAAGAGATTCGCATCTAGATCCATTCAGAAGGATATGTTTTGGGATAAGGTATACGGTATCCGTGAAGATTATTGATTGATCTTTGATCTTTTCAAGGTCGTAATCCCACTACAACAGTCAGAAGATTGTCTATATCTCAATGTGTTTGCACCCAAAAGAGGAGATGGAAAGGTAGCACGAAAGAGTTTCGTAAAATAAATAAAAAATGAATATTTTCAGACCTATCCGGTTCTATTTTATATTCATGGAGGAGGATTTATGATGGATTCAGCTGCTAAATATGCATACAAAGATGTTTGCGAGTATGTTTCATCTCATATTATTATTTCTCATTCATTATTTCTTATTGTTAAATAATTTCGTATCCGTAATTAAAAATAAAATAAGATAATTCTCCTTACTGTTACATCTTTAAAATATATGTAATTATCGATCATTCTCATATATTTTTCAATCAATATCATCAATTGTTCACTCAATCAATCCATTCTTCTTCTTCTTCTTTCATATCCATTCATCCTCTTCTTCTTCATATTCGTATAGTACCCAGTGACTCAGAGATCGCCCTCTTCTTTTTTGCCATTTCTATCGGCTACACACCCCATTGACCATTGCCCACACATTCTCTACCTCTCCTTCTCCCTCCCTCTACCTGCCCTCTCTCTCTCCTTCCACCTCTCTCTACCTCTCCTTTTCCCTCTTCCTCTCTCTCCCTCTCTCAATCTCTCTCTCTCTCTCTCTCTCCTTCTCCCTCTACCTCTCGATCCCTTCATCAATTGCACATTTCGGTACCTCTAAACTGGTGGAGGGCGTGGGAAGGGTTTCCCTTTGACTTGAATCGGGAGAACACCGGAAATGATTGAACCAGATAGAGATCAGTGAAAGGAGTGGTATAAGGAAGAGAAAGAAAGAATGAAATAGTGACCAATTGAACTTTTTATTTGATGAATGAGAGAATGTTCCACTTTCATATCAAAACTATTCATTAACACGTAATCATTAACAACCAGTCAATAAAGGTCACATAATTAATGACGATAACATCATTTTCAGACAGATAACTTCAAAAGATTGTGTGCTTGTCACTATTCAATATCGATTGGGATATCTTGGATTCTTCTCTCTTGGAAGCAATTCGTGCAAGGTACATTGTCTAAACCATAAGAAACATTTCGTTAAAGGCACACCCCAAGCATTGGCCATACTCTCTCGCATACAAAGAAAGCGAGAAAGTGTGGCGAGATCGTAGAGTTTCGTTGGGGGTGTTCCTTTAATCCCTGATCCTGAATGAAATGGAAAGTAATAGGAAGTCTTTGATCTAATTGGATTCAACTTCTTTTTCTCATTATCCTTTCATTTCCTTATTCAGGGCAATTATGGTCTATGGGATCAATTGATGGCATTACAATGGACAAAGAAGAACATTTCCTCGTTTGGAGGTGATCCTGATAAGATTACTGTAGCTGGTCAATCAGCTGGAGCTGTATCCACTGATCTACTGTCATTGTCACCACTATCAAGAGGTAATCGATAATTGAGACGAGAGAAGGCTTACAAGGATTAGACTAAGATGACTAGAATGGAGTTGTAAAGAAACGTCACTAGCAAGGGGAATTGGTGTTTCTGAAAAAAAGAGCTAACCCTACAATTGCAGATTTGTTCCATCAAAAGATAACAATGGGAGGAAATTCATTCTGTCATTGGGCAGTTAGTGATCAACAAGAAATAGATGATTTCTGTAGAAAGAAAGCAAGAAGATTGGGATGGAAACCTAAGAAGAAATGTAAGAGAATATACAATTGAATATGGGAAATAATGGTGGTTTTATAGATTTCGCTACACAAGAAGAAGAAGATGAAGCTATGATGAATTATCTACGAAAGGTCCCAGCTCATAAGTACGTATCATTTATATCTTTCGAATGATGAACTTATATTGAAGAAATGAAGAAATTTAAAAGTTATTGTATTCTAATTGAAACATATTATCACTCTTTCCATTCTCTTTCTCCTAGTTTCGTATTCTCTTAGCTCTTACCTACCACATTACATGCACTTTCACTGTCATTGTCATTGTCATTGTCATTGTCATTATCTAAATGTCATTAGAGATCAGTAGACATCTTCTTAATTCCAGATTTGCCTGTCACATGATCGGAACCAAAGAAGTATTCAATGAAGCTCGTCTTCCTCTTTGTCCAGTCATAGATGGAGAGATTCTTCCACGTCCACTATCCATTCTAAGAGAGGAATCCACACCCAAACCGTCAATTGGAGGAGTTGGAGAATACGAATCATTGCTATTCGGTTAGTGATCATAGCGAGACCAACTACACATTTACCACATCTTCACACATCTTATAGAATAGAAAGAGTTCAGAGACATATCACACATTCACATTCCTATCATAAACTAGAAGAGAAGTTTAATAGATTAAGTGGTATAGACAATTGGTTAGTCACTCTCACAAACTATATGATCAAGTTGGAAACTACTCTATGTATTAGACGAGGAAATGTTTAGTTAAGAGTTGAATTGAATCATAAACAGACTACTTTTATGCAGTACAAGTTGAGATCAGGTGGTTTATAAGTATATGTATATTGAACTAATTTGACTTCCTCTCTAATTGTATTATGACGTAAGTAGAAGTCCTTAAGAGTAAGAACAGTTCCATACTTGAACTTTACTTATTCTATAATATAGTAAACACCAGAGAAGAATAAGATAATTTTCTATAGAGAACATGATATATCATAAACACGAAAACATGAACAAATTGATCGATGTTGGGGAAAATTGAAAAAAAAATACAGTGGTGCACGTATCCAAAATGCGTCATGTAAGTCGAGGGTTTTCCCCGAATAATTAAAAAGTTTAAAAATAATACCGCGTGATTTATTTTGAAAAACATACACTGTATTTGTCCAGAATAACGTTTTCCACTATACAAGCATATACATAAATTTTACTCGTTCAGATTATTTTTTCGCATAATACCAATCAAGTCAATGTCATGAACCTTTTTATTTCAGTTGCTCTTGGATTTATTCGTTGCAATGGAAAATTCCTCGATATGATGATGTCCATGGTGTCCAAAAGAGCAAAGGGAAAAGATGGTTTGTTATCTTTTCTTTCTTTTTTAATTTGAATACGGCTGAATATTCAATCATCTTATTCTGTTTTCTTTCTCACAAATATTATATATTTATCACATGCTCACGCATGAACGGGACAGTCGAAATAAGAAAATAAAATAATAAGTTGCCCGAAATACTGAATGAATCCATTTCAGCATTGAAAGATATTCAAGAATCAGTTCGTGATATTTATGGAGATTGGAGAGGAAAAAGTAGAAAGGAATTGGCTAGAATCTGTGTACTGGTGAGTAGATCTATGACATAACTAGAGGAAAAACATGTTGATACCGTAATCTGTTCTATTCTAATAAGAATAAGGTCAATTCTTATCAATCACCGATCTAACGAATAACAGAAAAAATGAATAATATTATTATCTATCTTATAAATTTGTCATTTATAGTTTCTATCCGATCTTATCTCTAATTATGCATCCCATCAATATATGAAAGATGCTCAACGACATGGGCTTCCTACGTAAGCTGATCTTTGATCTTTTCCCGTTGATCTTTGATCTTTCGTTAATTGATCTTTGATCTCATTTCAGATATGTCTATTCCCTTGATTTTACATCTCGTAACATGTGGGGATTCCTTAAAGCAGTAATTCCATTCTGTGAAAGAAGTGAGTCATTCTATTGAATATCTGATACTTTATTCTGTCTTTCTCTTTCTTTCGAGACAGATTTGATTGAGTCACGCGAACTATTGGGAAACATAGTAGAAGATTAGCGCCTTTGACCCCCTAGTTAGATTTATTTGTTCCATCACAACTACAAACAATGTTGAAATCCACATATCTTCGTATTGAACTATTCTAGTTTATCTTATAGTTTATCAATTTATTCATAATACTATGCATAACTTTAATTTGTTTGATTCATCCAATCTCCTTTCTGTTCTTCCCTCGCAATACAACCGTCTTTCTCATCCATTTCGTATTATTCTCCCTTATAGGATTTCTACTACCCATACTACATGTGCCTCTAGAAGTATAGACTGTTGGAATTCACTCCCATCAGAATTAGTTCTTTCGTCCCCTAAACCCTTCCGTGCAGGGTTATCAAATCTCCCCTCCACCCTCATCATTAGATATTCTCGAATTCGTCCCTAAACCCTCATCCTTTACAAACTGCCACCGAGCCAAAACCGAAATCGCCTTATGCGACGGAAATCCATCTATCCCTATTCTGTGTACACATCACCCTGTTATTATATATATTTGATGGAATAAAGAATAAATAAATAAAATAAATAAATCTTAATAATAATTTATCTTACATCACATTAAATAAATTATTATTGAATGGCATTTATATGAACGGGAAAACAAAAAGTAAATAATATTTATCATATTTAAGGAGGTACTCACGCATCAGAGCTTCTCTATCTCTTCAAATGTAATTATTTCGTCGCTGCTCTTCCAATGGATTCGAATGATAAGATTGTAGCTGATATCATGCCAAGACTAATCACAAACTTTGTCAAATATGGGTAAGCAATCACTATTAATCTAATTATATTCACAACAAATTCTTTTCATCTTCAGAAATCCAAACGCGGCGGATACGAGAGAACTAGGAGTCCAGTGGGATCCTATACAGAAAGATCACAAACCGGTAAGTACATTTTAGAAATAAATAATAATTTAAATAATAAAAATAAATTAAGATGCTTTCAATATCTCCTCAGACCCATATGAAGAGCGTTGCATTTGAAGGGCGAATGGAAAGATTGAATGAACTATTCATCAAATACAATCTTGATTATAGATATCATATATCCCAACGATAGCCTCCCTCCACCACAATTTTTTTGCCAGTCAATCAATATCTACCGTATCAAAAATATCAATATCAATATTGCTCATATCTACCGTAATCAAAATGTGCATTCTCTCGAATCAGAGAGAAAATCGTGTGATTTCTAGTCTAGAGAAGAGTCCTCTCTTCTCAGCTTTGTTTCTCTTTATTCCTTCTGTTTCACCGTGTTTTCCTTCTTGATCTCATACCAAATGTTGTGGACTTTACTGAATAAAAGACATTAGTTCATTCGTTTATCGATCGATTTATCTACCCGTAATAATGGTTTTTATTTCAAATAATATTTTGAGAGATACTGTTGGATTGAGGTACATAAGGGCGCATAGAATTGGATTATTGATTGATTACAGTAATCTACTCTCAACTACAGTATTCCCATTCTTTGAAGGAGATGAGCATTGACAACAACAAAGAAAGAATATACATAAAGAGATGAGAAATGCGATGAGAAGACCGATAATAAGAAGATGAAGAGAATATGAGAGTAGTGTACCTGAAAAGATTATCGGTAATATTACATTTGTTTTCCAACTCATGAAAATTTATTTTAAATGTAAAGATTTTTAGTGAATGATCAAAAACTGGACTATATTCTAAGACTTTACTTTATTCTCTATCTTTATTCTATATATTCTGTATTTTCATTCTTATTTTATTCTCCCGGATATGAGTTTGTGCTCTCATACCACTTGAAAATATCTGCCCTATCAGTGAAAACATAAGAAATTGTATATTAAAATTAAAAAAAAATGTACAAATGTATATCGAAATTTTCGAAAGACCTAGTGCGAAGAAACATTAGTCAATTGTTTCTAGAAAACGAACAACAGAAATAGTATATGAATGGAAGAGAACGCTCAAAGGCTTTCTAATCCTTTTAAGATCTAATGATTGATGATGAAGAAGGTTATGAATAACTCTCAGAGGAAAAGAAAAATGTTTTTTTTTCGCCGCATACTCATTTAGCAATTATTGTTTGAAATGACAAAATTGATTGATTGATTGAAAAGGTTGAAAGTACTTGCTACTGATAAAACTAACTCATAACTGATGATTTTCCATTGACAGTGATCGTTGAATGAAATCCAAGATGATCTGGATTACCATTCTTCGTTATGAAACGAATGGACAAATACGATGAGGGAGACTCAAATTCACACCATGTATCCGCCCATGTACATCTTAATTTAATTCATTTTTTAAATATTTAAATATTTTTTTTTAATATTATTAAAATACCGATGTATGACTTCGGCATTTTCGTTTTGTGGATGTCTAGACTTGGAAGAATAAAACAGAAGTTCATCTCCTTTACGAAGATTGAATGATGAAGAAGAGAAGAAGATACGAGATTGATTCATGGATATGATTGACCATGAACAATCCAATCCTCCACAATAGTTCCTATTTTATTTCATATTATTATATTCATATTACTTTTAGTCGTATGTACAGGACTCTTCTCATGCAAATGGATAAAACATTCTTCATCCTTTACAAATTTTTCGTTATTTTCTAATTTTTCTCTGGTTATTCATATCAAAGATAGTATCAGTCCCCTAATGAATATGATGAATCTCGATACAATATCGTACGATAGAGAGTTCATTAGATTTGTTATAACATGTCGAAAGTTCGAATCATCGAATCATTAGAACTTCACGCACTTTATCAAAATCGTGAAACATATCCGAAACTGATGACTAGATGCCGTTACTGTACTGCACGAAAAATAGTAGATCATACCTTGGATAATCAGGAGAAGCAATGGATCGATAATCATCTATATCTCTCAATATCATATTCTGCCATGTACAATGACAACGAACTCCATTCACTGAAATATCGATTTATAAATTTTAAAAAAATTAACTTGACCAATGATCACTGATTTGTCTGTGAAAATAAACAAATCTTTGAATTGATATTGTTTGGGAGATGGTATCTTGTTTACTGGTCATTTACTATTTGCTTTACAACTACTAAATAGTAGTAATGTACCTGTTAGAGGGATGAAAGATAGAAGAAGAAGAAGGAATAGAAGGGGCATTACATGTACTTCGAGTTAATGAAGAAAGACCTGAAAATGATAAGAGGAGATAAGGAAGAGATGAAGAGAGATTAGACATTCAAATGAAATAGAAGTTGAGAGGCACTATCTTTCGGAATGGATAAAACTCATGGCAACCCAACCCATGAAAAGCTGATAAAGTTGATTCAACGTCAATGTCAATGAAGCAGACATAGAGGTATTGTGATGAAGGAAAGATGAATAGGAGGATATTATTGATTGAAATGAAACGATCTACATGTAAAACAATCAATATTGTGGAATATTAACGAATATCTATTATTCATGAAGTCTAGAATATTGTCATTGTAGAAGATAGAAGATTCATGCAATATGGAGAATCATCTCAGCGGGATTTGAATACAATTCATGGATGATTTACTTCCTTGTATGTGGGATGAAAATAATATGAGCAAATAGAATCGATCAAAATTTTAAAGAAATATTTTTTCAGGACGAATCGAATAAGAAAAGTAAGTAAACAACGATAAAATTCTTTTAAAAATCAGTTGCGGCAGTTGCAGATTGTCATCATCTTTAAAAATAAAATAAAATGTGTGGTATCGTAAAGTATGAACATTCAGAGGAGCAAAGCCGAACATAATATTCTATGGAAGAGACGAAATTAGATTGAATCAGAAGAAAGAATGAACTGAAAAGAGTCGAAAAATGATTGGACACACAACTATTGTCTCGTTTAGAGTAATCATTTTATCTCCTATCCATCCCTATCTCTTCCCCCCTTTTTGTTCTTCTTCTTCTAAACATTGTAGACAAAAGGAATAGAATAGAATAAGAACTTCGGCACTATGTCGAATAACAACCGATGAATAATACCCGACTGGATGATAACCATTTGCATACTTTGTCTATTCATTTGAGCTTGACAGTTATCATCCAGTCGGTTATTTTTCATCGGTTGTCATTCGACCTAGTGCCGAGAACTTCCGATTCAATATCTAATCATGCAGTATAAATCATAGAGTCCTTATGGGTTTACAATCCTATCTATCCGAATAGATCTATCCATGCCTCCCATATATGGGTACAACTAATAAGAGTAATTTGATTAGAGTAAGAAACATACAGCATCCATCTTATATGTATGCAATGCATACGAAGGGATGAGAGGAGTGAGAAGGAGTAATGGAGAGGGAGGAAGAGGAAGTTAAGAGGGAGAGGGAGAGAGGGAGAGGGAGAGAATAGAGCTGTGAGAATGAGATATTGTTTACTCATGAATAAGATATGAATTAAATCGGAGGCATTGTTAATAGATGATGCACTTGAAAGATGAAGATGAAGAATGTAATGAAAAAAGGAAGATGTGAAGAGGTAGATGAGAGAAGAGAAGAAGATCATGCAATATAGAAGAAGGAGAGGGAGAGGGAGAGGGAGAGGGAGAGGGAGGAGAAGGAGAGGGAGAGACTGTGGAGTAAGAGTTAGAAGTTCTGTCTGACATCAATGCAAACAGTTCATTGGTGAGAATGAAGCTGGAAAGAATAGAAGTCATCTCTATACTGTACTCTCACTCATGAAACAACAAGTAATGGAGTATACCTAGAGGGAAATCGAGATGGGGTTGAGAGGTAGAGGTAGACAGAGGGAGAGGTAGAGAGGGAGAGGTAGAGAGGGAGAGGTAGAGGTAGAGAGAGAGGAAGTAGAGTGACAGGACATCTATACAAAGCAGGTAAGCCAATTATCGTATGTGTAGTTAGGCATAAGAAAAGGACGAATTGAAGTTGATAAGAACAATCATTTATTTGTATTTGAATGAAGGGCGAGTAAACGGGTAGATCAATAATGCAATGTTCAAAAGTAGCGAAAAGAAATGAAAGAGACGAGAGAGTGTGTAAAACGAGGAGAGTATTCTCTACCTTTCCCTTTCTTTTCGCAACTTTTGAATAAAATACATGAATGTTGTGCACACCGGAATATATAAATTATTATATTATTGTACACTATTGAAACTGATGAATAACACAACTAACAATAACAATTAGATATATTGAGATGAAGAAGAAGTATAAATTAAGACTGATATCAGTTGTCTGAAATACAGGATAAGACGAATGGACAATACAGAGGGAGAGGGAGAGGGAGAAGGAGAGACGGAGAAGTACAGAGGGAGAGGGAGAGATTTGAGAACTAAGCCTGATTAGAAAATGATTCAGATCAGACACAAACATGAATAGAAGGAGAAGGAACGTTAACAATATAATCTTTCCTAGTGTTTAATTGCAATTGACGAGATGATAATACAATATCTACTCTTTGGAATACAGTATACGATTATCTACAGTATAACAATAAATCTAATTTAAATAGTCAATAATAATAGAAATAGACTTGATTCATGTTTAGGAAAGATTAATCAATCAATCAATCAATAAAAGGTTGAATCAATCGATTATTTTCTGTAGATGATATCATAATGTCCTGGACGATATAATAGAAGAATACGAGGAGGGAATGGTTGTTCACTCTTCTCAGGGAATTCATAATGCCATCCACCATCGGGAGCTGCTCCACGATCCATATACTCAATGTGGATTGGTGTACCTAGAAAGATTACGATAGATTACGGTAGATTAAAGATATTTGTCGTTTTCAATCAAAGGCCGAAAAGTACGTTGCAAGCTACGAATCATGACCGCATTTTGGAATTTTTTTTTGAAAACACGAGCGCATTTTGTGATTTTTGTGTGAAAGAGACCGCCTATAAAAAATCAAATCTTTAACCATACATTTTCGGTACCATCTATTTTTGTATAGTATGTCAATCCTCGCACTGCGAGGGTATGGCAAAGTATGATCTCTAACGTAGCTATTCACCTATGTTGTCAATCACATGTATCTAATGGTATTCAACTATTATAGTAATAGAGCCTAATCAATATTAACCAACATATAGTCCCTTCAACTGTAGTATCAATTGAATTATCGTTTCGATATCCGTCAATTCATGGAAAGATAACAAAAGTGCATATAAATGATCTTTGAGAGTGAATATGATAATCCTCTTCCTCCCTCACCAACTTCCCCCTCAATATCTCTCAATATCAATCGTATCATTGATCAAAATGTTGCTAGACACAAGCTATCTCTGCCACTTTCTCTTTCTCTAAATGCGAAATATGCAAAAGTAATAAGCTAAATCAGTATAACTAGAAATATTAAATCATCTCTCTCTGACCCTCTCTCTTTTTCTATCTTTGCAGAATGTAAAATGTCTATGAAAAGAAGTATTTGGGATGAACTGGATAGATGGTGAATAAATTATAATAATTATTATTACATACCAACGGAATGAACGAATGCTGATATAGCAAGATGATCAGCGTCCACCCACATCTGCTCAATCTCTGATACACAATACTCTACCAGATTACGCTCACCTATAATAACAACAATCATTACAGTAATCAGAATATCGATCACAAAGTATTCAATTACATATCACATTTCTAATAGCCATTCGTACTGACTCATTTCAGCAATCGATATTTCTTCATCAATTACAGTAATCGATAAATATGATATGATAACCAACCATCAATGAATGGAGAATAGTCAGCTTCGTGTTCACGAACATAACCAGATGCAATCAAACTGCAATCAATCAATAAGTATCAGTCGTATTAAACATACATCAGGTCATCATTGGAAACATTGAACATCTGAACAGGAAAAGGAAGTAGTGAAACATGAAACGAACCGGAAGAAAATGATGAGATAGTTGGCGATATTATCATCAAGGAAAGTATTCTCATAGATATCCGACCATGATTTCGTTCCATCAACGATCGAATCAAGGAATTCATAGAACTAAATATAGAATATTGATTACTTTACTCTATTTATTGATTGATTTTTACTAATAATTTCTTTTTAAACGAAGAGATAAGATAAACAAAACTCATCCATCGCTATCTTACAAGAGATATGGTATCAAATTGATATCATATCAATCAATTGATATCAATATCCATTATACATACAAATATTACGGTAGAATGAGGCTTACTGTATCGCAAAAGTCAGTTGTAGTGAATTCCGAGAATCCAAGAGCAAGAAGACGATCCTTCCATCCTTTACATACCGAGACAAATCTGGAATGAAATCGATAAATGTGAAACTATTACAGTGTTATAGTAAGGATTCAATATCACGGAATTATAAAAATAAGAATGGACAAGTATCTATATGGAAAGTATGAGGATTATGATCTTATCGAAAATGTTATGAGCGTTTGTTACAGTAAATAAAGTATGTAACGCAAAGAGTTATCTAATAATCTTCATACGTTTTCGGTACCTTCGCCGTTATTTTATATAGTGGGTCGATTTAGAAAATTCGTTATTTTTCGCTTAAAATCGTCATTTTCATCTAATTTCGCATCAAGTGATTGAAAATGAGCCATATATGGTGAATCCTCGCATTGTGAGGATATGAAAATGTATGATACCTTGCTCTCTCATCAGGATCATTCATAATAATCTCCGTTTGAGCAACGAGAAAAGCACGATAGAAACAGTTTCCATCCTTACGAATATGACGAATTGTATCGTATGTTTGACAGAGTTCCTAGGAAAACATGGTAAGAATTGGAAATATGAAAATATAAAGGTAGAGGCCTGTATATACATTAAATATAAATTTTGAGAAGCAAATTTGTATTAGTAATAATCTTCATGGTGTTTAAGAATGAGTGCATCATAATGAAAAGTAACATACCATAGCTTTATTGAAGAATTCGGGACTTGTATCCTTATCGTATTCACATGCAACACTTTCGAATGGAATCTTATCTCCAACAAGAGGATTCACTATTATCTGAAATATTGATAACTCAATACTCATTTAAAGCATATTATATAGTATACATATATCATTAACGTACTTTTATTTGTATATACAATACAATCATTCCTTTCACACTTCGTTAATCATCTAATTTATATATCTTCAACTTTATTGCCCTATCATAAGCAAAACACTAACAATAAGCAAGTTATTCACTTCTATAATCGCTGATATCCTCTTTTCTCACCTAATAAAACGTGTTTATCGCTGATATTTAAACACGTTTTATGATGAGAAGGTAGAGAATAGATATCTCCCATGAATGAATGCTTTATTTCTTATCCGGATATATCCATAACTCGTGATTGATATCTCGCCATCTTTTTTAAACTATTCGACTACCACTATGAGAACTCGATTGACTCAATCTTCCCATCTAATGCATGTATGTATGTACACTACCTTGACAACGTTGTCTCATAAGAAAGACAAACCTCAGCACGTATTTCATCCAATTGTCGTTGAGTAGCTTCTAGATCTTCAGCTGAAGCGGGAGGAGCAAGAGGAATGATATTATCAGGAGCGTCATCCAACACGATAACACTGAATATTTCATACTATTAAAATACGACGATAATTTGAACTTACTCTTCCTCCACAGGAGCAGGTTGAGCCTGCTTCGTTTCCTCTTCCGAACGAGGAACTCCACTGGGGTCTTCCGTCATTCTCTAAAACTACAATAGCATAAATATTCTTAGTCCATAGCACGTAATTTTAAAGAAAATCAATCAATGTTTTCAAATATGAATGGTGAGTGCATTGGAATGAACCGACGTCTCGTAAAAAACAGATGAATAAATTCAGTGATTTAATGAAAATCAACCAAGTAAGGTTTTTTCTTGAAAATTAGACGTATTGTTTACTTGCATTAATCAGATCAGTATGCTTTATTCATTTTAGTTGAGTTTATTTAAAAACATAAGAGTTTGCATTATAAATTCTCTTAAGTTTACGATTTAGAGTTACTCTATTTAGCAGCGTTGCCAACGAGACTCCGCCCACTTACTTTCCTCATTTTTCTTTCTTTTTCGAAATACATTGCTTGACGCTCATTTCGCTCTGCCTTTTTTGAATTTATGACGTTACGAAATTGCCATTATCCGATTACCTCCAAAATCTATACTCACTTTCTTCTCGTGGGCGTGCTCTGTTGCAGTATTTTTCTTCTGCAATACCCATTCCTCTCGAATCGTAGGCCCAATTTAAACAACCCACAATAGGGAGGTCATTGGATGACTCCGGGAATTGCTTGAAACTGTATATCGTATATATCTCTGTTTAGTGATATTTTGTCTTGGTATTAGATTATCGTTGCAATGACATATAAATTGTGGTGAAAACCGGAATGGTTGTGCTCCTTTTTGTATCTGTTCGGCGCATAGAGAAGTGCATTGCGAGATGTGTGCGAGAATTAGTCCTCGAAGTCCGTTGTTGGAAGCGAGAGCGCAGAGAGACTAGAGTAGACGAGAGAGCATGTACACAATGGAGAATTTGCCGCGCAGTGCGATCGATGGTTAGAGACGCAGAGGAGAAAGGGTGGAATGGAGCACACTCTCATAGCATCTTTTCTCTTTCTTACTCGTTTCATGTGTCTTATCACTCACCGGTTGCCCCATCCTTACTCTCCATTACATCAAATCTCTTTCAGGTTTAATCGCATAGCGCACAAGACTCGAAACTGGTGGTGTCCAGTTGCATGTTTTTTGGCTACGACCACAACATCACAATTGTTTGCAGGTTTATGATCGACAACCCTCAGGAAGGTGAGAACAAAGCCAATTATTTTCATTTCAATGAAGTGGTTGGTATGCGATCAGTCTAACTGTGTCTAGTCGTCGAGGGTTGCATGCTTCATAACGTCCTCTTGATCCCAACTCTAAAAATTTTTCAAGTATATCCTAATTCTTCATCGTAGTAGTTTGCTTATAATATCGACGTTTTAGCACATCATTACTAATGACAATGTATGTTCTTTGTAGGGCGGTTGTCACGAAAGAGGAAAAAACTGAAGGAATCTTCAACTATATCGCCTTCAACTTTCTCCATCACAATCAATCAGAGCTAGTGAGTCATCTAGATTCGAATATGGCAATGATTAAAAGATTTGATGATTCAGATACTCATTCCTGGTTCTTCATAATCATCCAACAACAATAAACAATAATGGCTGTCAACGTGAACCGTTCTGTTCTTGACCCCTTCTATCGGTACAAGATGCCTAAGATCCAGGCTAAGGTCGAGGGAAAGGGTAACGGAATCAAGACTGTTATTGCTAACATGTCTGATATCGCCAAATCTCTCGAAAGACCTCCATCCTATCCCACTAAGGTATTGTTAATCGATATGGATCATAGATAATAGTTGATTTTTCATTGCAGTACTTCGGATTCGAATTGGGAGCCCAGACGAATATCGATCTCAAGAATGATCGTTACATTGTTAACGGAGAACATGATGCGAATAAGCTTCAAGATATCTTGGACGGTTTCATTCGCAAATTTGTTCTCTGTCCTGCGTGTGACAATCCAGAGACTGCTTTGGTTAGTGATGTTTATTCGTTTAATGACGAAGCGTAGATAAGGCTATCGAAGATGTGTCGAAAGCATACATAGAATTGACCTTTGTTCTTAAACGAAACATGATCACGCGTTGTGACCTGATTACAGTATAAGAGAAGTGGGAGCAGATGAGTGTTGATTGATTGATTTTATGTAGAAACTGGTTGTGAACATAAACATACAGTAGACATGTGACTCTTGTAGTTTGTATCGTTAAATGATTGCAGCGTGTGAAGAAGGATAAGATCAATTCGAAGTGTAAGGCGTGTGGTCATGCATTTGTATTGGATAACAAGCTTCGTCTCGCTGCTTTTATCATTAAAAATCCACCGAAGATTGATATTGAATATGAGAAAGTTGCGAAGGAAAAGAATGGAGCAGTGGAAGAAGCTGAGAATGGAATTGATGATGATCACCTTAACTCATCTGAAGGAGCTGATGATGATGATGATTGGGCTGAACCTACTGGTAAGATATCACTATCTATCTATTGATTGATTAATAGTGCAATGATGGTTTATACTTTCGTTCTTCTGCAAAATCCATGGAGAAGTTTATTTTACTGAGCACTTGAATTCTCACTATTAAATAATAATAATGAATAAATTGTGGAATAATGAATGTATATTTGTAGAAGCTGAGCTGGCTCTCACTGCTGGAGTAGGCAAGTTGGTCATCTCGAAGGATCTTGAGAAGAGTACTGAAGAAAGACTTGATATGCTCCATCAATACTTCATTGAAGCAAAGAAGAGTGGAAAGATTGAAGGAAAAGATCTTCTTAATGAAGCTGAACGTCTTGATCTTAAACAGAAAGCTCCTCTTCTACTTGTTGAAGCATTCCTTAATGATAAGATTCTGGCTGAAGATCAACTCACTACACTTCGTAATGTATTCCTTCGTTTCACAATGGAAGATCCCAAAGCACAGAGATATCTATTGGGAGGAATGGAGCAGCTTATCATGAAGTACGAAAATACACTCCTTCCTAAGGCTGCTCATATCATCAAGAAACTATACGATACTGATATCGTTGAAGAAGAGGTTTGTTGTTTCATTGATTAGTTTTGTTGATGATTATCATTATCATATTTACAGAGTCTTCTTGCATGGGGTGAGAAACCATCATCGAAGTATGTAACCAAGTCTAATGCTAAGAAGATCATTGCCAATTGTGAGAAGGTTCTACAATGGTTGAAAGAAGCTGAGAGTGATGAAAGTGAAGAGGATGAAGAAGATGATGAGGTTGACTTCCAGGTACTGTATCCATACCCTTCCTTATATCGATTGATTACCCCTTCCCATTGACCACTTTTGTATATGAAAGAGTGAAATCAGTGGGAGGGGGTTAGAGTATATACTAGTTATACACTTTCCATCTCTATCTATACTATGGAGATGGTCTTAGCAGCTAGGACATTAATGTTGTTTGAGTTTATATCCAAATATAGTAGTGGTGATAGTAGTTATATTAATGTATTGTATTATTTCAGAAAGACTCGAAGAAGTCTGAGCTCAAAGAGAAATTGGAGGAAGCAGCAAAGAGAGCCGCAGAGACTAAGATCAAGGGAGATGATGGAGAGGAATTCGATATTGATGATATTTAAACAAATGTTTACTCTCTCCATACTATTACTCCCTTCCATATTCATTCTTTATCCCTCTATTATATGTAACCCCCTTTGATCAAACTATACTAAATACCAGAATTATTATATTATTTATCCACCTGCATCTTTATCTATAGTATTTCAATATTCCTTTTGGATTATATACAAAAGAAAAAATATTTTCCGCGAAATTTATGTTCTTCACCTCGTTATTACATTACTTTGTTTCATATGTGAAACGTTCATTAATATATTATCCAGCATTTTCTGGAGTTTCCACCGTTGAATCCTTCTGTACTTCAGCTAGATTATTGATTCATTGTAGACAGGATATTGCCAAACGATTAATTTTTCTTTTTTTTCTTTTCTCTCATCAAATGTGTTGTCGTCTCATCTACTCGAAAGCATTGATTATAAACATTGTATCGTTATCAGTATTACAATATGCACGATTATGTCATTTGATTGTAATTGGGATGGGAGATAATAGAAACGAGATCAATAGGAAGGCAATGATATCGGGACAATTTGTCTCTATGTATTGGAATGGCTTGAACAATTGCTGATGAATACAGGGAATAAGTAGATGAGAGAAGCCCGTAGTGTTAGATACTATTGATTGATTGATTACTAGTATATATAAAGTATACCCTGAAGGTTAATCAGATTCACTACTAGGTAGACTATTAGTATCAGATGTATTAGTAGGTGGAAGAGGTGGAGGAGTTGTCTCATGAGGTATACTCTCTTTCTCTTCAAAAGTACACAATTTCTTCTGTGAAGTTGGTCTTCCATCCACTCGACTGATTTCCTTCCTTGATCCTGGATTCGATGGTGGTCCTTCACTGCTATTCTCTTCTTGAGTTCTCTGAAAAGGGGGCGGGGCTTATTATTGATTAGAGACCAATCTACAGTATACCTGAAAGATGCCGCGAGATGAGGAGAAGGTGATCTTCCTCTTCACTCCTATCAATGCGAGGAAACCACGACGGATCTATAAGAATAGATGATTATCGATTTATTGATTTATTGATTAGTTGATACCTGGAAGTCAGTGATGAATGATAGAATTGGATCCACACATATTCTGATACATAGAGTAAGTCTGACAAATGCAAGAACTCTCATAAGTTCAGTGAAATTACGTAAGAAGAAACATTGATCCGTATTCATTAGTATTCCAATACACCTTAATTATTATTATTATTATTATTTTATTGCTTATACCGTGGTTCATGTTAGTTTTTCCAAAACGTATCACGCGTCATAGCATCCCATAATGCGTGGCTTTTTCTCACTGTTACTCAGTAGTGAATAAAGTGTTCAAATAATGTTTATACCAGCAATCGCTTATTGTTAGTTGGAAGGCAAACTTTTATTTTAAAAAATTTTCCGCAAATTTTTTTTTGCGATTCAGTGCTACGCCATTTTGGAAATGTTATCGTGCACCACTATGTTTTTAATTGTTTTTATTGCTTGATGTGAAAGCATAGCTTTGAAATACTTTAAATTTTTGCGATCGAATCCAAAAAAGTTTGAAAACGGATTGAAAGTGAGTTATTTCTGGTAAATACTTAAGAGAGACTATCTGACTCAGTGAACATATTTTGCTTATGGCTTGGCACTTGGCCAAAAAGTGATATGAACCGATCGGGCCCAAATCGTGCACAGTTGTAGTATGGGCTGACATAAGCTTGCACACGAAGTTTGGGTTCGTCATATCTGCACCTTCGCTAAATAACGTAAGTTCGATGAAGTGGCATCGAAATTTCAAAGTTTACGGATTCATTCGATATATGTATACGATGAAGGGCAATAGTATGCAGGTACATTCCACCAAGTATCATCCCGATCCAAAACCGTGAAACCCAGAAAAAAAATAAAAAGACCGGTCTGGGGCCCATAAAATGTTTTAATTATTTTTCCTGCAATTGCCTATCGGTGAGGGTCTTTTTTTATTTCTTAAATTTGACGAGTATTCATTAGTGTAACTACTATATGAAAATGAACTAAAACACAATCGTGGAAGTTTGCCTTATTCCCGAAAAACCACAACTAATTCACCTTTTTATCGCGAACTGAGACGATAAAGGGTGTGCCACCTACTGTAATGCAAAGGCGGAGATTCAAAAATCGTCAATCACTGTTTGTTTTCATTCGATTTCGGTATTATATTAATGTTTTTCTTTTATTATTTGTTTGTTGTATGAATATCTGAGGTGTAATATGACGGTATTTTTCGAAAAAAACTATGAATTTTGAATTTCCGAATATGCATAACCGTAACCGGCATATGCTTATTCGGTCAGTTCGCGATAAAAAGGTGAATTAGTTATGGTTTTTCGGGAATAAGGCAAACTTCCACGATTGTGTTTTAGTTCATTTTCACATAGTAGTTACACTAATGAATACTCGTCAAATTGAAGAAATAAAAAAAGACCCTCACCGATAGGCAATTGCAGGAAAAATAATACAAACATTTTATGGGCCCCAGACCGGAATTTTTAATTTTTTTTCTTGGTCTCACGGTGTTGGATCGGGATGATACTTGGTGGAATGTACCTGCTTACTATTGCCCTTCATCGTATACATATATCGAATGAATCCGTAAACTTTGAAATTTCGATGCCACTTCATCGAACTTACGTTATTTAGCGAAGGTGCAGATATGACGAACCCAAACTTCGTGTGCAAGCTTATGTCAGCCCATACTACAACTGTGCACGATTTGGGCCCGATCGGTTCATATCACTTTTTGGCCAAGTGCCAAGGGAATGTCACTTGAGCCAGATAGTCTCTCTTAAAACTAACCATACGACATAGAATAAATTGAGTCCAGCAAATGTTAACACATTCAATGACAATTTCCATAGAGGAAATCTTGATGTCTGAAACATAATTTTCATAGATATTTTTTATAAACTACTGAAATTTCCTATTTTTTTCAAATTATTTAATTAGATCTCCTTTTTAAGTACCTATGCACCTTGTGACAATACGTCATAAATATAGAGTTCAAAACTGAATGTAAATGTATGAAATGAGAAGAGTTTTCTCTTGTTCTCTCATGAGTTTTGACCCCTATACGAATACTCACAATTCGTTGTTCAATTCATAAAAGGGAGTGTCTAGACTAAATTGTTTTGTCCAAATGAGAATAGAATAGTGTATTAGAGATTGTCATATATTTATCATTTATCATACCTTTCTAACAGAATCAGTAGATACAGATCGACCTTTCTTGAATGAATCAACGAAACGTTGCGCACGACGGATTAATATCACTGAATCAATCAATAATCATAAATCAATTGATATTCTTTAATTCACTCCCTTATGATCATCATTCCATACACCCCCGGATGCACCCAATATGTGATGGACCGCCTGCTGTTTTTAATGGTGTTTTTAACACACAGATATAAATAACCATGGTTTTTGTATCATATGGCATCACTTCCATTGTTAAAGATAAATCAATAATGGACAGTTTTCTTAATAATCGATAAATCCCAAAAATTAGAAAATCGTTTCGCAATTTTTTGAGGGGATGCTAAAGATAATTAATATTAATCACGTTGAAGAACAATATACCATTATAGCTTCACTTCTTTCCCACAACATTCCACGCAAAAATCATAATGAAAAAATTATTGATCGAAAAAGTAGATATATCGTATAATGAAAGTGTTTCTAACCAGTTCCGGCGAATACAACGAGTGTGAAGATGTATAAGGCTATCGTGAGAGCATTTCGAGAACGATACATGAACCTATACATTATCGATTGATTCGATTATTGATTTATTAATCGATACCTCAAACACGTTTCGATTTTGCATTGTGTCAATTCATTGAGAAAGGGAACTTTGACAAAAGCAGAGAATGTGAGCGTGTAGAGGATGATCACAGCGAAGATTACCCAGCTAGAAATAAATTGATAAATATATATTTAAATAAATATATTCAAACCTAATAATAATCAAGTGAATACATCTCTTCATCGTCACACATTTCCTGTAGTCAAATGGACGAGCAACGGCGAATAATTTCAGAAGAGACAAAGAGACATAACTGAAGAAGAGAATAATAGATTAAGTCAATCCTAAACCCAAATGGGCATCATAATGATTTTCATAATGAATAATATGACCCTTATTTAATCAACCAGAAACCAAAACGCGCATAAAATATGAGTTTTTTATTAATCTAGTTTGAAATTATTTTTTCAGAAATTTGTCCATATTTATCTTCCCAAAATGTATCATGTCGAAAAATATTTGAATTTGTGGAACGATAGTTCGCATTCAATCAATAACAAAGTCTTTTCTTCTGCAAAACAATCAATGTACAATGGATGATTAACGAATTCTGTTACACTAATCACTGATTTTGTCCTAAAAACAATAATATCAACACGTGGAATTAATTAAACACAAACTATCTTTAACGAACTCGTATCCATATTTTTTGGATGTATAGAGAGTGTACTAATAGAGTGGAACTAGATCTTATCGAACAAGATCGACATCAACTAAGCGATTAGTGACAGAGATCAATCTATTTGAATCAATCAATCAATAAATCAATAAACTCACGAAACCATTCCACTCCAGAATGATCCAATGAAGAAAACATCAAGGAAGTTTGTTACTTCTCGACTGTAAAAAGAATTTCGATTAAAAAATCGATAATCAATCGATATGGTTCCCGTTAAATTCGGTTACACTTTAGAATGTCGAAACGTGTAAAGTATTGTAGATTAATGAATAGATAAGAAACGATATCTACTATTGTATCTATATATCATTCTTTCTCTATAGAGTGACCTTGTATAATAGAAATTGATGTTCACACTAGTTAGATTTCGTTTAGATTATTTAACTTATTTATATTGATTGTATTGATTGATTTATATTGATTATTGATTACTTGATTTCAGTAGCAGTGAACACATAGATACATGCAATAGTTGCCATAATACATGAGAGTAGATCACCCAATGCACGATTTAATAGAAGAATATAACATCTACAAAGGAATTACAATTGATGATTGATCTATTGGAAGATGTCAAAAACAAATCCAAAAGTTTTTACAGAAATCTTCCATAACATTGTGTTTCTTCCACGTCAGGTAATGTTCAGAATAACAAATCGAATTAAAAAATAATAATAAATAATAATTATTTAATAAAATGGACATACTTTCTGGATACCCTTTTCCTCCTGATTGCATCGTATACAGTGATTATGAATAGAACTGAGACTATTAATCCAAATAGAGCAAATGGTAAACACATCCATCCAAAATACGTACGATAGACATGATCAAGACGAAGTCCTTGACGTCGCTGAAGTGATCTTTGATCTTTGATCTTTGATCTTTCTACACCATTGTCTACTCATAAACAACCAAAAGCAGTTATTTCAGTGATTCATGCCATTGCTATTTTGATGAATTATTATTGAAAAACTTGATAAACATTTGAGAATTATCCATCATGATGGAAAGGAGAAGAGGTCGATAGACAAGTTGATCTTTGATCTTTGATTCGATATTTCATTGATTTGACTCTAATTGTGTCTCTTCAACCTGCTCTTGCTCTTCTTCTTCAGTCAATTCACATCATTCTATCGAGTGATTTTGTTATGGAAGAGGAACTACAAAAAAGAAGAAGAAGAAGGGATGGTATGTGAATAAAGGGAAGAAAAGAGGATATATTTTTAGGGTTTTGTGATAAATAATCGATATCATCGTCTTTTCAAAGGTCAAGAGGATACAATGGTCAATATCGAGAAAAGGAAGAAAAAGAAGATAGAAAGTGATGAGTAATGGTAAATTGCCTTGAAACTCGAGAGAGACTAACCATGAATGGTTTGAGTAACATAACCGATTAACACGTCTACATTAAGGTTCGTAATATCATTGATAAATCAATGAATGAAAAGGAAATCAATAAAATAAAGGCGCACGAAATAATAAAATCAATAAAATGAAAGAGTAGATCAAACCTTGAAAAGATCGATTCTCTCATCGGTTGTGAGATTGTAGAAACAATCAGTGACAAAGTTCTGACTTGTCATTGTATTGAAGAACTATCCACATATTATAGAGGATGAGATAAGATGGATGATTGAAGGAAATGAAGAGTTGATGATAGATCTAGATGATAGAGTTGTAGGAGTGAAAAGGAGAGGGAGAGGTACAGGAGGGAGAGGTAGAGAAATGGTCAACAGGAGCAAAGGTACGAAAAGACAATAATATGAGCTTAGTGTTCAGTAATAAGTAAACAAATAAATAGAAGTGAAATGTAGATTGGAATAGAAGAAAAGAGAATAGATTGAATGAACGAAGAAGAATATGAGAGAAGTAGATAACAATCTATGGCTACTTTTACCATTTTCTACCTCTCCCTCTCCCCCTCTTCCTCTCTCTCTACCCCCTCTACCCCTCACTATACCTCTCATTCTACCTATTCCTCTTCCTCCGCATTTTCCTCTCCCTCTTCCTTTTCTTCCCCTCCTCCTCTTCTCTACCCCTCCCTCTTCCCCTCCCTCTACCTCTCACTTTTTCCTCTCCCTCTTAGGCCTTCTCCCTCTCCCTCTCCCTCCCTCTCTAACTGATTTGATGTAGTGATAGATACATCGATCGTTCACATGGTCATCTTCATTCCAATTGTGATAACAAAGAAAGGATTGAGAAGAAAGAAAGAAGAAGAATAAAGGAGAACACAAACAGTATCTATACTTCCCAAGGAAAACGTTCATCTCCCTCTCTCCCTCTCTCTCCCTCTCCTTCTATCTCTCTCCCTCTCCCTCTTGAGAGGGAAGTTCCAGTCTTGATCGGTAGACTGCAAGACTAGATATGATCCAAATGATAAGAGATTGATTACGTTATATTGAATAGAAGAAGAAGAGAAAGAAGTAATCTATTGGTGAACTCGTTCTTATTGTAGAGAGATAGAGAGAAGTTGATCTTTGTATGGTTAGAAAGAGAGGGAGGAGAGGAAGGGAGAGGGAGAAAGAGGAAGGGGGAGGGAGAGAGAGGAAAGGAGAGGGAGAGGGAGGAAGGGTGAGGGAGAGAGAGGAAGGGAGAGGGAGAGAGAGGAGAGGTGGTAGAGGAAAGGTAGAGGTAGAGGAAAAGGAAGAGGTAGAGGAAAGGTAGAGGCAGAACCAAAGGGAGAGACTGTAGGATAAGGAAGTACGCGGAAGGAGAGATAGAGAGTAGAATACCCTGAGGGAGTCATTCGATATAGTGTAGATATTCAAACTGTTCAATCAATATATGAGAGTAGTGTAATAGTGAATGAAATGAAGTAAAAGGAGATAAACAACCAATGAATGAAGAAGATGATTGGCAATATCAAGATAATAAATAATATAATAACTTAATAATTAATTTAACGTACAAAAAAAAGATATGCATTCACGGTTTTCATATAGCTTGTAACTATAATAATATTAATTAATAATGTGCTTCATTGTGTTTCGGCCGCTACGTCTAGTATCATATATTAAATCCTATTGTTATTAGTATATGTACTTCCGTACCATGATTGAGAAGAGGAAAGAGCAAGAAATATTTTTCATTCCTTAAGATTATCTAATAATGTAATGAGATATGATCACATCTCAAGCAAATAATCGGTTCAAATCACTCATTTTTATTTAAGGATATTGTAGCATACCAATCCTGCACAGCGTCTAAACACGGGAGAGCGGATATTGAAAAATATAAAACTTAAAATGCCAAAAAAATACGGTATTGTGTCAAAGTTTGTGTTCATTCATCGTCTGCAGTCTCTCAACTTCACATGCTCTCTCGTCTTTCTCTAACCCTCTCTGATTTTCCATAACTGCTCTTGAAATGTGATGATTCCCGAACCTACAGATGCGTGCGAGTACATCGTTTTTTAGACGAATTGCGAGCGGGTACCAAAAATAATTTACAATCGTCAAGTTATCGCCCACTTTTGAGTGTGGATAGCAAAGAAATTTAAAAAAAAAACTATAGCCATGGATTATCATAGACCATGACTGATTTTACTGTAAAGTTCGGCCAAGCCGTTAACTCCTTTGTCGCAAGTTCGAAACGTATTGACGAATTTCTTCAATTTTCAAAATAAAATGTGCGCATTTCCCTGCACGGGCCTGACTATAAGTGTAACTGTACATGAGGAAGTTCATTCTACAAGAGATTCCATGCAAGAATTCAAGGAAAACATGAGGATTAATGAACTGTTTGAATACCACGAATGAAAGGACACAGAATGCAAGAATAATGAAATAGTGGTAGAGAGGGAGAGGGAGAGGGAGAGGGAGAGGGAGAGAGGTTAAGAGGGAGAGGGAGAGTGAATGAGAGAGAGGGAGAGGAAGAGAGGTTAACAGGAGAGGGAGAGGGAGAGGAAGAGATGTTAAGAGGGAAAGATACCAAAAGGAGAGGGAGGGATGGTTGTTATGATCTCTCTTCAGTATTTACTTTACTCAATTCTTTACATTAATCATGGTCCCAAGAAGGGATTGAGTAGGAATAGATATGGGATGCACGTATCCATTTTCATTTACTATATGAATAACAATTAAATTAATATTATTAATAGATGTACAAGAATATCTAAGTATGCATGCACTTTAAATATAAATTTTTTTAATTAAATAAGTAAACTAGCAATGTGCCTTATGGTGTTTCGGCCGCTACGTCAAGAAATCTTCGAAACCCCTCGTTCACAAATGAGATGTGCGAAACAATGAATTAAAATTGTAATTACGAAAAAAATTTAAAAAAAAGAATGGTTACATAAAATAATGATAATTTTAAGGAATTTCAAATAAAAAAATAAAAAAAAAAATATCTCAAGCGATATGGGTCAAAGTGATCAAGTATAGAATATATTAAGAACAAAAAGTACAAAAAAGAAAGTCAAATCTCCACTTTTTAAATGAATTTTCGATTTTTTTCGTCCAGCCCTGAAATTTATCATGAATACAATAATAATTCAAGTGAAAATAATGAAACTATGGATCTAATATACAATACATAGTAGTATTTATCAAATGAAGATTGTAATAGAATAGAATAGTTCCATTTAGTCAATTGATGAACAACAGAAGAAGAAAGATCATTGAGAAATCATTAAAATGAAAGAATAGAGACATGTTTACTATGAGAATAATAATGATTTATTGATCTTAATCTATTCCATGTCTAATCTAATTAGTCTTTTCTTATGAGGAATTGTCAACTTCATAGATGGTAAACTTACAATCCTTTATTCAACGCACACGAAGTCTTGCCGATGATCGCTGATATACCAGTGTTAATTGGGGTAGAGGATGGGTGGGGTAAATCTTTTCTTGGGACCTACTTTACTGCGTGATCAAGTCACTGATGAACTGTATGAGTTTGAAAAAAATTATCTACATTTACACATCATGAAATTTATCCTTTCTTCAACTTTAAAAGAGTAATTCAGTCATGATGATAATGGCATGGAAAATTCCATTGATTATAAAGGATAACTCAGTGTGTGGAATATGAATGATAATATTTATCATATTGTTTATGATAATATTTGTTAGTGCAGAAAAAGGCATCTTTTGTTAACGTTATATCGAAAGAAAATATTTTTTTAAAACTATTTTCAAATATTTAAAAATTACAAAAAAAATTCCGGAGTTCGTGATCTTTAAATAATGTATACTGTAATGAAATCTCTAATATTGTTCAACACATATGAATTTTGAAATTCTTTTGTAATGTGTTTTTGTCCTTTTTTTTCAGCAGTCAAGCTTTTCAAAGCTGCCAGATTGAGTCTTGTTTTTCCATTTTGTTAATAAAACGGCTGAGCTCAAAATGCCTTGAAATGTTGGTAAACTGCAGATCTGCAGAACAATAGTGATTTAGAAAGATATCCAGTAAATAAATATGCGCATTCCATTCATCTCTGGTATGTGGATATTGGATATAGAAGAATGAAGAGTGATTATGGATGAATGGATAATATTGAATGGGGATGAGATAGTTAATATAGACAAGATAATTATTGTATCCTTCAACTTTATCTACAGTCGATACAGTATTTGCATCGTTACATTTTATTACACACGTGTCGACGTAAATTTTGGAGTGTGTTGGGTCCAGGACTGTGCGGCAAGGCACATTTTCGGCAATTTCGGCATTGAAAAAACCGGCAATTTCGACAAACCGGCAACGCCTTGCCGCACGGCCCTGGTTGGGTCCCAAGTGCTTGACTGTCAATATGGGATACTGGAGGAAGTTACCGTAATCATCGATCAATAAGGGTTGACTACCGAAACCCATAGTAACGCTTTATCGTACTCCTGTTGACAAACATGGTCACTTGCGACCCAATACACTCCAGAATTTACGTCGACGCGTGAAGCAAATGTAACTATATTTTCCGTGATGGCGTAGCCGCAAAAGTAACGATGCAATAACCTTCCATCTCCTGATTCTACGACAATCGATGTTCCTGAATAATCCAAAGGTATTAAATTCTTCTTGAAACTCACTTCACCACAGAAATACCAGTTTAGAACCGTATTCTGTATCGTAATCTAATCACTAATCATTATGATAACTAGTCGATATAGCCTCAAGGGAGACGATTTCATACATGAAAGAGAGATCAAAGGTGGGAGTCAATCATCTTATCTCTTATTAGTCTATTCACTATTATTACCCCGTCTCTTCTCTTTCCTCAAGAGACACGGATATGCTAATGATGTATGTATGCTGTAACAGTGACAGATCCCTCCTCTACCTCTCCCTCTCCTTTTCTCCCTCTCCCTCTCACTCTCCTTCATCTCTTCAAATTCTCTTATCGCTTATTCTATTGTCCAAGTTCATCCTACTTGACCAAAAGAAGACTAAAGAGAGAGAGAGATGAAAGACTCTTCTTTCTTCTTTTGTTTTCTTTCTATTCAATCTCTTACAATATGACACAATATTCACTCGAAGGAAGAGCTTCTCTTTTAGTCCCTCGTTTACTACACTTATGGTGTGTTAAAATCTTGGAAAAGTATATGGAAAAGTGAAGTAGTGTTAATTTTGTGATTGTAAAAGTAGAATAGACATAATAATATCAGTCCATTCTGGCTAATAGAAGTTCATTTTCTGATCTCTGTTTAATATGTATGAACCTCCATAATAAAACATTATTATTATTATTTATTCTCATTCAAGAAAACTATCTGACATTCGAATAAACTGATCCTCTAATACTTCTTTCTTGAGTACATCATTTGATCTATGATTTGTGATAAGTACTGTATCTGACCTTTTCTATCGAATCATTCAATAACACTTACCGTATATTGGTATTCTAGAACAATCTAACGTTTCATATGGATTGTGGGCTCTGTTCTACTTGCGGGGGCTCATGAAAATTGAGGGGGCCCATCAAAATTGAGGGGGCCCATGACAGTTTAGGGGGCCCATGAAAATTGAGGGGGGCCCATGAAAATTGAGGGGGCTCATGACAGTTTAGGGGGCTCATGTTCCTGGTCAGAACTGATCATGCTATTTTCAAAGTTTTTGTTCTGTTATCAGTGTTTGTGTAATGTTTGAACTTTTCAACTTTTTTATTTGATAACATGAAAGGAAATTTATCGGGACAACAACGCTCATTCAATTAACACGAGCACACTCAATTCTTTTTTGCCAGAGGGACGGTCGCGGCCTGCCTTCTTGACTGATCCACTTGCAGCCTTGCTCGTTCCCTGATCGCTGCGTCTTTTGCCGCCGCCATTGTTTGCAGGGGAAACGGCAGGTGCGGATGCACCACCTCTAACTCTCTTCGTTCCGCTTCCAGACCAAGAATGTGAACATGATAAGAGAGAAGGAAGAATCCAGAAGATAATTAGAGGAGGTATAAATGCAGGCATGCTGGCAATCAAGGGTGCAGCTTCGTGACAGCCATGAGATTCATCTCTCTCTTCCTCGTCACTTGTCTACCCGTCCAGGAGGTGAACGCCAAAGGAGTCATACGAGCACTGATGAAAGGGATGACAAAGCCCTCCTTTTCCAGGATGGCGGAAGGAGTGGAGACAGAAGAGACACAAGACGGAGAAGGGGTAGAAGAAGAAGAAGAAGAAGAAGAAGAAGAAGAAGAAGAAGAAGAAGAAGAAGAGGGAGAATTTGAAGAGAGTATTTGAAGAGAGAGTAGATTTCTGCCCCATTTTGGCAAGATAAATTTCCCTCCTGTTATCACACACGCGTTGGAAAGTCCACACACTACACAAACACTGATAACAACAAGAGAACAAACACTGCCAAAGATAACAGAACAAAAACTTTGAAAATAGGATGATCAGTTCTGACCAGGAACATGAGCCCCCTAAACTGTCATGAGCCCCCCCAATTTTCATGAGCCCCCTCAATTTTCATGGGCCCCCTAAACTGTCATGGACCCCCTCAATTTTGATGGGCCACCTCAATTTTCATGAGCCCCCGCAAGTAGAATAGAGCCGGATTGTGTTTAACGATTTAACTATTCGATATTATTGGTGATAAATTATGATCTAATATATTGCTGACAGACGTTCTATGTCCAAATTCACAGCTGATATCTACCCTCTCCCTCTCCCTCTCCCTCTCCCTCTCCCTCTCCCTCTCCCTCTCCCTCTCCCTCTCCCTCTCCCTCTCCCTCTCCCTCTCCCTCTCCCTCTCCCTCTCCCTCTCCTCCCTCTCCCTCTCCCTCTCCCTCTCCCTCTCCCTCTCCCTCTCCCTCTCCCTCTCCCTCTCCCTCTCCCTCTCCCTCTCCCTCTCCCTCTCCCTCTCCCTCTCCCTCTCCCTCTCCCTCTCCCTCTCCCTCTCCCTCTCCCTCTCCCTCTCCCTCTAGCCCTCTATGTCTCCCTCTCCCTCTAGCCCTCTATGTCTCCCTCTCCATCTCTATTGTTGTGTATTCGATCCAATCGTATGTCAATCATTGGAAGACTCTCAATCGAAGGACAGAACACCCATTCCCTCATTCTACCTCTAGCAATTCACCCCCCCTCCCTCTCTCTCTCTCTCTCTCTCTCTCTCTCTCTCTCTCTCTCTCTCTCTCTCCCCTCCCAACTACTCCTAGCATTCACTTGTATTCAAGTGTTAATCAACTTCTTCTTCTACTTTCATCACAATTGTTATTCCATCTCTCCACTTCATTCTCCTCCTACAGTATCCATTCATATAAATCCAATGGATCATTCTCATTCTTTTCCTTTTAAGTTGTTCAAATCAAATGAAATCATTTATTTTCCTGTATAAGAAGGAAAGGGATGGTGTTGGGTTTTCTTATCACATTGTTGATACATTATCGTAGTATACAGAAGATCGCTGGCCTAGCAGTGATCACCCGCAGGATTTCGTGTGCCTGGAATAACGGGTTGTACCTTTACCTTTAGAGACATCAGTTACGATCTACTATCCCTTCTTTTCTCTTTGATTTATCCTCATGAATAGAGTCGTCAGTGCTAATCCCTTGATACATTTCTTCTCAACAGTCTGTAAATGTAAACATATATGAGAGACTATCTGGCTCAAGTGACATTCCCTTGGCACTTGGCCAAAAAGTGATATGAACCGATCGGGCCCAAATCGTGCACAGTTGTAGTATGGGCTGACATAAGCTTGCACACGAAGTTTGGGTTCGTCATATCTGCACCTTCGCTAAATAACGTAAGTTCGATGAAGTGGCATCGAAATTTCAAAGTTTACGGATTCATTCGATATATGTATACGATGAAGGGCAATAGTAAGCAGGTACATTCCACCAAGTATCATCCCGATCCAACACCGTGAGACCAAGAAAAAAAATTAAAAATTCCGGTCTGGGGCCCATAAAATGTTTGTATTATTTTTCCTGCAATTGCCTATCGGTGAGGGTCTTTTTTTATTTCTTCAATTTGACGAGTATTCATTAGTGTAACTACTATGTGAAAATGAACTAAAACACAATCGTGGAAGTTTGCCTTATTCCCGAAAAACCATAACTAATTCACCTTTTTATCGCGAACTGACCGAATAAGCATATGCCGGTTACGGTTATGCATATTCGGAAATTCAAAATTCATAGTTTTTTTCGAAAAATACCGTCATATTACACCTCAGATATTCATACAACAAACAAATAATAAAAGAAAAACATTAATATAATACCGAAATCGAATGAAAACAAACAGTGATTGACGATTTTTGAATTTCCGCCTTTGCATTACAGTAGGTGGCACACCCTTTATCGTCTCAGTTCGCGATAAAAAGGTGAATTAGTTGTGGTTTTTCGGGAAT
>CALSFV010000666.1:0-160276 GCA_943737045.1 Parapristionchus giblindavisi
GTGTAAGCATTTGAAATATTCTGCATTACAACGATGACTTCGATAGAATGAATTGGATAAAGTGCGATGCCACGTCGTATTTTGCGAAGAAATGGCAATTAATATTACATATTGATTACGGTTTAGTCGATAATTTTGCGGAAAGATGGCCAGTGTAAAATTAACCTATAGCGGATCAGCTATAAAGTTAGCTATAAAGTGATAAATATAACACACCACTGGGATTGTGCTATGTATAACAGCTGAGCGTTTGGACACTTTTTCTCTGTGCGTACAGGCAGATTTTGTAAGGATTTGTTTTATTCAAGCGAACGGCCTGAGACAGCATTCCATAAATATATCATTTGACACTCCCAAATATGGTCCTACTTCGGACTATGAGGAGAGAGTGTGCAGAATGGTGATTTTAAATTTGCTCATGGGAGAAAACGAATATGTTTCAAGAATGCGTTTTATTGTCGATTGCATTGCAAAGCACGATTTGATCTTGATTTTGATCGTTATTTTTGCTCGAAATAATAGCTATGATAACTACAGAAAAATTATAAATCAATTGATAAATTGGGAATCACATTTCCCACTACATTGCCACCACAGCGTATAGTGCCACCAGTGACAGACGAAAAAATCGATCAGTATACTTACAGTACCGTGCAAAAGCATGGGCGCAAAATTCGAATCGTTATAACTTTTTACGTCCTTGTCCGATCGGCCTGGGTTTAATTTTATTACATAGTATGAACATTGGAGAAAATTATGAAGGTATCGATTATTACCTACGGTGATGAAATGATTTCATCATTCTTGAAATGCCGAGGTGCGATCGTAAAAATAGGTTTATTCTCAGGTAGATTTTTTCTATGAGTCAAATTTTTTTGTGAGGAACGAACAACTATCAGTGAACATTTTAAGCCATTAACCACGTTGGCTGCACACCGCTCCGAGGAATTCGCTAATTTCGCCGGAACCATTAAAATTTCGTAAAAATGCCATAACTCAGTCCGTAGTTGAGCTACAGCTCTCGATATAGTGATCTGCGAAAGAGGTAAACAAGAGGACTCTCTCAATTCCGCGCGCTCTCTCGCACTCTCGAGAGAGCGCGGCGAAATGAGAGAGTGCCGAGAGAGCGCGCGGAATAGAGAGACGCAGACAACTCCTCGTGATTTTGCAGATCACTATATCGAGGCAATATTAGCGGGGCAACGGAGATATGGGCTCATAATACATCGTTGTGATCCTCTCGTCACGCCGGTTCGAACTGTCATACTCGTCTGGGGCGCAAACGTCTCCATAAAAATTTCCAATAATCGACCTTTTGAAAAATTTTCAAAACTAATGATGCAGACAGCCATCATCGCCATAGAATTCTGTCCTAGGAGCCCAATTTTCATACCTCTAGATCTACTATGGACCGAGAATGGCCTGAAAACGTGATCTTACCGTAATCCCGCCCAGCCGTTGCGGGACCACTGGAGCCAAAATAACTATGCCTATCTTCATCAGCATGGTCGATAACCCCTATACACAAGTTTTGAGGGTATCAAAATTTTTGGCCTGTGCCAACCCTTGTTCGACTCTTACACAAACGGCCAAGTATTTATTTTATAAAAATTATTATTTTTAAAATTTTGATGTTTTTTCAGTGAATGTACCCCCTCCCTCTTCCCGTCTCAATAGTGGTGGTAAATCAAGGTCAGTGCGCGCGCGATGACTCTGCGTCTCTGCCCATCGATCTCCTCTGAACATCTGGCCACTCTATCACTGATCTAACAATGAGACGGAACCACTTCCTATCTTAGAATCAATACTATAGTCACATTTCAAGTTATTAAATGTTAGATTTATACTCTTTTAACAGAAAATAACAAGCGAAATTCAACAATTTTAAAAAATGTCGAAAGCCGTTAACTTCGCCCATTATTTGTAAAATTGTGGACAAAGATCAAATATCAAACTTCAGCAATAGAGTAACAACTTCTTCCCTGTCGACCCGATCGGATTAATTTAATGTATCATTGAATACGACAGTTCAAAAAAAGACATAAAAAGATCTATCAAACGAAATACATATATGTGTCTCATATATGAGACCGTTTGCGTGAGTCGACTAAAATATATAAAATCTGGCACAGTAAAAAAATTAAATTTTGGGAATCGGAGTTCTCAAGGGTGCTGATTACGATGGCTATGTTCATTTTTCACCTAAAGCCACCGTTGAGGCCAGACGACGTCGCGTTGAAATCGCGTTTTCAGTCGTTTCTCCTCAACCGATTGTACTAAAAATTGCACACTATGCCCCTAAGGGAAGAATTTAATGACGATCACGATTGTCTAATTCATTTTTCATGAAAAAGGTACTGAAATTTTCAAAATTTGAATTTCTCTCAATGGCAATAGTGTGTGAGTGAGATGCATAGCTCGGGCCGTAATGACTTCAGGATCTCATAGAAAAAATTTCAGCCAATTTGTGGTAGGTACTTTCGAGATAATCAACTTTAAGTGCAGTCAGATTGACGTTGAAAGGTAGGCAATACCGTCATTTGATCTACCTCCTTGACTCTCTTCCCCTGATCGATAGGCCGTCACGGATCGATAAGACAGGCGGTCTCCTTAATATACTACATACTATCTCGTCTCACAGAAGAATTGAGGAATTAATCTTATGAGCATTGGGTGGGTACAAATTAAGATAACATTTACAATTTATCGTTGTTGTATATTAAAGAAACAACACTCGAAAAAAACAACTATTTAAATAAGAATGATAACAATTAAAGCATGAAATCCTCGACAAAACTACTACTCCTCTTCACTTCATAGGTCCCCCGGTCGATGGCATCTTTCACTTTGTCTTCTTTTTATCCGACGACGTGCTTTTATAAATGAATAAAGATAAATAAAGATATGAATGAATAAATATTGTCATTGATCACCTTCGTAGACTTTACAGAAGTCATCCCGTGTACTTCGTTCTCAGAATAAAGTTCTCAGAAATAAGAAGAATATCTACTGTGAGATTAGTTCCGATGAAGAAGTCGACGAGTTCACAGCGAACATCGTCCACGATAATTATGATGAGATCTACAGTGAAGACGAGTAGTAGTATTGTCGAGGAGTACATGCTTTAATTGTTATCATTCTAATTTGAATAGTTGTTTTTTCGAGTGTTGTTTCTTTACTCTACAAGAACGATAAATTGTAAATGTTATCTTAATTTGTACCCACCCAATGCTCATAAGATTAATTCCTCAATTCTTCTGTGAGACGAGATAGTATGTAGTATAGGAAGGAGACCGCCTGTCTTATCGATCCGTGACGGCCTCTCGATCAGGGGAAGAGAGTCAAGGAGGTAGATCAAAAGACGGTATTGCCTCTCTTTCAACGGCAATCTGACTGCACTTAAAGTTGATTTTCTCGAAAGTACCTACCACAAATTGGCTAAAATTTTTTCTGTGAGATAATGAAGTCATTATCGTACATCAAAAAATTATTGGATCATGATTCATTTGAACCATTCTGAACCATTCTGGCAAATCAACGGCGATTATGACCGAATGAGGCATTTTTGTTCTTATTCTTTCTTTTCATGGTTTTTATTTCACTCTAATCTAGTTATTCCGCGAGAATCATGATAAAATAATGCGTCTTCATAAAATCATGGCGATTCGCAAATGAATAAATCGTTCCGAAGATTTCAAATTCGGATGGACTATTTCGGACTATTTCCCGGTTTGGCCTCCGGCTCTGCGTTTCCTTTGAATTATGTTTTAACTTAAGTTTGCGAAAACGCAATATTTTGGCATGATTCTCGCGGACTAACTAGATTAGAGTGAAATAAAAACTATGAAAAGAAAGAATAAGAACAAAAATGGCTTATTCGGTCATAATCGACTTTGATTCGCTAGAACCATTCAGAATGGTTCAAACGAATCATGATCCAATAATTTTTTGATGTAGGATACGGTCCGATCTATGTATCTCACTCACACACTATTGCCATTGAGAGAAATTCAAATTTTGAAAATTTCAGTAACTTTTTCATGAAAAATGAATTAGACAATTGTGATCGTCATTAAATTCTTCCCTTAGGGGCATAGTGTGCAATTTTTAGTACAATCGGTTGAGGAGAAACGACTGAAAACGCGATTTCAACGCGACGTCGTCTGGCCTCAACGGTGGCTTTAGGTGAAAAATGAACATAGCCATCGTAATCAGCACCCTTGAGAACCCCGATCCCCAAAATTTAATTTTTTTACTGTGCCGGCACTTAGTCGATTCATACGCAAACAGCCTCATATACTCATCCGCTCCCGTACTTATAAAGCGATGAATGACTCCGCCCATTTTCTACGAACCTTACTTATATAACGATGCTGACCCCGCCCATTTAACTTCGCGGGCTTAGACACCGATTTCAATCATTAACAACCCCAAATTCTTTATTTTTTTCGGAAAACAGGACCCAGCCAATGCTGGAATACGCCGACAGAAGGCGGACGTCGGAGCTTGACGGCGATCCACTTCTGAAGAACACATCGAGGAGACCATCAACGATGATGATGCCGTGGCTCCTAAGGCAGTGACGATCCGCCCTACAAAACAGCAAATAAGAAGAGATTCAACGATTTGAGCTTTGTGAACGATCACTTTGTATAAAACTTTGGTTTCTGTCAACGAGACAGATCAATGAGCAGTGAAGAAGACGTTGGCAAATGCAAAGGCAAAGGCATAACGTAACGAAGATGAAGTATATTCTAACAGAGGTTATGTTCAAAAGTCATGAAAAAAGAATGGCAAAATCTCCACAAAATTTTCGTCTTTTCGCGACTTGAACATAACATAACAGGAAAGAAAATCCAAGGAAGGCTCGTACCTTTAAAGAAGCTTCAGTTCCCCGATTCCACTATCCGATGTCATCTAGGCAGTGACGGCAGGATTCTAGAAGAACTTCCTCTACGGTCATGACGAAGAAAAACGACGATTCGGCCTGTAGAACGAGAAATAGAAAGATTTGATCTTCCATCAAAGGTCATGTTTCAGAGAAGAGAACAAAGTGATACACCATACCTTGTACGAATCCGTACAAGAATGACGTCATCTTAGTAGATTGCGTCATCTACGGCTGTTGTAAAAGGTGTCGTGTCGATCTCTGAAATGGATTTGAAATGATTTAAATGATAAACAAATTGAGACCTCTCCAGACTGGCCACACTGTCTCGTGGGCCAAAGGACAGTCGTGGACAGAGTGTAGAAAATACAAGTAAGGCTAGGAAGGACACATTGCGCACATCGTCTGATACCGTATCCATGGCGTAAGGCGTACAAGTTGACATGATGCCTACGTCTACGCTCGTTACGTTGATCGACAAATTGTTTTTAACGCTTCATGGATACAACCTCCGAATTATTATTGAATGCGGAGCAGAAGAATATGAATAAAGTTGAGAAGTGATTAGAAGAGAGAGAGAAATGCAACATAAACATAAAGGTACAATATATCAAGAAATAGACGCACAAAAGGAAGGTCGGCTCACTTCCCTTCCTTCCATCTCTCTCATAAACATTATCGATTGATGGTCTACTCTCTTCCTTAGTGATCGATTGGTATGATCATGGATGTAAGAGAGATAGAGAGGAAGAGATGGAAAGGAAGAATGACTGATGATAAACGAAAGACAGAAGATTCATACATTGATTAGCTTTGAACTATGAAAAGGAGAGATTGAAAGAAAAAAAGAAAAGACAGGAACAAAACGAAAAGAAAAGAAAATAGGTCACGAAAATTACAATAGCATTCGCTGCATTTCTTTTGTTTTCGTAGCTTTTCAACCATTAGTGGTACATACCTTATAGTGCCATCACTGATTGATCGCCGACGACATCGAAGATTGGCCGAAGCTGGTGTAGTAGAGCGAAAAGATCGTTGACGGAAATCTGAAAATGAAAAGAATAAGAATAAGACCACGTAGAACGTGATTAACATAAGCAAAGGATTAAAGCGATCACATATACAAATGAACAAAGATTTGAAGAAATAATGATTAAAAACGGGGTATATAGTTGCAAATCAAGTGTCCTATCACAACAAAGGAGAGGTAGAGAGAGGTAGAGGTAAGGTAGAGGAAGAGAGATGGTGAGGTCAGGGAGAGGTAGAAGGAGAGGTAGAGAAAGGGAGAAACATCTAGACGGAGAGAGTCTAAATTGAAAGAAGTTATACGAAGAAAGGCAAAGCGGCAGGTTGTTCCAATGAAATTGGCGTGAATAGAAGGAGCCAATGAATGACAAATAATATCGATCATCTCCTTTCCTTCTCTGTACTCTCTCACTAACCCATACTATCTCGCGTTCTATCTAGACATCGTCTTCCCTCTCTTACATTTGCACACTTTCTCACTGTGCTATGATCAAAGAACGATCACATTATTGCGTGTGATCATTACAGGACTGTTACAGTCGAAGTACAGTACGATAGTTATGAAGTGAAATAATGCACTTATCATATTATGACTGAATTCACCAGTTTACATGACACTATTTTACTTTTGTAAGTGAACAAGGTACAAGATGCAACTGAAACAGGTGAGAAACAGACAACTATTCTTTTTCTTGGAAACGTGCCAAAATTAAGCTTTATAGTCATATTCGAAACAATTCTCCACAAACAGAAAAAAGTGTAGTCCACAGTACACAAGATAATTGTTACATTGAACAGGGATCTTTGATCTTTTGAAAATCTTTGATGTCCAATCTTCGCATATTGTTCTTTGATCACCTTCATTTGATCTTTGATCTATATAATTTGATCCTTGATCTCTGATCTTCTTGAACGTTATGGATAAAATGGAGAAAGATCAGGTTTATGATCGAAGATGAATCTACAAAGATGAGATCAAAGATCATTTCCTGTTGTGTGATTGTCTTAGGCTAATATTCGCTCTCATCAATCAATATTGTAGGCACTCAGAATAATGGCGACCTTTCCAGCGTTCGATAGTCGGGTACGGCGGTACTCTTGGTTGTGTGGCCGGAGTTTTGCAGCGATCGGTCCCGTTTGATCGGCCTGATCCGTTCAGATTCATTCACACCGTTCATGATACAACTATTTTTACATGTACGATAGATAAAAGAAAAGTTTCTTCATAAAAGCAAAATATGTTTCCTACTGGCAACCACTGTACTTAAAGATGGAGACCCTCGAGTTTTTGGGGATTTTTCGTATAAAGACTGTTCCGATAGAATAATAGAGATTCATCACATGAATCGAAAGACATATCTGATATTGATTCCCGATATGTTTAAAGGGAGAGTAACCCCTTTGAAAAAAACAAAGTCCGGAAATTCTGTTTTGAATTCCCGCCTTAATGAATTTTTCGATTCGGCGCTTCCCAACACGGGAACTCTGCCACACCATACGATAATAGCCTGGAAAGTGATCAATAGAGCAAGATTGATTTGACTCTGTGTAAATCCGAAGGGATAGGAAGAGAGGGGGAGAGGCGAGGGGTTCATCGACGCCCCATATGGATCAATCATTGCGCATAAGGTAGATCAAATCAAGTTGTTTATCTATTATCTCTTCATCCACTCTGTCATTGTCATGCATAGCGTAGTGGTAAGTGCATACATGAATAATTTCTACATGATCTTCTACATGAATAATATCGTTTATTTTTTCAGAAAGTTTATTTTTAATGAGGAATATCTCAGATAAATCTTTTCGCTATTTTATTTGTTGTTCCTTCCATTATTAACAAATAATATTTAAAAACACATTGGTGAAAAGCAAAGAGCAATGTTTCGTTGTGAATCGATTTTTTTTTTTGCACAACAATTGCCAGTGAAAAAAAATGGATTTTCTAGAATATCTTGAATACGGTCAAATTTCATGACTTGTACTACTAAGTCATTTTTGTAGAGCTCATCGAGAGCTTTCGAATGGTATACCGTGACCGCAAATTTGCATGAAAATGAAGAAAGATGAGATGAGAAATGTATTTTTGAATGAAGATAACGCAAAGTCCTTGTCCACTCTAAGGATCGATATTGCTTGTCGTGAGTTATGACCGATGAAATATGTACTTACTTCAATTCGAGGACGGTGTATGCAGGGGGGGGGGGGTTACACCAGGATGGTGTAGACCATGCGTCAAAATTACCCGAGCGTATAAACTCAGTTCATCACCATGCAATGAACATTTTTTGTTGGTTATTTTGGTAATTTTGGTTCTGTTAGTATTGTATTTGATACAAAGAAACCTTTCCCAAGGCAGTGTTATTGATGTTGTTGTGATTGTACGCACATGAGGTCGAAGCCTCTATCATTCAAGCTACAAATAGTGCGAGGTGTATGGCAATGTAATGTATACATATGGCTTGTACTCTTATCATCTTATCACCATACTAGCTAAAATTGCCCTAACCAAAAGACTTACTTATTCTTATTCTTTATTCCATCGTATTATACGTGACATTAAAACGAATAACAAAGGGTTCATGAATGTCCGTCGCTTAGGTAGTGATACCGGTGAGGGGTTTGGGGTTTGGACAGACTTGTGGCATTTAGCTATCCGATTTCACAACCCTATTTGCATATCATTCATAACAATATACCAGCCAAATAAGGCATTTTTGGAAACTTTATGGGTGTATTTATGTCCTTGAATGGTATAATAACGCACCGCCCTTATCAGGTCGTGATTGAAAGTGCGCTCTGGCAGCTGTCATGTATTCGTCACGATCCACAGAGACAAACTAATCAAAAAGGACAACCTTCCCATCTGCCATCACACCGCCTTTCACTTTTTCTCATGTGAAATTGCCCGTTTGCATATAATATTTTCACATTATAATTATTAATCGTATAGCATAAAATATAACATTATTTCTATTATTATTTTAGCTATGTGCATCCGGATATTTCTGTGTTTGTTGTTGTGTATTGCGAGTCAAGAAGCGTATAAGATTCTCGTGTACAATCCAAACATTGGTCACTCCCACACGACATTTCTTGGAAGAGTCGCCGATATTTTAGTGGAGGCTGGCCATAACGTGGTTAGTAAGTTGTATTTTTTTCTAAATTATTATTTTAAATTTAAGTTAACACTAATTATTACAACGTACAAATCTTATATGTATGTATAGTCACTGGCCTAGCATGTCGTGTGCCTTGAATAACGGACCTGTACCTTTTTTACCCTGACTATTATAATATATGGTATTCATTCATGTTAAGGCGACCTCGAGCTAATTTAAAACTGTTCGCTCTGGCAATGCTGTCTCGCTTTCTTTGTCCACGTGAGAGCATTGCCAAGGCGGAGAGTAAAATTAGCTCGGCTGTACCTTTAATAGTAAATGCAAGTAATATCAATGAATAATGTACTTCATTATGTCCTCTACGTCTAGACACCATTATATTTTATCAACGTGGGAATGCACGAAACGAAACACATAAAAATCACGAGTGGAAAAAATGTGAAGAATAAGAATGATTTATTTGCGAATAGATCAGGGTGGGATATCTCAAGGATGGATAAGGGGTTACTCATAGGACGCTATGGTCTCTCTTTTGGACGATCATTCATTCATTGAGAGCAATTAAAAAGTTGAATATTACTCGATTGAATACGAGAAGTCAATAAAAGTGATTCGATTCTCAACGAAGCTCACGAGATATAATATTACTTTATCAACAAAATTAATCTATAATGGAAATTTCCGAACATCCCTAGTCACATCGTTAAATTTCATTCCAAAATTTGAGTGACAAGTCCATCATATTGTCAAACAAAGTATAATAATTTCACGACAGGACTTGTCAGGTAGTCCTTGTCGTGAAATTATTATACTTGAAATGAAAGTTTAATTGACAGCTAACAGAAAGTATTGCTAGCGTGACTCCAGCACACATAATTGTATGAAGAAGTGGCAATGATAGTAGTCCATTTATTCTTTTCACAAAACCGACTATACGACTAACGACTCTAACGACTATAGAATTTTGCTAACTATAAATGTAAATATAAAAATAAATTATAAAAATAAATATAAAAATATAAAAGTAAATGAATATCTGGAGGCACTCACGAAAATTTGAAATTTTCAGACATAATCGTCGAGTCACCAAATATTTCATATTGTTTTCAGACCTCGCTCGTTGTCGAGATGGATTCAGAAGTGAAAACTGGAACTATCCTTTCTAATATCATTAGGATTGAAGCTCACCCGAATGTTGCCGCATCATATGCGAAGATAAAGAACTATGAGTCTTACATGAATTATTTCGAACAAAATCTGATGAACCCCTTGCTGCCTATATTGGTAAGAGATTTTGATCTCACTATAGTTATTTATTTATTTATTTATTTATCCATCAGTTAAAACAAGAAAAATGAGGAAAAATGTTTTGATGCCCAATCTCTGTACTGCCACGGAATATTGCAGGAATTTTTGGATAAAAACATATTTTTTCAAACAAAATATGCATTTTTTCAGATGAACTATAAAATGAGCAAGACATTCGTCACCAACTGCAAGCATGTCGTCTCTCACGACAATATCATACAACAATTGACTACTGACAAATACGATATCATGATCGCTGAAAGCGTGGATATGTGCGGCACCGGTGAGTTCAGAGATGATCTTTGATCTTTGGCCTCTCATTTAGGACTCAGCCATGTGATCCAGCCAAAATCCTTTATCACCATCACTTCTACATTTCTAAATGGGTGGCATTTCGATGAATTGTGCATCGACGCTGCATTGAGTTACTCGCCCAGTAAGATTTTTGTCTTTAAAGGCACACCCAAGCTAATTTTACTCTCTGCATTGGCAATACTCTCTCGTAAACAAAGAAAGCGAGAGAGTTTGGCCAGAGCGGAGAGTTTAAAATTTGCTTGGGGTGTCGCTTTAAAGTAACACCACCGTATAGTATCCTCACTCTAGCCATTTCCTTAGCTGAGCGTGTGTTCAAAAAATCAATTTTTGAGCGAGCATCGGTGATGGGCGGTTGTTTCCGTTTAAAATATGATTTACCTATATTGAGTTTGATCTGTACATCATTCGAACTGTAAGTATTAAGATACCAATCATAGGACGCAAAGATTACAAAAAAAATCTTATCAGTATCGTTTTTTTACTTCCTCTTGAGGACTATTTCTGTAGGAGGGGGAGAAGTCATTGATAGATGTAGAGATAGAGAGGGGGAGGGGGGAGGGAGAGGGAGAGGGAGGGGGGAGGGAGAGGGAGAGGGAGGGGGGAGGGAGAGGGAGAGGGAGAGGGAGAGGGAGAGGGAGAGGGAGAGGGAGAGGGAGAGGGAGAGGGAGAGGGAGAGGGAGAGGGAGAGGGAGAGGGAGAGGGAGAGGGAGAGGGAGAGGGAGAGGGAGAGGGAGAGGGAGAGGGAGAGGGAGAGGGAGAGGGAGAGGGAGAGGGAGAGGGAGAGGGAGAGGGAGAGGGAGAGGGAGAGGGAGAGGGGGAGAGGGAGAGGGAGAGGGAGAGGGAGAGGGAGAGGGAGAGGGAGAGGGAGAGGGAGAGGGAGAGGGAGAGGGAGAGGGAGAGGGAGAGGGAGAGGGAGAGGGAGAGGGAGAGGGAGAGGGAGAGGGAGAGGGAGAGGGAGAGGGAGAGGGAGAGGGAGAGGGAGAGGGAGAGGGAGAGGGAGAGGGAGAGGGAGAGGGAGAGGGAGAGGGAGAGGGAGAGGGAGAGGGAGAGGGAGAGGGAGAGGGAGAGGGAGAGGGAGAGGGAGAGGGAGAGGGAGAGGGAGAGGGAGAGGGAGAGGGAGAGGGAGAGGGAGAGGGAGAGGGAGAGGGAGAGGGAGAGGGAGAGGGAGAGGGAGAGGGAGAGGGAGAGGGAGAGGGAGAGGGAGAGGGAGAGGGAGAGGGAGAGGGAGAGGGAGAGGGAGAGGGAGAGGGAGAGGGAGAGGGAGAGGGAGAGGGAGAGGGAGAGGGAGAGGGAGAGGGAGAGGGAGAGGGAGAGGGAGAGGGAGAGGGAGAGGGAGAGGGAGAGGGAGAGGGAGAGGGAGAGGGAGAGGGAGAGGGAGAGGGAGAGGGAGAGGGAGAGGGAGAGGGAGAGGGAGAGGGAGAGGGAGAGGGAGAGGGAGAGGGAGAGGGAGAGGGAGAGGGAGAGGGAGAGGGAGAGGGAGAGGGAGAGGGAGAAATGATTAGGCTGGACTGATAAGCTAAAGGACAATGGTGTGATTGGAATAAAGTGCAGCGTGACATTAGGAAGCCAAGAAGCAATCTCATTGTCCCACTCTCTCGATCTCTCATCGATTGCCAATACTACTATATTTCTCATACTTGTTGTAGAATATTCGTGAGAATATTTGAAGAAAAAACTAAAGGAAACAATAAATCTTAAAGGGAGCGTGACCTCTCTCAATGGTCTCTTCGACGCACAATGCTTTCTCGTTGTTAGGGAACAGAGAAATAGTGTGCAAATGTAGAGACTATTGAAAGAGGTAACGCTCCCTTTAAATTAAATACCAGATTATGAATATAGGAAACGTACATTGCGAAAATATCGTTAAAATAAAGCGATTGACAAGATGATTTTTCACTCTCAAAGCCACACCCCGAGAGTATTTGAAACTCTCCGCTCTGGCCATGCTCTCTCGCTTTGTTGGTCTGCGAGAGAGCGTTGTCAGGACGGAGAGTTTCAAAGTAGCTCGAGTGTCGCTTTAAAAATCAGTATTTGCAGGCTCATACATAAGCCATTTGGACGTGCATTCATTCTGGAGTCGCATATCAAATTTGTACGCCGAATCACTGTCTCGAATCACTTATTCGGGAGCGAGAACGGCAATCGAACGTGTGCTCCGAGACCGATATACGGAGGACTACCCGAGCATGCAGGTTGATCTTTGATCTTTTTGATTTTAGATTTGCAAAAGAAGGGTTATCATTGTTTTCAAGGAATAATCCTATAATCGTTCAGAAAAGATAAAGATATATCTTATTTTGTAAAAAAAAATTACGATTCATTAAGGAAATCGCTTCTCGTTCCGCATTCGTGCTCGCAAATTCAGAGCCACTCATCGATTTCGCCACACCCACCACGTCCCGGGTGATACACATTCCAGGATTGGGTGCGAGGGAACCAAAGGCGCTGGAGGAGGTAAACATGATAACACACTTGAAGCAGCATGCTAGTCATTTTTTATTTCGAAAATTCTGCACGAATCCATATTTTTATGTTATCCAACATGAGGGCCGAAACAGCGTGCCTTACTTTAGTAATGCATGTTAAGTAATTCTCTAAAGTACAAGTGCATGTTTCATATAATGCTTCACCTTAATTAATGATGAATATGCAGTTATCTTGAAACTAGCTTCAAAGTTAGATAAAACTAACTTTGAAGCATGCAGCTTTCCAATCATAGGTATTTATCGCTTCGGCTTTAATACCCTTTTTTTCTCATTATATTTTATAAAAAGCGATTATTATTATCGATGCTTACAGAAATGGTCGTCTTTGATGATGATGAGACAGAAGGCGATACTATTGTCGTTCGGATCACTCTCAAGAAGTGTGACACTATCGGAACTGACTAAGATATCGATCCTCAAGGTGATCTTTGATCTTTGATCTTTTATCGTTTGACCAGTGAATTTAAACATCTTTGATACTAAACCTTAGTATTTAAATTATTAATAATAATATATGAACAGTATGCGGAGCATTTTAGTTTTTTCTTATTGAGATTTCAAAAATCCCTTTAGCAACAGAGCTTATATGTTTTTTTAAAGAAATAGAGCCAACTTTGTTTGAAAATCTTTTGATGATATTCCTCATTATTTCTGCTGTTTAATCTTAGGGACGGAAGAAATAACTTGCAAGAAAATACCCCCTGTCCCTGATTTACTCTTCTGCACTTAGTGCTGATAAGATAAATGTATTGTATTGCTGTTTAATCTCCCATCTCTTAAATTAATCATTTCAGACCATTGCCAATTTTCCGGACGTTACCTTCGTCTGGAAGTACGAGAACACAACAGATGACTTCGCTACGAGTCACGCCTCGAAAGTGGACAATCTAATCCTCTCAGAGTGGATGCCGCAAGTCGATCTGTTGTGTATGTGATCTTTGATCTTTGATCTTTCATCTTTGATCTTTTAGATCATAGCCGTACCGTCGCCTTCATAACGCACGGGGGAATGGGCTCTACACAAGAGACAGCGATGAGCGGAGTACCAGGTAGAGATCGTTGGATGCATGATACTTGATCTTTGAACTTTGATCTGTAAAGGAATCTTCGTGCCCATTTTCAATGATCAGCCTCGCAACGCTGGCATGATGGAGTTCAATGGGATAGGGAAGGTATCTTGATGATCTTTGATCTTTGGTCGTACTGATCTTGGATCGTTTCCAATCAAAAGGATTGCAGGTATTCAGCAAGTACGATCTTGGAAATGAGGAGAAGTTAACAGCTGCTATCAGAGATGTGCTGAACAATGAAATGTATGATTTCGATTTATAAAAATAAATAATATTTTTTCTAATTTTCGTTTATTGCTTTATTTTTCCATAAATGTGAAACTCAAAAAAATACAACAGACACTAACAACATCTAAATCGATAATGTTTTAGTTATCGAATAAATGCGAAAAAGATGGCCGCTAAGCTGAGGAAGAAACCGATCACATCTAAAGAACAACTAATTAGGTATAATTTCATCATTTATTCCATTCTGATCTTTGATCTTGGCTCCTGAGAACACGTCATTGGGACATCCTTGACCTTCTTCACCTTCCCCCATTTCCCATTGGCCATTCTCATCCACGAATTCCTTCATTTTACTTGGTTTCTTGCATGTTGAAACAAAAAAAAATAATTTTAAAAAATATATAACAAATTAAATTAAATTTCAGACACGTCGAATTCGCAGCAGAGTTCGGTCCCTCATCTGCTCTCCGGCCACAATCATGCGACATGAATTTTATCCAATACCACAATATTGATTTATTAATACTATTATCGATCTCATTTTGTCTCATTAGTTTTGTAATACTGTCCATACCTTACACAATTATCAAATATTGTTTGAAAGCATGAAATATGAGTGACTCTTCTAGATGAATGAGTTATTATAATATCTTTCAATATTATTGTTCTAAACATGACTAATAAATGCTCACATGGTGTGTCCGTGTGTGATAAGCAGTATTGAAATGTTCTCGAATCTGTCATTCTGGCCGAGTGGTCTAAGGCGCTGCGTTCAGGTCGCAGTCCTCTTCGGAGGGCGCAGGTTCGAACCCTGCGGATGACAATACTTTTGGCGTTTAAAATTTGGTTCTTCTCATCAAAACATAGTTGTAGATAAGAGAAGAATAACACGCAGTTTGGAGAGGTTGGAAAAATATTTAAAAATGGTTTTACCTTTTGTATACTGGCTTTTGTCTTTTGTGCACTCGCCTTTTGTATACCTTTTGTAGACGATAAGTGAGTGCAAGCTATGTACAAATAACAATTATTTTGGCATTATGCCAGCATTCAACGTGTCATTAAATTAATATTATTAATAGATGTACAAGAATAAGTATACATGCACTTTGAATATAAATGTTTTGATTAAATAAGTTAACTAGCAATGTGCCCTATACCAATATGATACGTAAACGCTTTCGTCGTGGGCCTCGAAGGAGGCTCGTGAGGCAAATGTAACACCGCATAGGAGGTAGCTCTCTAATGTGTGGTAGTCGTTATCAGTTTTCTATCATTCAAATAGATCTGGTGCAGGGCACAACTGCACACACTCTCTCACTATCTTTCTCTAATCTCTCATCATCTCATGTTCTATCATCGCTTATCTGACTCTATGTGTGTTATTGTGTAAGGAGCACAAAAGTGATTTCTACTGGTATATAGCGCGTTCTCAATTTCATATGGGCAATTTACATCTTCAGCTCTTGCTTTACATTCCGTCATTTTGCTTTATTGTTAAAAGACTTGTGATAGCAAGCAATGCTGTTATTATTGTTATCGGTAGTATTGGCAAAAAAAAATTAGAAATGACACTCACTTTTCGTCCTTTTTTACATCTTTTCATTGCGCTACGCTATCAACCAGTCAGATAGAGAAAAAAAGTATACTACTTGAAAAGATCGTGGTTCTTTCTAACGCTCTGCAAACTTTCGCGTCACACTCTGTTCTTTTTCCGTGAAAGAGCGTTGACTACGTTCCGTTTAACATGTCTTTTCAGCCATGAGAGTATTCCTCGTATTGTTGATATTATGCTCAACCGGTGGTTCCTATAAAATATTGGTGTACAACCCAAAGATGGGCCATTCTCCCAGTAATTTCCTGGGACGAATCGCTGATCTTCTCGTAGAAGCTGGACACGACGTGGTCAGTATCACGTATTATCACGCAGTTTGAGTGAGAACAGATCATAAAGGTCATGTTCTAGCCAGAAACATCCTAGAATAGAATTAGATCGTCGAATGTCGGTGGATAATGACCACCAATGACAGTGTATCATTGCGTGGTAGTATCGATCCCTATCTGTCGAAGTTAGAATCGAGGGGAAAAACATGAAAAAATTATTAAGCTATTTATTGTCATTTTTAAGGGAAAATTCACATTTGTTTTTCCTTTCGCAATTTCGATCCATATATTTTAATCATAATTTTCTTCCAAATGAAATTTGTGCGTTCTTATTTTTTATCGCAATAATTGACTCTTAATTACACTTCATTTTCAAAAAAATGAACGATAAATCGCGTATAGCTAGAAACTCGACAATGCAAAAAATCTGAAATTTCTACGTATGACTTTTGATTAAAAACATCAAAATTCAAAACGATAAAGCTAAACAACATTATAGCCGGGTAAGGTAAGGATATTTACATTATGATATGCTGCAATAATATTCTAAGATTAGACCATCCGAAAAATAAACAATGGCTAATTGTTTGAAATTCTCCCTTTAAGGGTGACTGTGCAGATTCCAATTTTTTCAGACCTCCCTAATTCCAACACTTCATGAGACAGTTCGGGATGGCACTTATAAATCGAAGATCATTCGTATCGATCCTCATCCAGAAGTGAAAGCCTTCCATGAGTCTACGAGAGTCAATTCATCCATGAACTTCTTCGAAAAGAGTCAACTCAATCCGATTGTGCCCTTCTTTGTCAGTGACTTATACTTACACGGAATTTCGGTGGGGTCGAAGTGGTCAATCGCTTTAAAAAAGCACCCGGAAACTCGAAATTTGAGTTTACAGACGCCAATAATTCGAATTCCGATTTTCCGATAGCTTTCCATGTAGAATCATTCTGTGGCCGTATGCAAGAACAACGGAAAACCGTTTTCCAGGAAAATGTGACGTCATTAGCGTAGGCGGAGGGTATTTGGAAAGCGCCTCCGCCTACGCTAATGACGTCACATTTTCCCGGAAAACGGTTCTTGCATACGGCCACTGATTGGTTCCTTCAACTCCTCCGACATTGCTTCTTTCTTAAAGGCATACCCCAAGCTAATTTGAAGCTCTCCGCTCTGGCTACACTCTCGCTATCTCTGTCTACGAGAGAGTACTGCCAATGCGGAGAGTGAAATTAGCTTGGGGTGTCGGTTTAAGGACTTGAGTACTTATGGCTTTGTGACTTACAATTAATACTTACGATATGCTCATTCGAGGTGGGCAATATATTCGGTCGAAGTATGTCAATGAACTGTAGGCAGACCCTCGAATACCCAGGCTTAATCGATCGATTAAACAACGAGCACTTTGACGTCATGATTGCGGAGAACTTTGACATGTGCGGAATAGGCAGGTGATATTTGATCTTTGAACTTTGAACTTTGAACTTTAATTTTTTTATCTTTGATCTTTGATGTTTGGTCTTTGAACTTTGATTATTGATCTTTGATCTTTCCAGGAATCAGTCATGTGATCAAGCCAAAGGCTCTGATAGGCGCCAGTTCTTCGTTCCTTGCCCACTGGCAATATGAAGAATTCGGTGTGCCAGTCACTCTCAGCTATAGACCAAGTAGGCTTTTCCCTGATGCACCGTTACATTTGCCTTACGTGCCTACGCCGTAACCCCCTCCGCCGCGCGTCCGAGGCGGCGGAGGGGGTTACGACGTAGGCACGTTAGGCAAATGTAACAGTGCATGAGAGAGATTAAAGACTTGTTGATTCGAAAAATCAAAGAAGCGCTTTGCATGTTAGTACCTAACAATTGTAATTGTAAGTGTTGGTGGGATAGAATAGATGTTCCTTCATAATTATTTCTTCATTCCAAAATCGTTGATAATTTGAATATGTTTCATGACTTGTATATACGTACAAGATGTACCCGTTATTTCAGTGAGACGTATCCTTCGATTTTTTAGACAAATACAATAAAACTAATATAAAGTAAAAAGTGTCAAAAATTGTTATTTTATGAAAGATCAAAGATCAGTTCCATTTCAGGCCCATACATCGGAGATCTCGATGTGCATTCCACATGGAGTCGTCTTAAGAATGCTTATGCCGAGTTGTTGAATCGAATAACATTTCGTGGTACGCGAACACAGATTGAAGCGATTTTCCGCGAGAAGTACGGAGTCGACTTTCCCAGTCTTCAGGTTGATCTTTGAACTTTGAACTGATCTTTGATCTTTCAACTGTTGATAATGATTGATTTTTGATCATTGCATTGAATATGGTCGATCTTTGATCTTTGATATATTTCCACTAAATCAATTTCTGATATTTTCCGGATGATCATTATTGATCTTTGGCAGGAAATCTCGTCAAGAGTGGCTTATGTGTTCACAAACTCCGAACCTCTCATAGATTCAGCAGCTCCCACTCTAAACAGAGTAATCAATATAGGAGGACTCGGGGCGAAGGAACCCGCAACGTTGGATAAGGTAAACAAAGAGTGTTTTTTCTATTAATACAATTTTGCTATTAATGAGAGTGACGGGAGACGAAATTGTTCATGACTGTAAACAGACATAAAAAAAATATAAGGTGACTATATATGACATGTTTGTTATATAGAGCGCGCGACAACTAAATGCATTTTCGCATATTTGCTGCTGATTCTGAGAGTTATATCATCAGCATCACATTAGTTTAAATTTGCCCGAGTAACGATAGTTGGCGAGCGATTTATTAGCCTGTACATAGGTAATTCGATGGTTTTCGGGATAGCACTTGCTGGAATGTGGGCAAATCGTGTACACAGGTAACGTAAGTTGGCAAATCTATCACCCATATTTGGGCAACTTTGCTCTCTGTGAATTGTATTAGAATCTACAGGAATGGGAGGAGGTTCTTTCGAGACGAGATCGAACTGTGCTGATATCGTTTGGATCGATGGCCAAGAGTGTGATGATGCCAGAGATAATCAAGAAATCGATTGTCAAGGTGATCTTTGATCTTTGATTTTTGGTTGAATTAATGGTTGATCCTTGATCTTTGGCTGGATTGATCTTTGATCTTTGGCTAGATTGATCTTTGATCTTTGAGATGGTGACCCGATTTCCCGATGTGACTTTTATTTGGAAATACGAAGAACCGGAAGATGAGTTTATTTTGGAATACTCCTCGAAAGTGAGCAATCTCGTATTGACGAAGTGGATGCCACAGTCAGATTTGTTGAGTGAGTGATCTTTGATCTTTGGACTTTGATCGCTGATCTTTGATCTCTGATCTTCTCCAGATCACGAGAGAATGGCCGCTTTCATCTCTCACAGTGGGATGGGCTCGACACAAGAGACTGCACTACGAGGGGTGCCAGGTATAATGTAGATTGATCTCAAGGCAAATTTGATCTGTTATTTTTATCTGCCTAATCACAGTTATGCCAGTTCACTTTTTTTCAGTTATGATCGGTAATGATTGATTAAATCTTTATTTTGCAGCATTATTCATACCTCTTTATGGAGATCAACCTAGAAACGCTGGGATGATGGTCCACAACGGTTTTGGCAAGGTTTGCTAACCTTTGATTTCTGACCTCTTATCCCTGATCTTTGATCGTTGATCTTTGATCTTTACAGATTTTCGACAAGTGGCAATTGGCAGATGACGAGAAACTAGCAGAGGCGCTCCGTGAAATTCTCGAGAATGAAAGGTGGAATAATTTTAATACTGTAGTTTGATCTTTGATCTCTAATCAGAGTCATAATAAGTATGCCATAGTTTTGAAATAACATGTTAGACTGGATAAATAATACAAATCATTTCAGTTACAAAAGGAACGCGAAGAGAGTCTCTCAGATGCTTGCAAACAAGCCTCATTCACCAAAAGAAGAAATGTTAAAATACGTTGAATTTGCGGCTAGATTCGGCCCTTCATCAGCCCTAAGGCCTCTTTCTTGTGATATGTCGTTTATTGCTTATCACAATCTAGACATTATTGTATTATGCTTTTTATTGGTATTATTTTCTGTATATTTATTTAGTGCGTGTCTACTTATGGTCATTCGAATACTGAGTAGGCGCTGTAAGCGTAAAACCGATTAATTTTAGAAATTAATTATGTAACTATGTATATTTTAAACGAATAAAATGAACTTTGATCTTATGGGTATACTGTACATGGAAATTCTATCGTGAAATGAGCCGAGGTGCGCTGCAAGATTTCGTGTATTTCTGTGTTTAGCGTGACTTTCGGTCGAGCGGGAACCGCGAATTTTAATTGGTTTTCACTGTTTTTAGCGTGAATATGTATTTAAATCACGTTTTATCGCCTTTGTTACAACCACTAAACACATATTTCGCTTCTACTGGCTTTCCTGCGCTCCTTTTCCTTAACAAAAGCATTTAAACTACTTTAAACTTTCAATTTCCGCAGGCATGAGTCCGAGGAAAAGGTTGCTCTCGCCTCGCAAGCGAGCTACGCCTCAGAAGAAGGCTCTGTCGCCACAGAAGAAGTTGGCCACACCGCAGAAGAGAGGTTCTCCTCAGAAGAAGGTTCATCAATCACCGGCATGGAAGGGAAAGAAGCAACTGATCAAGAGAAAGATCCAAAGACCGACCAGGTACTCCTTTAATTTTCTTATTTGATCCTCTAAAATTACAAGAATGTATACACGACGATTACTATATTCAATGTGCGTAGATCTTCATTAATTTAACAATTTGAATGAATATGCTGTTATTAAATTAACGAAGTTTATATTGACTCTATTCAATATGTCGTATTGATCAACGTTGAATCACTTAAATCAGTTATGTATCAGTACCTCCATGAATCATTAACACATTATTTTATTATTATTATTATTATTATTATTATTATTATCGTTATACGGATTATTATTATTGTTATAAATCAATGTACTAGTAATATTTGCAGCCGCAGTCTGGCCAGTGCTTTCGGATTGTCGTCTCCTTCCCTGAATTCGTCCACGATCGCATCAGAGCTCTTCACTGAGAGTATGCCACCGCCAATGGCTGGCTCGTCTAATTCACGATTGTCCGCGCTAGATATGGATGAGGAACCAGGAGCAGTAACTATCATGAATCCGTTCAAGGTATTTATATATTGGAAGTCTACTAGTGGTTTATGTGCCGTAATACATTTTATCAAATGTTCTTTCACATGAAGTAAACCTAGAGTAAACGTCACGTTCATGTTGAAATACCGAAAAGAGTGGTCTATACCTTATAATCATATATTTTCATACCCTCGCAATGGGCGGATTGACGCACTATTTATGAAAGGAAGCGAAAAATAACGAATTTTGTGATTCAACCCACTCTATTTCAAGAATTGACCCACTATATAAAAAATAAAGGGCGAGGGTACCGAAAATGTATGCTTATAATTAATCACATACAGATTGCTTCTCATCAATCCTTTTAATAAAATAATGATATAAAATGGTAATGTACAATCTTTTCATTATTCTTGTTCAATTCTTACCGTTCAGAGTGGTTCACCGGTGAAGAAACGACGGAAGACACTGGATCGATGCGCCTCACAAGGGGGATCTAATGTAATCGTTATAATAATAATAATAGCAATAATAATATCAATAATAATAATAATAATCGCTATGAATAATTAATTTTAATTATTACATGCGTTGTCGTATATGTGCTCACAGAGAAAATGTACTTAAATATATATTTTCTTACTTTTCATTTTCTTAATTATAAGAAATATATGCGAAAAATCCTCCTGAAAAGTGGGAAATTCAATTTTTGATGTTCTGAATTTTGAATATATTCTATTCTAACAGTGCGTAAAGTGGTTATACTGGGTTATCTTCATTGTGTGGAATCGTATGTTAGTATTGTGCTTGGTTATGCCATAGGTCAAACGAAGAGTTGGGTCATCTAGTTTATCGGTCAGACGCGTTTCGGGTACTCAACCCATCATCAGTGACATAATTACCTCAAACTTGGGTAATTTAACAGGTTTAATTGTCACTGATGATGGGTTGAGTACCCGAAACGCGTCTGACCGATAAACTAGATGACCCAACTCTTCGTTTAACCTATGGCATAACCAAGCACAATACTAACATAACAGTGCGTAGTCAATTTCTTCAAATAGAAATAAAAAGAATATCTCGTGAGTGAATTTTCTCTGTGAGTAGTGTGTACATAATGATGCTCATAATAATTGAAAAGCTCTTGTCAATGACAATGACAATAACATATCATTGTGTTAATTTACATAATTGAATTGTATAATTTAGCTACCGCACGATTGGGACGACGAAACTGCCAATGACGGTATCGAGGCGTCGCCGACTACTTCCAGAAGGAAGAGCGCTGCGTTCCCCAAGCACAAGACATTCAATTCGGTGGGTTACTATAGGTTGTGTTGAATACTGTAGTATTTGGGGGAGATATCTTGGCCTATAGATTTTCCTGGACCCACCTTTACGGGAGACGGGTCAGCCTATAAATCGGTTCAGTTTATCACATATTTTGCCGAAAAATACAAAAAGAGCAAAATAAGCAATTTTAGTGGCCTATTTATAATCGGACCCATTTACAACAATTACGCGTCAGTTTATCATTCCGAAAATACGATTTGAACACAAACATATCTCTTCGTTATTCCTCATTATCATGTCCGCTACACTTTGCTTCTCTTCGAAAGAATTCATGTTTATCTATCCATTATACAATAGATTATGGTAATGCTTAATGATCTGATTACTGTTCAGGTACTCGATGACTATCCCATCGATTTCTCCTCTGGTCTCGATTCATCATTCGGCTCGAAGGGATCGCCACTGATTAGACAACTTGAAGAACGGTAAGAGCGGATTATCGATTGATTGGCTTGTTTATTGATTGTATACTTTGAAAAAATCATAGATGGAGAATTCTAGTGTGCTATTATGAATATCTGTGTTGTGGCTATGCAGTTCCATGCATTTTCATACCCTCACAGTGTGAGGATTGGCCCACTATATACGGATCATTTTAAGGGTCGACCCATTATATAATGATCATTTTTTTATCTGAAAGATTACAATTTAAAGGGACAGTAACCCCTTCACTTTTCAGTGTTTAAATTCCCGCCGTTGTTCCCCAACGCGATAACACTGCCACAGATATCCGAAATAATGTGCAAAAATTCCCGACGTGGACAGGACTCGAGCCATCGAGATTCCACCTCAGGGAACAGAGCACTTACCATTAGGCTATGTGTGTTGCTTGACACAGATGAGATAAAGTAGAGGATAAACGTGCGAGCATCGGCATTTTTACTTTGGCCGATCTTCATTTTACAATGGGAAAGCCCTCCTCGGATTTAGATAAGAACAAATAGCTATACGGAACCCAGCGGCCTTTCGCTTCCTTTTCTCATTCTTTTCTCACATTTTGAGTTGCTTCTATGTGTTTTCTGTGCATTCTCTCGCTTTCACGTGTCACCTCAACTGTCTGAGTAGCCTTTTCGGTTCTGTCCAGGAATATATGAATGTGCGGAGATATTATCAAAGACAGTGATACAATGCAAGTATTTTATTCGAATAACAAGATACAAAATATTATGATGTAGGAACTATCTGAAATAGGTAAAGAAGCTGCTGAATTACTCATTGTTGGGATTATGTCACAGTGATATCGCTATTCAACAATTCCATTGCTTGTTCTAGCATTACATTGCTCTCATACAACCGTATCCGTACCCAGTCAGTCTACAGTAACCCCAAATCACCTACTCAGGTATTTCAAAACTTAAAGTATACTTATCATCATCATACGTCTAACTTGAAGTAGACTTGTAAGTCCATTTCTACTTCAAGCCTACTTCAAGTAAGTATACTTCAAGTGGAGTCTACTTTATATAATGTAAGACATTTCGTCAAACCTTATTTTACTTGAAGAAGGCTAAAAGTGGTCAGTGACGTATTTTAAGTAGACTTTAAGTTTTGAAATACCACAAATATTCTATCTATCTTCTAAATCCTCCTCCTTTTCTTCCAACACTTCCATCTGTTCGATATAGATCAGCTTGTAGCAAGGTGGTTTCCTCTGCAAATAACAAAATAAATATTGTATAATCCAATATTTGTTGATGATTCATTTCCTAGCAAAAGTGACAAAGACTCTTGAACAATATATACTCAAGTCTATCGTACTCAAGAGACATGTTCAGCAACCGTATCACGTATATGTATCTATAGATCCTACCATAACATCATCTCATTATTTTAGGCCACACAGTGCTACATTCCCTACTATATCATGAACAATTTGAGCAAAATAATTAAGGTATGTATAAATATAATTCATAATAAACGAAAATTTATACGCATAGTTACAAACTGACAGGACTCCTCCTTCGCCAGAACCGCTCCTTCTATCCGATGTGCAACCACTGGCTCATCTCCGTACGACTACAAAGACGAAACATCATTATATATTCGGGGAATATTGTCAGGAAGGATAAATGGAATATATCAAATAACGTAACATAGCATACGGCATAAAGTGGTTGAATATAGGTTCACGGCGGTGATGAGCACGAGTGGACGTTGGAATAGTTCATGAAGCCTACAGGCAAGAGGGGATAATATCTCCGAAATATGGAAACAAAACAGGAGGATCAAATAGAAGACCCCTCTACCACGATGAGAAGAAAGGGATGCAAATGAAGAAGAAAGCGAAAACTCCCTCGTCATATTTACCGAATACTTTCATTTTTTCCAGATCTTGATTGCGTTGAATAAAACAATCTTCGTGCTAGTATTCTAAACACGAACACAAAGAATGTTGTGTAAGGAGAACAGTGCAAAGTATAGAAATACGAGGATTGCTATTGGGTACGAATAAAAGAGACGCTATGATAGAGGAGATCTCGAGATGGTCGAATAGGCGCGTGGACGAGACTGATTAGTTACACAAAGAACATAGATATGGTGCATTTCATAAGCGAGAGAGCATAGAGAGAGAAATAGAGTAAGGTGAGACAGTGTGTGGTACAGAGAGAGCGGTGTCTGACCTCTCTTGTAAATACTAAAGCGTGTTGCGCTCATCAAATCAATTAACAAGGAAATTGAGAGCAAAGTTCATGGTGATTGGGTCGACATCTAACACAAACGTGACTTAGAACGCGTTATTAATAAAATACAATACAAAACACACGCATAAAACAGTAATAAAGGTGGAAAAGTGAAAAGTAAAACGAGGCGAATTATCCGTTCCGACGGTACGCAAACTCCCTATTTATTCAATCAATTTCAGGCGTGGCAGTGTTTTCGTTGTGAGACGTGAGATTTAGTAAAATTCAAATTCGCGGGAATTTAAAACTGCATTTCCGGACTTTGTTTTTTTCAAGGAGGTTACTCTCCCTTTAAGCGAAAAATAACGATTTTTCTAAATCAACCCACTATATAAAAATAATTCGTTGAGGGCAACGAAAATGTATGATGAAGGGTTGATGTATTCATTTTCCATTACAGTATCTCTGCCGACATTCCGATCGATAATCGTCTTGGAACCCGTCTGCGCATCACCTCGCCCGTGCCCTTCTCATGGATGGACGACACGAAGACCGGTGAGTCAGACTCGTGATCTACCGTATACCATGCATTCGTTGTCTACCTACAGTATGCCAGGAATATCGGTGATAAGCCTACCGTACTCCAAGAATATGATTGTAGGCCAGTACCTTGTGCGCATCACGGGCAAAGAGCAGCATGAAGGCACTCAGATGTTCATACAAAGTGGACTGGACTGCATCTCTGTAAGTGATAGGAGTTTACGGTAGATCATAAATCTGACTCATCGAACTACCATATCCGATATGCACATAGATCATAAATCTGACTCATCAAACTACCATATCCGATATGCACATAGGTCGAAAAGTACGCTACAGACTACGAAGCCTGACCGCATTTTGAGCCGAAAAGCCCCGAAAAATAATAAAACCGGGCCGCATTTTGAAACTATTCGACTTATGGTTCGGAAGTTTTATAAGATACTTATGCAATGGAGCTTACATAGTTTATGCTCCTTTAATACCTCATCTCACCTAATTTCTTCTTATTTTGTGGATGTTTGGCGTGGTACGGTAATACATTTTCTGATTATTTGTAATATCTTGATGATGCATTTTATTGTATTGATTGATAATTTTGCTACCTACGTCGTAGCATCGTATTTATGCGTACTCCACTACCTCTCAAATAATTTATAATAAATTATACTTTACCTTTGCTCAGCATAAAGTATATTATTATTATTATTATTAATATTATTATTATTATTATTATTATTCAGAAGCCCTGCCTCGTTCCTCCGTCCTCGAGCTCCCGTGGTGCCCTTCTCACAGCAGCCTGCTCGTACTTCCAGTACCCGGTGCTTCCATGGCTCCCGCTCTTCCCTCGCATCAGCACACAGTCCAAAATGCTCAAGGTTTGCTCGTTTTATTGATTGTTCGACTGTTTGTTACAGTAACCCATAGGTGGGCACGTTGGGGGAAAGGCTGTGTGCAAACCGAGGAAACGTAAGGCAAGGCTATGCGCATGACCATTTTTTTAGCAGATTTGACTGGGAATTTTCCCATTTTTGTAAGGCAAAGCTATGCGCAAAGCCCCGAAACGGAAGGCAAGGCTGTGTGCAAAAATAATTCGTTTTCACGCGCCCACCAATGCAGTAACCTAAACGCATAGGTCGACAAGTATGTTGCAATGTACCAAGCCTGACCGGATTTTGAACCAGAATTTCACACAAATTGAAAAACCTGACCGGATTTTGAGCCAAATTTGCCAAAAACCATAGGTCGAATAGCTAGGTTATCGGTTTTCAAAATCCGGTCAAGTTTTTCGATTTTTGGCAAATTTGGCTCAAAATACGGTCAGGTTTTTCGATTTTTGTGAAATTTTGGCTCAAAATCCGGTCAGGTTTTTCGATTTTTGTGAAATTTTCGCTCAAAATCCGGTCAGGCTTCATACATTGCCATACCCTCGCAGTGCGAGGATTGACCCACTATTTAAGGCCCATTTTAGGCCACTTGATAAAAAATTAAGCTAAAAATGACGATTTTTAAGCAAAAATAACGAATTTTATGAATCAACCCACCCTATTTCGAGAATTGACCCACTATATAAAAATAAACGGCGAGGGTACCGAAAATGTATGGTCAGGCTTGGTACTTTGTAACATACTTTTCGACATATGCCAAAAACCGAAAAACCTGACCGGATTTTTAAAACCGTTAACCTAGCTATTCGACCTATGTCTAAACGTTGTCCTTATTTCGTTTTATGATTTTGATCAAAGTTACCGTAATCCGTTCAGGACAAGCACGCTCCGCCCCTCGCTTCTTCCATGCTGGACAACATGAACACGGAATGGTACGGTGGTGCTTATGCGGTATAGATTATTGATTGATCGTAGATTATTGAAGTTTGAATAGTATTGTTAACACTGCGATGCTAACAAGGTAAGTCTTTTATGTCTCAGTGCGACTTTTGAACAAGAGTATTTTTCCTCGATAGGTATAGGGAAAACAAGGTCAAAAAAATCAGCTGCAGCCGTGCACTTTCAGATTTTATATAATTATTTTTAATGTTGTGAGTAAGGTAGTGTGTACTCCCCTCGATAAGACATAACACGGCAAAATCAGCCCTTTCTGCCACTAGGAAAAAATTTTTGTCTCCGATTTTGATGAAAGTTCTTTGGTAGATGTGGTTGGGGGCCATGAGAAGGCCTAGCTACTTGATCTGGCCAAAATCGCAGATTATCGATTTTTTGTGATCTACCCTGAAAATGATCATAACTCGGTTCATTTTCATCGTACATCGAGCTGACAGGTGTTATTCGAACCGAATTCTAATGCTCCCCAAAAAAGTTACCAATGACCCGTTCTCTACGAAGTCGTCTTCATGGTGAAAAATGCGAAAAACAGATTTTTTTACATAAAAGGTGACCTGTTCTCGAAAATTTTCTCTTGGGATCATCCGTTTTATTGCAAAAATTATGTTTTCAAACAACGCACAATACCACTATGTAGTTCGTTGCCCGTATCTCTTGGCCCGGAGGGTCGATTACTAGATCGCTCATGGACTTAGTCGATTTTTTATCATTTTCCGTTTTTACTCGTATCTCACTTCAAAGTTGTCCAATCACCTTTTCAAAAAAATGGAAATGATTCTCTCGAAATGGAGATTGAAAAGTTTTCTGTTGTCCAAATTGTTACATCATGCCGTTTTCGAGTTATTAATGTAGAACTGCTCCAATTTCGATTTTTACCGCTTTCATGTGAAAAGACATGTTTTTCCTATCAAAATTCAATCAATTCGACGAATAGGTTTACTTCACAATAGAAACTGTAATATATTTGAGCAAACACAGTGCATATATCAACTTCACTAGTCAAATACGAGGGTAGTAGATAACTCCGGGGCATCGTCCGAGAACAAAGTCTTCTTCACTGTCATATATCCAATCATATATCATATTAGACGGTCAGATCATTCTCGTGTACTTGTACTTCATTCTCAATCCCTCATCCATCTTTATCATATTCCTTCTCCCAGTCCTTGATGAAATCCATTGCCAACTCTTCCAGCTCTCCTCTAGCCCTTTTTCCCCATGTCTTCTTTCTTCTTCGCGAGAAGAGTCCGAATGCAGTTCTTGATCTGATCGTGGGACACCCTGTTTGATATCTGGCATGATATCCGTTCTGGCGTTCATTCTCTTCTCGGCTTATTCTGCTCTCAGCTTATTCCTGGCGGCGTAGAACTCCTCGAAGAGAACCAAAGCCAGTTGATTGGCAACATGGTCGTAAGGTGCACTCTTCTTCCGAATGCGAAGTCGCATTGACAGATAGAGGAGAGGAAGGGGGATTCACGAACAAATTCTATACATGCATAATACATAAAAATATAACTATTATTGTAGTGTGAATGCAATATGGTCTTTGTTCAACTCATGAAAGCGGTAAAAATCGAAATTGGAGCAGTTTTACATTAATAACTCGAAAACGGCATGATGTAACAATTTGGACAACAGAAAACTTTTCAATCTCCATTTCGAGAGAATCATTTCCATTTTTTTGAAAAGGTGATTGGACAACTTTGAAGTGAGATACGAGTAAAAACGGAAAATGATAAAAAATCGACTAAGTCCATGAGCGATCTAGTAATCGACCCTCCGGGCCAAGAGATTCGGGCAACGAACTACATAGTGGTATTGTGCGTGGTTTGAAAACATAATTTTTGCAATAAAACGGATGATCCCAAGAGAAAATTTTCGAGAACAGGTCACCTTTTATGTAAAAAAATCTGTTTTTCGCATTTTTCACCATGAAGACGACTTCGTAGAGAACGGGTCATTGGTAACTTTTTTGGGGAGCATTAGAATTCGGTTCGAATAACACCTGTCAGCTCGATGTACGATGAAAATGAACCGAGTTATGATCATTTTCAGGGTAGATCACAAAAAATCGATAATCTGCGATTTTGGCCAGATCAAGTAGCTAGGCCTTCTCATGGCCCCCAACCACATCTACCAAAGAACTTTCATCAAAATCGGAGACAAAAATTATTTCCTAGTGGCAGGCGTTGCTACACTTTTACAGGAGACCCGTGATAAGAGGTTCGGGTCCACATACAAACATTATTTTTGCTTGTTTTTCCCGAGTTGGTCACAGGTTACAAGGTCGTGAATTGTATCCACGAAGATTTAAAAAAAAAGAGCACAATAATGTATGTAGGTGAAAACGAAACATCCAAAGTCTACTCGAGAGGAGTGCACATTACCTTGACGCACAACATTGAAAATATTTATATAAAATCTGAAAGTGCGTGGCTGCAGCTGATTTTTTGGCCTACCATATTTTCCCTATACCTATCGAGGAAAAATACTCTTATTCAAAAGTCTCACTGAGACATAAAAGACTTTTACATCTGTGGCCGTATGCATGAACATTCGAAAACCATTTTCCGGGAAAAGTGAGGTCATTAGCGTAGGCGGGGGATTTTTAGAAAACGCATCCTCCTACACTAATGACGTCACATTTTCCCGGAAAACGGTTTTCCCGTTGTTCATGCATACGGCCACTGTAGTTTATCGATGAAAATTGAGAAAATCCAATCTAATCTCTCTCCAGGAATGAGTCATTGGAGTCGGTGTATCTGTCGTGGAAGAAGGGCGACCGTCACTCGTTCTACGTCTGCTGCGCCAATGTCACGGCGCACTTTACGCGCCGACGAGAGGAACGCACGGCGCACGAGGAGAGCATGAGCTGCTTTGCGGTAGGTATAATAATAATAATAATAATATTAATAATAATAATAATTCTAGTAATAATAGTAGTAGTAATAATAATAATAATAATAATAATAATAATAATAATAGTAATAATAATAGTAATTATAACAATGACCAGTACTTGGGGAGGGTGACAGGAGTTATTGATGGATTGCTATTAGATGGCCGGTTTTCTAGTAATAGTGAGATAGTCTAGGCTTCAGAACGGGAAGGGTACCGCTCATATCCATGAGAGGGAATGGGTCATAGTGGAAACAGCCGTTGAATCGACCAATCGATATCTGGAAGATTGAAATCACCCGTTACGATTAGAATAGTTACATTGGTCGAATAGCTAGGTTCTTAGTTTTGAAAATGCGGTCAGGTTTTTCGATTTTTTGGCAAATTTTCGGTCAAAATGCGGTCTGATTTTTCGATTTTTTCAGAAACTTGTCATTTTCAAGCGGAATATGCAATGTAAACATTGGCATCCAAACACCAAAAGAAAGAGCATGTCAAATACTATTTTTTTAAAATCTGACGCATTTTGAAATGTAATATAGAAATGTGTTTAAAATTGATAAATTCATTTCAGTTGTAAATCACTGCAATATTTCTGCCGCATTTCGCAAATATAATATAGAAATATTTTTAAAAAAATAAAAGTTTAATTCCATGGAACATACGTTGAACATAGCCCTAAATCTGTCACACATTTTTTATGAAAAAGCAAGGTGCGGCTGATTTTTTCCTTATTGCGGCTTTTTTTATAGTTAGCTGTGTATCATACATTTTCAAACCCCAACAATGTCGCTATCTGACCAGTTTCAAAATTTGAAAAATCTGACCAGTTTTTCGAGAATGGTCAAGTTTCGCGCATGAGACGAGTTATGAGAGAAAGAAATAATTTATTTGTTATGAAAACATATAATAAAGATTGAACTTGAATGAGATTTGTTGTGAATTAATGTGATAAAGGTTGAAATTGATACGAGAACTTTCATATGAAGGACTATTGAATTGAAAGAATATAAAAAATATAAAAAAGTGAAAGAGAAATAAATAAAGAAGAAGAGGGAAGAGAGGTAGAAGTGTTGTCAGATTACGGTACGTAGAGTTAGGTCAGATGTGTGATCTGTTATTTGAATTTTTAATATCGTTTAATTTAAAAGTCGGTTTTACGTATGTTTCTTTGCGTCATGACGATCATTAAAAGAACTAGAAATGTTTAAAATATAAATTGGACACTAAAGTTAGTTATTCATTGAGTTTAGTGCCAAAACGCCCAATGGCCCAATGTACGACATTACCATAGTATTGTTGGACAATTGTTTGTAGGCAGTTAGTTCACTTATTTCGAATCCTTTTTTTAAAAAATTTTTTACCAAAATGTGTAGAATTGCCTGAACTTTCACTTTATGTGCATTAGAAAAATAAATAAAAATGATTTGAGCTCATACGTTCATTTTAAACATCAAAACTGGTCAGATTATGGTATTTGGGAAGATGTGAGAGCAACGAAATATTTTTTTTCCTACTTATTCGTGGTCATAATTAATTATAAAAACAAGAACTGCACTCGAAACTGCCTCCAAGTAGTCATTTCAGATTTAGAAAGGTAAACAAGTGGTCAGATCTTGTATTTGATAAGATGTGACATCCGTGAAATATTTTTTTCCTACTTATTCGTGCTCATAATTAATGATAAAAACAAGAGCTGTGCGTAAATGTGCCTCCAAGTAGTAATTTCAGATATTCAAATACTTGTGCTTCTGAGAATGTTGATAGGCACATTTATCAATGAATATCAAATTTTAGTGTTGAATTTACATTTTAAAAATCCATTATTCTCTTAATGATCATATGTGAAGTAATGAAACAAACTGAAATCGGGGATGTGCCTACCAACATTCTCAAAAAATTGAATATAGGAAATTGCTTGTTGGAGGCATATTTACTCACATTCTTTTACTTTGATAATTATTTATGAGCACGAATAAGTAGAAAAATATATATTTCAATATCACATCTTTTCAAATGTCAGCTCTGATCAGTTTTGTGGCTTTAAATGACCGTATGAGTTCAAATAGTTTTTATTCTATTTTATTTTTTGTGCTTGGAAATAAACTTCATCATCTTCTTCAACGACGAGTAGAAGAATTATCGATCGACCGTTGGTGCACATTTCTCAATAACCAACTTTACTGTCCAATTTACAGTTCAAAAATTGATAGCCCTCTTAGTGATCATATTCGACGTAAAGAAGCATAAGTAAATCACAGTTTTAATGCTATTATCAGTAATTATCATTGTACAACTCTAGCAACTCTTCTAGCTTTCTTCCTTCTTCTCCCTTTTTACCTTTTATAGCACGGTGTGACACACCTACCGGAGAAAAGAGTGGGCGGAGGTTTAAACTTTTAGCGCATACCGTATACAGAAAACCAAAAGCGTAGTTCGCGATCGCGAAGGCATTTCCGTATAAGAAAAAAATACAGATTTGAAAAAATTCGCGCCATTCCTGAATCATGAAAAAGAACAATCTTACAGTAATTAGTAAGTATTGCAAAATCCTGATTAATGCCTGAATTCTGCAGGAATTGTTGTTGGGTCTCACAGCGAATAGAAAGAAAAAGCGAGAGCGCAGACATGTCAGACACTTTTTGTCTGCTAATTCTGTCGCCGATCGATTTCTCTTGTTGTGTCATACCGTGTATTTCGCAATTCTTTATATTCTTTCAATTCAATAGTCCTTCATATGCACGAACACAAACCTTTATTACAGCTCATGATAAATCTATATCACATCAGTTCACAATAAAACTATTTCAATTTTAATCTTTATCACATTAATTAAAAACAAATCAATTCTCTATTTCTTTCTCCGCTTGTCTCGTCCCTTTCGTGCACTTGATCATCCTGGAAAAAAAAACTACTGTAGGGGAAAACGAGCTTTCGTAAACCACCCTATTAAATAACATGCTAACAATAAGCTGCCGAAAAATACTCTGAGCATTAGTTTATTTGCCCTTATAATGCACATTTGCCTTACGTCACAGCGTTCTCATGACTTTCAAAGCAAGAACGACCGCTCAACATACAAACTCTCTCGAATACAATGCTCTCTCCTTTGTCTTGCTTTGGAAGAAAAATGGCTTGGACCAGAATACTGTGACGTGCCTACTACGGTGGCGAGAACCAGTCACTAGTCACTAATTATTATCTCTCTCCAACTAGCGTAATCTTTTCCACTCTCTCTGCTACTCTTCTGTCCCCTGTGGCAGCCGTGTGTTGGGGTCACGGTTGAGTAGAAATATTACTCTTTTTCTACTCTTTGTTTTTTCTCGGCTCTAAGTAATCAAAATATGCAAATCTATATAATTTTGGAATCTACAAATCAAGGGCTATTCTACAAGCCTAAAATTGACTGCAAAAGGACAATTTTAAATTTCTTCAATTTTTCAAGTCATGCATTGCAGTAAATATTTTATTAAAGTAATTCGAATAACAATGAAAAATAAAAAAAAGAAAATATAAACATATTGATAAAGGAAATAAATTATATTATCGTCCGATTCCGAACCGATTTGAAAGAATGCATACACGAAAAATTGAAAAAAAAGTGTTCTTTGACAGTCAATTGCAGACTTGGTAAATAGCTCTTAGCTTGTAGATTTCAAACATATTCAGATTTACAAATTTCGAATACTTATAGCCGAGAAATCCCAAAAGGAGTAGAAAAAGAGTAGCTGAAAATAAGTCACTAATGTTGCGATGATCTCATCACTACTAACCGTCGCGCGAGAGGTCGTAAATGTGCCTCTCTCGGTTGTGTAGAGAGAGACTGTTACTAGGGCTAGTGAGTAGTGACTGGTTCTCGCCACCCTAGTGCCTACGCCGTAACCTCCGCCGTAAGGACAGAGGAGGTTACGGCGTAGGCACGCAAGGCAAATGTAACGAATGGTAGGACACTCATAGACTTATTTATACTGCAGCGGTATTACTTATTTATACCGTATTTAAAGTGCATGCATACTAATTCTTGTGCATCTATTAATAATATTAATTTAAATATATAGTTTTCTTTCGTCTCATTTTGGACACCACTCCTTCGTACCATTCATTCAGAGATCAAAAGAAACCTAAATGCGACTCCCCTGAATTTTGCCAATCAAGGATATTTCGAAAAAAAGGAAAAAAAATTAAACAATATTTCGGGGAAGTATCCGCAAATTTTATTTCGAGAAAGTATCGGAAAAGCGAAAAACTAAAAATGCACATCTCTGCTGCCAATAGGGCAAATATTGTAGCGAAACCGCTACTCAAATGCAACTAAAATAGAATAAATAGTCAGAGTTTACCAAAAACAATCAGTTCATGATAGACCAAAGAATATACGGTAGAATTCAAGTTTGAATCGCGCGCTATGATGCGCATGTTGTAATGGCCCAACTATCCTACGGTATTCTTCCCAGCTCCAATTTCTAATTCTCCAAAGTCAGTCTCATTCAACTCTCTCGTGCTGACTGGCGGCACGTCGTCGCTCTTCCTACTTTTAATTATTCATTATTTTCTCCGCATTTACTCCTGTTTATCACTTCTCGTTATCGCCTATCACTTCCCTGTAAGCCCATCTCTCATCTAGTTACTGCTCATTATAATTAAGTTTCTCTTTATCCTCTTATTCACTCTTCACCTATTTCATCATGCTTATGTAATTTACTCAAGTCAAGTTCAAGTCCAACATGTTCTCATAGTCTCTGTCATATTTCGTCACTCCTGGCAATTACCTATCATTGTCTACTTCCACTTCATTCTCCACGTTCCCCGCTTGCATTCACTGTTGTTTTACTTTCGTGCTATTACCTATCGCCCTTTACTTTCATTGTTTAATTACCCAAGTTTGAGGTCATCTCAACGCGAGTGGTTTGCCGTCAAGAGCCCCGTCTCTCCGATCCCCTCTTCATCCCCTCCTATCACCAACCTTAAGTTATGATCTAAGGCCAAAGGCCAAACTTTCCAAGTATCCTAATAATTATTGATAATAAATATCTATTCATTCCAATATATTCTTGTTGTCTATACAAGGGATACAAGGGTGACAGCACACATACAACCCATAGTCTTACACATAGTGACCAAACGTCATTACATGGTGCATACGGTCCAATAATCCAACTATTCCGAGTCCAATAGCCCTACTTCGCAGACGATATAGGTCCTATTGCTGACTCTTATTCCGAATCCGAACAAAACCTACTTCGCAGACGATATAGGTCTAAGTTTCGATTCATCTTCTTTCATCTATAATATCCTGAAATCACCCGAATCCAAATAAGATCCTACTTCGCAGACGATATAGATTCCTATTTCCGATTCAAACAGTTATTCATTCATTTCATCATCACTCCGAGTATCCTAGAAATCAACAGGAACTCGTCTATCCATCCTAGCTTTCTATTCTATTCATCATTATTATCCAACTAGTATTCAACAAGACCCGCGTGGCAGGCAACAGTCATGAAGAATACTAATCAAAGCACATACAAGTCCTATTATGATAAGCTCAAAGCAGCTAGAGTAAACGTAATCGCTCATTTCGATCAACTCAAACAACATCTGATCAACATTGTATCATGTAAATCTATGTCTAATCATGAAGATCTAGGAGTAGAAGTAGACAAATCTGAAATAGATATTCGAGTAAATCTATCTATACTTCAATCTCAAACCAATTCTCTTGAATCCAAACTCAATGCTATATCTGATCCCCAAGTCAAAGCTCAAGAGGATGGTCTATTCTCTATGATTCTAAGAGGATATGACAACAATGGTCTACCTCTCGATCCATCCGATCTATCTATACTTGTTGATAAACAACTAGCAATTGTAAGAATGGCTCTCAAAAACAACTCCGAGACTATCATCCGAAATCTAAAGATAAAGAATGTTGCTACATCTATCAAAGAAGAAGATGAATTCCTCGATGCTTCCGAGAGTCCATCAGTGACTAAGCCTAGGCATGTACCTCTTCCTACTCTGACTATTCCAAAGTTCAATGGATACAATAGAGCCGAGTACAAAACATTCATCAAACTATTCCAATCCCTGATAATGAAGAGAGACAATCTAATCGATACTGAGAAACATCTATACCTAGAAGGATTCCTAGAGGGCGATGCTCTCAAGGTCATCAAACCATATCCTAATGATGGTTCGTATCTGAAAGAAGCTCTCGAAGCATTAAAAGAGGAATACGGTAATGAAGAGGAAACATCATCCCAAGTCTATCAATCTATTCATCGAATAAAGGCTAAGTCCAACTATCCCAATGATCAGATTGATCTAGCCCGAGAACTACTTGCTCTTGTACAACAACTCCAAGGTGAAGGAGAACAATCACATCTCTCATGCCTACTAATCATCGAGAAATTCGCCCCACAGTACAGAAGAAAACTGCATGAGGCGAATCAGAACAAAGATGCTATTGCTACTCTCAAGTATCTAATCAAGCATATCCGATCCGAAATCCAACTAGATCTTGCATCCGGAACTACAACTGAGTTCAGTGAGATCAAAGATATCAGATCGAATAACAAGAACAATTCATTCTACCGTAATCCATCATATCAACCACAACGAAATATCGATTTCTTCACTCCTGAATCATCTACAGTACCCCCATTCAATCAATACAGTAATCAATCACATCCTCATTTCACTCCTCATATCAATCAATCATTCAACGTCATTCCAGAACAACAATTCAATCAAAATCAATCTCAATTCCAACCTGAAAATAAACCATTCATTCAATATATCAAATGTGTTTATTGTGAAAAACATCCAAATCCATCTTCATGTAAAAAAGTCCCAATAATCAAAGACAGAGTTCAAATAGTTGAGAAAAAGAAACTATGCCCACTCTGCCTATCATCCGATCACATCAAGACCTGTGGCATGGCATGCTCAATCTGCCAAGGGCCTCACCATGATTCGATTTGTTTCAAGAACATGCAACGCCCTGAGAGAGCAGGACAGTTTGCAGTTACTCAAACATCCAAACCTAGTCAACCTATCTCCAATGCTCATAGACTACTCACAGTCAGAGCTGCTGTCCTTGATCCAACTCAAGAGTTTCATACAGATCCGATCGATCCTAATATGAGTCATAACTCCCAAGAAATCGATATCCTACTCGATACAGGTGCAGAAATGACTCTAATCTCAAAGGATATTGTCGAGAAGATGAACCTCGAGAAGATTGGATCCAAGCAGCTCTCTCTTTCGTTAGCTACAGGCGTCGAGATGGAAGCTCAGTCCTACGATGTTGTAAAGTTCAAGGTACAATCAATCAATACTGATTCACTCAATCCACCTAATGTTCATACTATACAAGCAGTAGTAATAGACAATTCAGTCACTGGTCCTATCCAAGTTCGTAGACTATCCAAAGCCGATGTTGGCTATATCAAGAAGCACAAACTCCGACTTGCTGATAGTCCTAATCGAGATGGTTCTATCACACCACAACTACTCTTAGGTGTCGATGATACCCTATCAATACTTCATAATCTATCTACTCATGTCCTACCAAGTGGCCTGAGACTACATGATTCTGCCTTCGGTCTCGTAATGGGAGGAACTAGTAATGAAGTTGTATGTCAAGAACAACAACTGAACATTCATCAATTGTCTATCCTATCCGATGATGACGATATCCGACCAGAAGATGATCCAGCATTCATTCGTAAAATGGAACAATTCATGCAAATCAATACAATATGGGATGTATCCGATGATGATTCAGACGACGATGAACCAACAGATAATCCCACCTTGCTTCATATTCGAGCCACAGAGGTAAATGAATCCAAGTCCGATCCATCATTATCCGATACTTCATCTATTCATATTCATCCTAATCATAATACCGATCATCTGAGAACAAGTAATGAACTCAAAGATAGAATGGTATATGCCGAGGATCAGACTGAAATGATGAAGGGTCGAGGAGTGCAGTCTGTTTCCACAGCCTCTCTGAGATTTGATGGTGTAGATGCAAATTCAGTATCACCCATTCACTGATTCATTATTCTCAATTCATCTCCCAAACTTCTCTATTTCCATATTCAATCTCAATATCTTTACATCTTCATCTCCCGGGGGGAGGGAGTCTCCGACCCATCAAATGCCTATTATCTATATTTATATCAGATACCGTACCCACAATTACAGTAATCTCATCATCATTTATTCACCTACCGTATCCAATCTATTCTTCTATCCTATCATCTAAGGCTACGAATTTTTCATTTCAACTTTCTCCTATAAGTTCACCTTCTCGAAGGGGGAGTGTAGCGAAACCGCTACTCAAATGCAACTAAAATAGAATAAATAGTCAGAGTTTACCAAAAACAATCAGTTCATGATAGACCAAAGAATATACGGTAGAATTCAAGTTTGAATCGCGCGCTATGATGCGCATGTTGTAATGGCCCAACTATCCTACGGTATTCTTCCCAGCTCCAATTTCTAATTCTCCAAAGTCAGTCTCATTCAACTCTCTCGTGCTGACTGGCGGCACGTCGTCGCTCTTCCTACTTTTAATTATTCATTATTTTCTCCGCATTTACTCCTGTTTATCACTTCTCGTTATCGCCTATCACTTCCCTGTAAGCCCATCTCTCATCTAGTTACTGCTCATTATAATTAAGTTTCTCTTTATCCTCTTATTCACTCTTCACCTATTTCATCATGCTTATGTAATTTACTCAAGTCAAGTTCAAGTCCAACATGTTCTCATAGTCTCTGTCATATTTCGTCACTCCTGGCAATTACCTATCATTGTCTACTTCCACTTCATTCTCCACGTTCCCCGCTTGCATTCACTGTTGTTTTACTTTCGTGCTATTACCTATCGCCCTTTACTTTCATTGTTTAATTACCCAAGTTTGAGGTCATCTCAACGCGAGTGGTTTGCCGTCAAGAGCCCCGTCTCTCCGATCCCCTCTTCATCCCCTCCTATCACCAACCTTAAGTTATGATCTAAGGCCAAAGGCCAAACTTTCCAAGTATCCTAATAATTATTGATAATAAATATCTATTCATTCCAATATATTCTTGTTGTCTATACAAGGGATACAAGGGTGACAGCACACATACAACCCATAGTCTTACACATAGTGACCAAACGTCATTACAAATATTGATAAGTGGTTTACCACAATTTGTTTGCTTATTCGTTCGGGGTTTGACCACTTTTCTATGTTTATGTCACTCCTATCTTGTCGTAAAAACGTTATCACGTTATTTACGTGAAAATAAGCGAAAAATAAGCGATTTTTGACAAATCTGACCAGTTTTAAAATTTTTGGTGAAATCTGACCAGTTGGCGGAGCCAAAAATTGTTGGTTTTAGCATAATGTATGCTGTGTATATTGCCATGTTATATTCAAAAAAATCAAGGCAATTCGTCGTCATCGGGTAAAGATATTACACTTTAAAGCAAGAACATAGGTTGAAAGCAACGGTTTTGCGAATTGTACTGTATGGTGCGTGGTCTACTGCGTGGAATGCCACACAACGCAGTTGATAACAGCTTGCAAACCCAATTTTTTTTTTGCAAAATGCGGTCAGGTCTTCCAAAAAAAATCCCAAAATGCGGTCAGGCTATGTACCTTGGGACATACTTTTCGACCTATGAATAGTTATGATGATTGATCAGTTATTTGGGGGTTTGTGTGGTGTTTGCCTATGGGTTCTGGTACATTGTAATAATAGTAGTAGTAGTAGTAGTTATAATAATAATTATAATAATATTTATCATAATTTAGTTTATTGAAATGCCATTAACTGCTTTTTGTATCTGTCATGTTGGACTCGTCTTGTAAAAGATTATCGTATGGCTGTTATATTAAACTTTTAAAAAAAAGATCTCGGTTTTAAATTAAATTAAACTTTTAATTCAGGCCTCCGAAGATGGTCTCAAGCACGTCGTCTTCCTCTCGCCGACTACGGCCGGATTCAGACGATATCTGAGAGAGCAAGGTGCGATAGTAATAATAATAATAATTATTATTATTATTCCTTCAATAGAACACATCGGGGGTGGGATATATCTCTTTTTGAAGAATATAGGATAGTGCACTCGGATATCTCAAAAATAGAACTACCTTTGACGTAAAGTGTACTTCAAGCGGACTATAGCACAAGTCTGCTCAAGTACACTAGAGGCGTATTTAAATATACATGGAATAGACACGATATTTGATCGCCGATGAGGTCTCGTCGTCACTTTATTCATTGATCACTATTGATTATTTTATTGATTGATTTACTGTTGCAGGTATTCAAGTAGAGACATTGGATGAAAGAGGCAAGCGGAGAATGGCGCGCATGGACAGTCAGAGATTCCCCGCAGATGATATGGATAGTAGTAGCAGGTGATGGTTTAATTTATTGATTTATTGATTTAATATTGATTGGCTGTTTTATTCACTATAGTAATTTTAAGTAATGAGAGTCTTACAATTAGTAATGTACCATAGTAATGAATACCATAGTACTTCCAGTACTTCTTATTGTTAGTACCATAGTAATGAGAGTCTTGTATCATTATTTCTTATTTCATTCACATTGTTCTCGTTGCGCCCACGGGCGTAGATAAACAAATAAAAAATGGCTGATGTATTTGATCGATTGCTCGACTCGTTGGCTGGACAATTGAATAAATGAGCGATGATTGATTAATATATCGATTAGCTTATTACTTGTATACCTGATTTATTTATCGATTTATTGATTGCTTGATCGTTGTAGATGCTCGATCGGAGGTGACTCTAGTCGTCTCTCATTTGGATCATGCGGAGGCGGGGAAAGGGACTCATTCGGTCCCCTCAACAACTCGACCACCACTCCCAATGCCTCATTTCGTGAGTCATAGTTAAACATGCAAATGTACTCATGAACATACGTGGGCAGCCTTTGTCGCTGGAAATTAAAATCGGGTGTGTCGGACGCAATAATCGGGTGGGTGGCGCCAAAATTCACCGAAAAAAGTTAATTTTGCTTGAATTTTTGCTAAATAGTTTTCATTGTTGAGTGAATTTTGGTTAAATCGGGTGGGTCGCGTGCCAAAACCGGGTGGGTCTTGTCGCTAGCGACAATGCCGCCCACGTATGCTCATGAAATTATATATTAGTGAATCAAAAGTCGTTATTAGTAGATTTGCATGTATAACTATATGATCTATTTCCATTATTATCATACATTACCATACCCTCGCAATGCGATGATTGACCCACTATATAAAGCCCATTTTAGGCCACTTGATACGAAAGGGAGCCAAAAAAATGACGATTTTTAAGCGAAAATAACGAATTTTGTGAATCAACCCACACTATTTCGAGAATTGACGCACTATATAAAAATAAACGGCGAGGGCACCGAAAATGTAAGATTATAATTGCAGAATTGGGCGATGACGAGAAGGAGAACAGCAGCAGAGAGCCGAGTGAGATGCCATCGGAGGCAAACGATGCGAAGACTAAGGGAGATGAGAATGAAGATGATGATGGAGGAAGCGACGAGAGTGGAGATAATGCGAGGTGAGGATACGTGGGCAACCTTTGCCGCTGGAAGTTAAAAGCGGGTGGGTAGGATGCAAAAATCGGATGGGCTAGACGGGAAAAAAATTCATTTTACAGTGAATTTTGGCTAAATGGTTTTTAGTGAATTTTTACTAAATCGGGTAAGTCGGGTGCAAAAACAGAAAAAAAAACTTGCCGCTAGCCACAATATCGCCCACGTATGGAGATGAGGATACGGTAACTAAGTATTTGTGAGGTAGGGGCTACGGGAGTTGCTTGGTATACGGTAGACACAATGCGAGGTTGGCGTCACGGTCTTCAAACTTCAGAATTTTTACGACTATGGAGCAATATCACTTTGAGTTGATAGATAGATAATAATAATTTTTGTTGGATGATTATTTATTTATTTATTTACAATTTATTTATTTATAATTGATTCCAGTCCGACGAAGATGGGAGACGCGCACGATTGGCTCAAGGGCATTGGAGTGTCGCCAGCGAGTACTCTTAGAATGAGGAGAAAGTGAGTCATGAATGGAATGAATGGAGTTTAAAGTGATACCCCGAACTAGGTTTACTCTCTGCTCTGGGAAGACTTGATCGTAAACAAAAAAAGACGATAGAGTATTGCCTGAGCGGAGAGTTTCGAATTAGCTTGGGGGTGCCCTTAGGAGGCACGTGATATGTCTTTTTGCTCTGTGCCAACGACGACAGTACTTCACCAAAGTTCACAGATGATACTGCCGACGATATTGTACTCCTTACTGCTGCTCTATTTCGGTTCTCACATAGGTCGAAAAGTATGTTAGAAAGTACCAAGGCTGATCGGCCTTTGAGCCAAAATTTCACAAAAATCGAAAATCCTGACTGAATTTTGGAAACCGAAAACCTAGTTATTCGACCTATGTCTTGTCCGTGTCGCACAACTTGCACCCTTTGTTGTGCGATGTTTTTGCATCTGGTATACGGCATTCGGTGCGATTATCTGTATATAATATCTATTTCAGTATTGGAATGGGTCGGTTGAACGGCGGTTCGATGTCGTCGCCAAATCTATCGCCAAGTCGTAGATCAACAACGCGTGGAGGCGCCGGTGTTATGCCCAAGGAGCAGAACGGACTGTGCACTGTAGTCATCAAGGTAAATGGTTAATAATAATAATAATAATAATAATAATAATAATAATGATAATAATGATGATGATAATAACTATAAGGAATTAGGTGGTGTTACATTTTCAGATAGTAAAACGCACGTGGACGTGCGCCCGTTTTTAAAATGTAACACCGCCTTACAAATGCTCTTTTTACTATATCCAGACATTGTTTTGTTACGTTAAAAATGTGTGTGGTAGGCTTAATGACTACCGTATCCTGAATGACTGAATGATTCTGTTCAGGACTCATCGTCTGTTCAATCGCTCTACAACCTGCTGCTAACGAGCAAGTCATTCCGTGCGATTGCCGGTCTTCACGCCGCTCTCCCGCCCACGCTGCTTGCGGCGCAGCCCTTCCCCAAGGCGCAGCTGCAGACGCTCAATGTATGGTATTATTGATCGATTATCTACCGTATACTACTCTGAGACCGTATGCATGAACAACGGAAAACCGTTTTCCGGGAAAATGTGACGTCATTAGCGTAGGAGGAGGATTTTCAACAAACGCCTCCGCTTACGGCTGTAATGTCACGTTTGCCGGCGTTCACGCATACGGCTACTAGTTACGTATTGCACTGATAGTCTATTAGCTAAGTATGTACTGTAGGCACAGATATTGTTCGTTGCCACAGTAAATCTGTATCAGCGAAGTACGGCATAATGGTTTGACGTAGCGGACCATAGGGCACATTGCTAGTTAACTTATTTAATCAAAAAAATATATTTAGCGTGCATGCATACTTATTCTTGTGCATCTATTGATAATATTAATTTAATTGCTCTTATTGTTCCAGAAGACATCGCAGATTCTGAAGCGTGTGGGTCGACCGATCGAGCACGTTCTCGAACTTGACGGTGGTCCGATTCTACCCCATACGTCTGCATTTGTGAGTGCTTTCAGCTGACAGACGTGGTTTATTGGATACTGTAGATTTACCGAGTACAGTGTCCATAGATCGAAAAGTATGTTACAAAGTACCAAGCCTGACTGGATTTTGAGCCACCAAATTTGCCAATACTCGAAAATCTGACCGGATTTAGAAAACCGATAACCAAGCTATTCGACCTATGACGGTGTCCATAAATACTGATCAATAGCATCTCTACAGGCAGCCGCGTTCGCACGCGCCTACTTGGTGGACAATCCGACGACGGCAGCGCCGGCGCACATCCGCGTCAACGACCGCGCCGGATATCCGGGCCTGAACGCGTTGCTCGAGGACGGTGTCGCGGCCGACTGGACCGAAATCACGGTCACGGCCGTGGATTACAGATGGAAGACGGACGTCTTACGATGATCAGCCACTGTGCACCCCTACAGTATACCCCTCACACCACACACGCAAATCCGGGTCATCATATTTTCCGTTTCCAATGCCATGTTTTTATTTTGAAATATATTAATCGCTTACGAAAGCTAGTAGAAGAGTCGCTCCCCAGTGCTAATGCTTGTAATATTCCATTGATTAATAATGATAATAAAGGAGTAAATTGTCGAGAAGAATGACTTTTAAACGTATATTAAGATTTATGCTCACTACGTGGGAATGAATACAAAGCCCATAGAAAGTTTGATAAGAAGTAAAATGTTTAATCAACAAGAATGAAAGTATAACAAAGGACTGTCAAGACTACAAGATTACAAGATTGTTAGTTGTTCCCAGCACACGGTACTCACACCGAAAATGCACTACACTTATAAATTCCTACCTTTCATTTTTTTAATTAGCAGAAAGTTCGGAGAAGAAAGATCATGAAAAATTATGAAATGCAATTTCTGATATTCCGTTCTAAGCAATCAAACGAACCAAGTGAATTTTCTCTGTGAATAGCGCGCATCCTAGTAGTATTTGGATGAGCAGTGATCCATATCGTAGATCCACACGCCCATTGATTGCATTCATTGATTGGGATTGATTCAACCGCTGAGTACCCATATTTATATACCGATTTTGGTACCGCCCATTTAACTTCGTGGGCTTGGACACCGCGTACAAACAACAACAAAAAAAGTCCCAAAAATCTTTATTTTTTCCCTGAAAAGAGGATCGCCGGAAGTCTGGTTAGGTGTATTCTTGAGGTATCTTTTGACTTCACGACGATGACGTCGACCTTCTGATAGCATATTTATCGACCCTCAGAAGAGGCTACTTGTTAGATGACAAATTACAATTGATTTAATTTTCCTCATTTTGCCTGATTGCCAAATATCAAAAGTAAATGGAAGTGATCATGTCACGCAGCATTTCAAGAGCGGGCCCCTCTCAGGGCACCCTGTTGAAAAGAAAAGGAACAAAACATGGTTGCGAATGAATAGAGAAGAATAGATGAGCGAGTAGATCATCGTTCATTGATTTCTTCATCCATGATCATCCGAGGAGAACACGAGATTGAGGACGTTTTCGATGGAGGGAATCATGCAAATGATGAACGATCAAACTCGCGTTCATGACAGAGATTGATGGAGAAACGGTGAGAAGAATTGCGGATATTGTTAGAGATCAAGGTATCGTCCTGTTACGATACTTTCTTGCAGCAAAGAGATTACTGTAACTTTCGGCATTACTGATTGTTTCATGACCATTCGGTGTTGCTACAGCCAACCAGTATCTACTATACCATATTCTCTCTTCAGATTCTGATTACAAAGTACGATTACGATTAAAACACATTTATCAAGAGTAGGACTCTGATGTGCATGGGGAAAAGCTCTTCTTACTTCCGACAGTCCCAGAACACTGACGTTGATCTTTATATGCGCGTCTTCGATTTCACAAATCCGAGAAGATCGGCAGGCAGTTTGGAGATGACCGAAGAAGTTGGCTTCCCATGATTGGGTCTCACTGCCACGGTGACCCAATCCGGCTTGGCAGGGATTCTTGATGCTCAGAGCAAAATGAACGGGCGACCGCTAAAGATGACTGACGCAAACGAGAATGATTACAAAGTAAACTAAACAATCTAACCAGTTACTGTATCCGATGAACGTTGGCAAACCGTTTGCCGGCAAATGGATCTCTGGCAAACACCTCCTACGCTTATGACGCCACGTTTGCCGGCAAATGGTTTGCCAACGTTCATGGATACGGCCACAGATATTCTAAACCACAAAGGATTACAAAAAAATCTTTTTTTTTCTACTTTACTAATCATTCGGTGTTGAATTCTTTCCGGCTTGAGCAAACGAGGCAACTTTCAGTAGCTAAAGGCACTACTTTTTTTAAAGATTTGTTCTAAGCCCGCGCATGATCATGCACAAATAGATAAGGCAGAGCGACAACGAGCAATTGAGAGATCATTGACGGTTAGAGACCGGTTAGAGAGGGTGGGAATGTGAGAGAGAATGTACACGGAAGAGAGTGAGCAAACATGACCTGAAGACGTGTTTCAGGCGTGAAAATCGGTTTGGATGGTATATAAGCGCACCGCCCGTGGGCTTAAACCACTCGCAATCACTTACAACATCATGTCTTCATTCACCACCCTCGTTCTCTGGTAAGTATCTTGCTATATCTCGCAAATGATAAGTGTCATTCACTTTCACTTTGTTAGTGAGTTACCCTATACCTAAACGATTAAGTTAATGCACTTATTTCCAGCTTCGCCCTCTTCTCTGGAGCAACTGCTCAGGTGTTCGCTGCAGCTGTAAGTTGGCTGTACTTATCGTGAACTACCTTATCCTCTGCCAACCATAACTCTTCATACTCCCTTATAATAATTTTGATATTTCACATATTTTCTTGCACTCGAACATCTTATACTTGTTGAAACACCCTTGTGGTGTGCGATAAATAAATAAAACATCCTTCAGGGACCATTCTTCGGTCGATATTATGCACCGGCTGGTCGTGCCGTCATCGCGCCAGGATATGCTGCTCCCGTCGTCGCTGCACCCCCTCCAGTGCTTGCTGCGGCCCCAGTACGTATCAAACTACAAACGTCTTCATGATGTACTTTGATCTTTAATCTTTGATCTTTAAGGCTTTCGCTCCTCCCGTTGTTGCTGCTGCTCCCGCGCTCGTCCGACCCGCCCTTGCGCCCGCTCCCGTTCTTGCCGCCCCTGCCCCAGTACTTCCCGTAAGTCTTCTCAATCTGATGACGTATCCATGAACGCAAACCGTTTGCTTTCAAACGTGACGTCATAAGTGTTGGGGGAGGATCTCTGACAAACGCCTCCGCCTTCGCTTGTGACGTCAAACGATTTGCCAATGTTCATGGATACTTATACTTATCATGCTACAGAGATTGAGTTGGACTGCAGGTTGATCTTTGATCTTTGATGTTTTCCAGGCACTTGCCCCTCCCGCCGTCGGACTCACTGCTCCTCTTGCTGCTCCAGCATTCGCCCCTCCCCCCGTGGTTGCCGCCGCTCCCGTAAGTTAGCACTCTAGTTGAAATTTCTACAAGAATTTCAACTCTCGCTAAACAACACAAGTTTGTTTAGCGAAAGTGGAAAATTTTTACAAGAATTTCAACTCTCGCTAAACAACACAAGTTTGCAGGTCGCCTATGCTCCAGCCTACGCTCCATTCGCCGCTCCCGCTTACTTCATCGGATCAAACAAGAACAAGAAGAGCGAATAGATCAGAGAATTATCGATTATCGATTGAGTGGTCCTGTTAAGGATTGTTTGTACATTACTGAACAATTTGTCTCGAACGATTTACGAGTAAATGAATTCTACCGTATGATCGCAAACAGAACAAATGTAACTCACACTCTCTGGTGTTCATATATGTACTGACAATGAGAGAAAAACCCTAGTTAACATGATGCGCTGCTTGAAATAATAATAAAGTGGTGCATGTTAGCCTTTTATAACCGTCACACCCCCACGCCTGGTGTTTTTCTCAATGAATATAGAGTTGAAAAGTATGTTTATAGTAGCGATCGCTCAACTGGTTGGGAGGCTTAAATACGCCATAGTACCCAAAATTTTTGGTTGAACCTGAATAGTTTCTTTTCCCGAAATTTTCAAAAAAATCCCACGCAATTTGAATTTACTTTTTCGAATTCCGGAAAACTTTTCAGGCTCAATCAAAATTTTTGGTTACTATTGCTTATTGCAGCCTCTCAACCCTTTGACCGATCGCCACTATAAACATAATTCTCACCTTTACACTCGTTGGGAAAACCCGCAGGATCCCATATTTTACTCGTTGGGAATACCCGCAGGATCCCATATTTCATGGTGGGGCGAGGCACGGCACAACTGCAGTACATGTATAATGCATGAAACAGAAAATTGAATAAATTCTTTATCTGATAAAATAAACAGTTGTATAAGTTATACTTGAATACGTTATATTGTCCTTCATTCTAAGCTTTCATTGCATTCTTCACCTTCGTGCATCTAAAATTATTGCAATATTTCTTCTCAAAGATGATAGCTAATGTCATACTTGTCCCCAAGATAGCCATCCAATTTCTTGTCCTGTTCAGGCGTCAGCGCTTTCAGATCTTGTTTAATTTTGGCCATATTACCGCTATCTTTCTGCAAAATATAACTGTGCGGCATAATACATACATGTTGCCTATTAAAAAGTGTTTAATGCATCGTTACATTTGCCTTACGTGCCTACGCCGGAGGGGGGTTACGGTGTAGGTACGTAAGGCAAATGTAACGATGTTTGAAAAACGATTATCTTCACAAATAAGAGAGTTAACACTAGATTTGAAACATACCTTGAATTGATCAAACAGTTTAGAGAAAATGCTCTTCATATAAGGACAAGTTTCATTTTGTAGGGCTTTCGTCGCCGTGGCTAGACACTCCTCTGAAATGTTGAATCAGATCCATCATATTATTATATAAATCAAATATAAATAATATAAATAATAATATAAATTATATACATAATATAAATAGTCATAATAAATTCAAACCAAACCCTGTTCCTTAGTAACAGCATTAGCAGCTACAAGAATAAAGCAAAGGATAATGATCGATTTCATTTCAAACTGAAGGCTGAATAGTGCAAGAGATCTGTTTTATATGAAAATATACCCATTAAATGTTATGGCCTACCACAAATTTGAGTGAATCACATAAATCTGTTGTTCTTTTGTCAAGGTAAACGCTAGCACTTTAAAAAAATACCGTACATGGACGTATTCCTTTAAACTAAAAGGACAAAAACGGTTTTATAAACTCATCTCCATTCTTCTTCTATCTTCTACGTTCTCTCGTCTTCACACCATGTGTCCAATAATTTCGTATCTCTCGTACTGCAGGGTTGCTGCACCTGTCAATATCAGTGATTACCTACAGCAACTGCACTCACTGTGCTACTGTTACTGTATACGATTTCGTCGTGTTGGATTACTGTAACTGTTTTGTTTACGTTTTCACAATCAATAAGTGCATCTTCATACGGTAAACAAATCAGTAGCGATCGCTGTATTCTTCCCTTTTTATTGATACAACAAATCAGTCCGTAATTTTATCAATCAGTATATTCCAGATGATTTAGTGGACGGTCTACCGATCAAACTATCGTTATCAATCGTAGCCTTCGTTGTCATCTTTGCATGTTGTAAATATTATATCGCCGGAATCGATTACTCAAATGACTTAAAATTGAAGGTGTACCAGTCCTGACTTGCCAAGGGTCTTCTAGGATGGGATTCTTTTGCGATGTAGATCTTGATTCAGTGATCTACATCTCAAAAGCATCTACATTTATCATATATAATCTTTTTGCTATATGATAAATTAAGTTAAATGTTATTCCAATTCATGAATACCATTATATAATATCACACTGATTCTTATATTTTTCGGCTTTTGCAGTCTTTTGAAGACGTAGTGCCACATCAGCATACGAGAAACAAAGGATTCACTGCTTCTCATTTTACGGTAGTACGAAAGATAATAAATAGCAAAACGGTCAATAAATAAGATATTACAGAAGGCAGAATTGTGAAAGAGCAATATATGGAGTGATTCCATGGCATATAAAAGAAGGTCTTCAATGCTACTATCCATTCACCAACTATGAAGTTCCTCATTTGTCTTCTTCTCATCGTTTCTTCTACAAAGACGAGAGCGCAATATGGTTGCGGTAAGTTAACAATTTCCCTTTGCTCCTTTTGACTTGCCGCATAATACTACTTTTAAACAACGATAACCATACATATAGTCTTAGCATTTGCTCTTCTCAAATGAAAACTTTACACAAAAAAGAGTCGCCTAAAAAGTTCTGCGATTTTATTTTCTTTTTCCTATCACAACAATTGAACAATGGATTGATAATAATCCGGTTTCAGAGACGTGTAGGCTACCCCCATCCACAGCAGGCTGCCCTGTCGGTTACGAATGCGATGCGGCTCAGCTGGACACATCTGATGTAAACAAAATTGTGTAAGTAATATAATTCAATAAACTTTTCTTCGGGACAAGGAAGCGGAGGAAGCGGATTTGCTAAGGATATTGCTATTGCAAATTAATATTATTACTAATTTACTATTTATACTATTACTATTATTATTATCATAATCTTTGGTTGTCTCGACAAAAGAACTGCTAGTTATGCGTTAGTGAAGACCAGAAATGTGTTTATAAATATAAATAAATAAATAAATATATATATATCTATATATATATATATATATATATATATATATATATATATATATATATATTTATATATATATATATTTGATGGAATTAATAAACGAATAAATAAATAATCATGCAACCATCTCCCTCTCTTTTGTTGGAATTGATGTCTTTCCGTGCTTTTCCTTAGTTCGTATGTTGCTGAATAGATTAATTCTTACTGTCAAACTAGTTTTTTTTTGTGTCAAATATTTTTACAGTTGTCCCGCTCCTTACGTTGTCGGAGTGCAAGACGGTGCAAGTGACCCGGATACGATAGATGAGGTTAGCCCACAACGGCTTGCTTTGTATTCCGATTACCCGGTTTATATTTGAAACATATGATAAAGTCAGAAGGTGAGAAATAAGGCTACGATTGTAGCATACAAAACTTATGAGTTACGAATAAGAGAAAAGAAAAAAAAATAGTTGTGTGATTTCTAGCTCACTTGCGTTGATGGGAAATGGCAGAATAAAGGAGTGGACGTCGTCACACCACAAGTCACCTGTGCTAAAGACAGTATGATTCTTTTATTTGTGTGTGTGTGTGCAATCCTTGGAAACAGAAATTTGCACATGTACAAAATCGAATATTTTTCAGAACTGTGCAGTGCATGCGCTACCACGCTACTAGTCGACCCTACATTCGCTGATTGCAAAACTAACGAGGAAGTTGCCTGCGTCGCCAAGCCTGTGCGTACCTTTCAACCGTTTATTCGGCTCTCAAGAGCATTTTTGCGTAACCTCACTTAATGGTCTCTTCGACGCACAATGCTTTCTCGTTGTTAGAGAGCAGAGAAATAGTGTGTACAATGTAGAGACCATTGAGAGAGGTAACGCTCCCTTTAACAACACCGTCGATAATTCAGACTATCAATGTTGTCGACGGCTGCAGCGTATATAAATGTGATGCGGGACTACAAATGTATATTCTGGTTGGTTGCTCGCTCAAACTGATCGATGTCTATGTACCCAAAAACCACTCTTACATATATGTAATCCATTTCGCGCTATTTATGATCGAAAAAATATTTTATATTTGAATTATTTATTCTTTTCTATCCATATTTTTACTGAGTTTGTCGAAGAAATTGAGCATTTTCTTAAAGGCACACCCCAAGCTAATTATACTCTACGCATTAGCAATACTTTCTCACAGACAAAGAAAGCGAGAGAATACGGCCAGAGCAGAGAGTTTCAAATTAGCTTTTGGTGTCGCTTTAAAGACACATCCCAAGCTTATTATACTCTACCCATTAACAACACTCTCTCGTAGACAATGAAAGCGAGAGAGTGTCACCAGAGCGGAGTGGTTCTTATTAGCTCGGAGAGTGCCTTTAAATAATAATTCAGACTAGCGCTACTACAGCGACTGCAGGCGCTGTCGTCACTTGTGTCAACAACGAATTGCTTATCAACGGAAATGCCCCGGATGCTGCAGTGACAGGCATTGTTTGCGGAAAACGTCAGTGATCATGTTCCGTACCAAAAAAAAAAATGAAAACAATAATCATTTTTATCATTTTCATGCCAGCCATCCGCTTAGGTCCGATAAAATTACATAATTTTATAAAATTTCCGATGAGTCCTATTCTAAAGGAAAAGAAGAATAATCATTTAGACATATGATGGCTAGCAAAATTATAGCCAATAATATACGATACTCTACAACGATGTTTTTTTATAATATCTGAAATTATGTTCATTGATTTTTCTATATACTCACACAGAAAATTCTCTTAAATATAAGAAATTGAAATAAGAAATTGATTTCTTATGATTCGTTTTCCGAAATTGAATTTCTTACTTTTTATAAGTGATTCAATTTCTTATTTTCGTAAGTAAATGATTTCTTATAAATTATAAGAAATTTATTTCTTATTTCTCGCTACGATATTTTTAAGAATTCAATTTCTTATTTTCGTAAGTAAATATTTTCTTATAAAAGTAAGCAATCTATTTCTTGCTATGTATTGTTAAGAATTCAATTTCTTATATTTTTCCATGGTTCATTGTTTATTGGCGCATTCCAATTATAAAAATAAAAGCAATTTATGCAAATAGTTATGTAATTAGGATAATGATACAGGAAGAACAACATCACGGGGATTTATGTAAATAGTGCACAGGGTATATGAGATACAGGAAGGACATGTAAATAATAATCACAAGAAGAAACAATATAATAAAACAGTATAAAATATAATACATGAGATAATTGTGGATCAATATTGAACATGTAATGAGATTATTACAAGACGAAAAGAAGAAGTAATCAATACATGTAACGAGATTATTACAAGACGAAAAGATGAAGCAATAGCAATATATACAGGAAATTATTAGCCTAATGAGGCCTAACGAGATATAATGGACTGATCATAAGTTGGTAAAGGAATGGTATGTGTCTTATAGAATCCTATTAGTGGCTATCACTGAATATATTTGAATGAAGTTGAGATAACTTTGAATTCAATGAAGATTTGGTTGAACCCATGAGGAAACTCAAGTAACCAAATAGCAACGCACTATTGCGTTGAACGGAAACACAAGTGAGTGATGTAATCGAGATTATGAATTGGATAGCGATACCGATGGATGGGACGGTTATATCAACTCCTGCCACAATGACAACAAAACTAGAATCATTCTTCATTCGTACAATGCATGGATGATTGATGTTCCGTTCGTGGAGCTTTCGTATAGCACCATCTGAGGATGTTTCATTCTGTAAATGAAATATTGATTATTTGAAATGAAATATTGATTACACCAAAATATATTGATTTCTAGAAGAAATATGCCTGATACGAAGAGGATAAATGAGTCACTAAATATGATAAACTAACAGTGAAGTGATTGTATAATGATTCGATCGAACACCATCTTGACTTTGAACCCTTTCTTCTATTGATTAACTGAATCAGTAGAATCAGTCCTAACGCAGATTCGCACTCTGAAACGTTAACCATATAGTAAAAATATCGATTTTTACAAATCAAACAACTTTGTAATCAAAATTAACTGAATTACCGCCAGCGATAATTCGCGCCTCTTCTACCGATATTTCCTCAACGCCAGTGTTCATCTCACAGTATTGAATAATTTTCTTTGATATCATATCGTCCCACTTTGACGGAAACTGTTCAAACTGGTCTTCATTTCTCTGTCTCGTGAATTCATCGTATATTACCTTAATGAATATAGTAGTAAATACATTATTATACAACAAATTAAATATTTATGTACCACTTCATAATGAGCAGCAATTGATGGAAGTAGTTGGAATAGGGAAGTAATACTCTCCTTTTCATAAAGAACCATACGATACGTCCTAAACAACAATTATTCAGTTAGAAAATAAAGATTAAGTACGAACTGAGACGACTGTAAGGAAGAATAGAATGAGGAAGTCCCATATTGATTCATTACTTGTTCCATTTTATTCTTTTGTTCTTCTAAGGAATAGGTCATGTTATCCTGATGTTCGTTATTAATATATGACATTCTTTAAGAAAAGTACCTTATTTCTCTTTTTATATGTACGTAATCGTACATTAGGGCGACATCGAACATGATACCTCTTATTCGCTATGCATCTATATATTTCACCATTGGATGAATCAAGTAGATCAGGCTACAGAATCAATCAATAATATTATAAAAGAGAAAGACGACTAACTACACAGAATTGTGGATAATCTTCGAAAACTTGAGAGACAAACAGAACTTTCTCTTCATATGATGGATTATAAGGACTGCAATGATTTGTAAAAAAAAACATGATAACTATGAAGAGATTCTTACTTTGAACAATTTGATAATAGGAAATGAGAGACTGCCCTTATGACTTTGCTTCGCCTGGATTCTTCATTCTCAAAAGAATCTCCATTGTTTAAGCAAGAGATAATCATCTGATCATCTTTATATCCTCCATTCCTTATACAGTCTTCAAGCGTTACATTCTGCAAGGATTCCTGAAAAATCATTGTAAATATTCATGTATTCTAAAGTTATTGCAAATATAATCAACCAACATTAAGTACATTTGTTCCTCTGGTCAACCTCTTTGTTTTTTCAAGAACAGAGTGCTGAAATCACAGCTTATTTCAAGTTAATTTGAAAAATCGAACTAACAATCTTCCTCTTTCTGCAGGTATTAACTGATGGCTCTTCATTGGTAGCAATATCATTACTGTTAGAAACTGTATGAAAATCACCTACATCAATCTAAAGACGAAACATGAAATTAATGCACACAAGATTTTAAATTATAGATGTAATACCTCTTCTTCTTCATCCGCAATTCCACTTTTATCATTATCATTGTGATCAAGCTCATCAGTTAGAGGAACATCTGCATTCTAAAAGGCGTTTTGTCCAAATGTTTTAAAGCTTTAATCAATCGTATTATTTACCTCTTTCAGTAATGATTCTTCCTCCAATTCCAACTCCGCCGATAGCCAGAGCAATCCTCGCAGACGTGAATGATGGACACCCTTAAGGATAATCTTCGTTTGACAAGAGACTTTAATTGCTCACCTCAAAGATTATAACTTCATCTCCATTTAATACAATATCTCTTCCTAGTTGAATATTCGATGATTTTTCAATAACTTTGATCTGGGATGGTCTACAATCCACGTGATCAGAAAGAATAAAAACTGCATCAGCCACAGAAACTACGTCATTAGGTTTCTCATACCAACCAAAGGTGGTCTCGTCCTTGCCATTCGATAATCTAAACTCCATTAACACTGAAATAAGCAGATGATATCAGAGAAAATATAGATATTTATGAAATATTTGAAAAAAGCATCTCGTAAAATAACTTTTGAATCGTAGTGTAGTAAACAGCAGAAATGCAGATATGCTTTTTCACAGATTTTTTATTTTCCGGGTCTCACAAGTTTTTCCTAAGCTAAATTGTATCATGTTTACCTTAGAAATAGTATTGGGTAGGAACTATAATGAATCTATCTCCTTCATTGGTCGGATATCGATCATGAGGAATTGCGTGCCTGATGTCCTTGGCATCAACAGTAAATTCTCCTGCAATTCGTTTTCTTCTTTTTTTTATAATATACCGCATTCGAGCTTACCAGTTGTTAAAATGACGTAGTAGGCATTTATTTCCTCGTTGAACTCCTCCGTTGTATACCTTCTCATTCGTATTTTCCAATTGCGATTCTCATAATAGGCGTATTCGAATTGAGAGAACGATGGGATGTCCATCTGGATCTCTGTGCATATCAAATCGTGAGTTGTGATCAGCGTCCCATGATGGAATAAAGATCCGAATCTTCCTCTTCCAATTGGTGTCTTTCCTTCTATTACATTCCCATGTTCTTGTCGTAGTTTATTCAATCTCTGTTGATAGTGCATGATCATAGTGTATGGAAGATTAATGTAGTTATGTGTGCGATATGACAACTTCTTCCCAATTGCTAGTAATCCTTCATATGGCATACACCAATGCCCAGTAAGAGGACCAAATCTTCTTACAATTTCTCCGAAATGAAGAAGATAATGTGCTTTGGGGTACAATATTCTCATTTTTCTCTTCACAGGTGGTTCTTCACTTTCATTCTCATTATTATCTTCTTCTTCGTTATTCACCGGTTCATTAAGCGCAAAGAGAGAAGAGATGTATTGATCTACATACTTATCAATCTTTTGAGCTCCATTAGCAGGAAGAATTCGTGAGCAAAGGAATAGACAAAGACGGCAAAATACAAGGAAATGCTTCCAATGACCATCCTTCTTTACTTCATTACTTAACACAAGCGGAAAGAATCGAATAAGTGTGAGGGTTTGTATTGCGCGTTGCCCGTTGCCACCTGGAATCTTATCGTTAGCGTCAATGACAATATTTATGAATGTGAACAAAACCTCGGGATACTATGATTGTCCCCGGCCTATCTTTTCTATCGTTCCGCCCATAACCGAAAGATGATAGTAGTTCATTAATTCTCTCTAATTTTATTCCATTCTTATCCAGATGAGATATAAGATTTCTGATCTCTCGAACGGCCACACCTGAATTCGAATACTCTTAATTTCTTGATTGACTGCAATACAAAACCTTCAAGTATCGTATGCATCAAGTCTACCGTAGAATTTCTTGTAACATGAAAATTGTTTAAGTCATTAAACACTGAATTGAACCTGCAAAATAGTTCGTTTCATTTGAAAACGTAGACAACGCTTACCTTACTCCAAGTTCATCATCTTTTTTCGAAGTAGACAATGTGATTATATTCTCCTCATAACTTCTTTCTGTTCTTAGTGGAAGATCATCTACTCTCTTTATACTGTCCAATTCAGTGTAATTGACAATACATAATCTGAAGAAATATGATTAATTTTCCGCTATAATTCTTTTCCAACCTGCAAAAATTGCCTGAAGAGAACACCCTCCTGTATCCCAACAAACAATTAAGGGCAGCATGATCTCCAATAACTTCACCCAGATAGATATGGAAATTATATTTCTTTCCTTTATATTCGATCTAAATATTCTTTTTATTTGTTTTCAAGAAAAGGGGGTAACCTCCAATCCATTCTTGTTTATTAAGCCAATTTCCTCCACTAATTTTCTGGCGACAAACTCAACTCCATAATGTTTAATGTCTCCAGCATATCCAGTAGCATAGATCATCTTTGATCTTTGAGCCGATTTTAGGAATGAAGGAAGGGATGCAATGGAAATGAATGTGTATCTAATTGAGTTGCAAACACTTTTGATGGATAGTGAACTGCCTGATCCGGCGTCGTCTTCAAATAATGAGAGAGGAAGGGGAATGGTAGAAGTACTATTATGATTGCTAATTATACTACGATATAATGATCCATCTTGAAAATCTCGTAACAATCCATCTTGTTGTTTGGGAGTTATAATTGGTTCAATTATTTCAGAGGATGATAGAAGTATGATTAGGGATTCTCTTAAAGGGCAGAAACAGACATTGATAGGCTTTTCAATCAGAATATCCTCATTTTTTTCATTTCGAGTGCGAATTGAATGACTTCCTAGGGATATATTTCTTGGAGTAACTATGCTCTTCGTCTCTTCTAAGTATTTCATCCTTCGATAGTGGGTAAGGAATTGATTCATGAGCAGATCAATTGAACCAAACGATATTCTATCTGTGCTGATTGAGCTAGTTATCAATATGAGTCGAATAGTTTGGAATACATCATCAACTACTGATCGGTTAATGCCCTCTGATGTCAGTCGTATAAGAAGTGGGAGAAGGAGGGAAGATATACTATCATCTATTGAAGTGGATGATGTTGAATCTTCTTGTATGTCATCGTTGGTACTACTATCCAAATATTCATTAGATAGCGGTTCATTGCTACTATGAAATACATCATTATCAAAGAAATAATTGTTTATTGGCAGTTCTTGTTCCACCCTCCTCTCTGCAAGGATCTAATAACTACATGACAAGCGATAATACACACATTCAGTGAAAGAATATGATTGATACATTATACGTTCCCTATTGATAGAATACATATTGCTCGGTTGCACGTCATAGACGTGTTTTAATGCTCAAAAGAATAGATAATGCATAACTGACCATTCTCGATCGAGGTATCCTTGAGATAGTCATGATCCCGCTTCATATGTTTTCTCCAACTGTGAATAGAAGCGAATGGTTGATTTGTTGCACAGGTTCTACATATTATTCCAATTGTACAACCATGATGAAAATCCCTGAAAGTCATTCGAAAATCGATGATAAATAGATATATGTAATTACCTTAAATGCAATTCCAGATCCTCATTAGTTCTTTTTTTGGCTATACATAATCGGAACGGGCATAAGATCATTTTTTCTGAAATCAAAAATAAATCAGTTGCGCGAAAATAAATCGGAAATTTAAAAATAAAGTAAGAAAATTAAATAAATTAAATATAAGAAATTGAAAAGTAAGAAAATTATGAATTTCTCTTAAAAATAAGAAATTCAAAGGCAATTTTCTTAAATATAAGAAATATGAAAAATAAGAAATGTATTTCTGACATTCAAATCATCATGCATTTCTTATTTATAAGAAATTCGCATATAAGAAATTGATTTCTTATTGTAAACTCCGCCCCTTTCTTGTAATATTTCTTAAAAATAAGAAATATAAGGAATAAGAAATTGAAAAGTAAGAGAATTTTCTGTGTGAGTATGTACAAACTCATCAAACACTACATCAAAAATCGTTTGATTAAAACTGCTAAATTGTGATTTTGAAGAACGAAAACTTTCTTTCAGCTAGCACTTGTGACGACTGCACAGAAGCGATTTTGGCTTTCTACAAGCCTTCTGTTAATGTGCTTTTTCTATTTAATTATTTTAGAAAATAAATAGTATTGCCAATGATGTCGGAGAGAGAATATCGTTTTTTAAATGGTTTCTGTTGTTGTGAAAATAGAAGAAAATCTTGAAAATGTAGCTCATTGAAAAATTTATTGTTGGTTAGGAAGTATTTATCATTCTGAAGCTAGACGAGCCTATTGGCTGTACTAATGACGCATAATTTTCTACTAAACATTCAGTAATTTCAGCTGTCTCCTACCGTTAAAGACGGTCCAACTTGTACCTACAAATGTCCAGTTAACACTGTTATGAAGTCTGAGACAGTGAGTATCGTTATTGACGCCTTATTTTACATATTCTTTTGTATTTCGTGCGTAAATACATGTTAAGGACCTTGTGGGAAAGATAATCATCTCTAAGCATTTGAAGGACAAATACTACGCAAAAGGAGTGTGCGATATTGGCCCACAGGCTCTTACTTTCGACTCCACTTCTGGAGATACCATAAATGCTGACAGTGCATTTACATGTGGTAAGTATCTGTTGATGACTTGAAAGAAATTTTATAAGCTGCACATTAGTGCATGCCACTTTTAAAATTGTGGTCATACGCGTCGATAGGATTAAACGCGTTTATCAGATTAAAACACGCTTAAGTTGTATGTGAAAGCATTTGTAAAGTTACTTACAAGCAAACTGATCGTTACAATACATCACAATTTGAGAGATGCATGCTTCGGAAGGGTCAGAGTCAAAGGAAGAGGAATATTCAAATACAGAGGAACAAAAATATCGATTACTATAATAGGTGTGAGGGAGAGTAAAAAATATTAGTCACACCGACTGTATAATAACTTGAACCATTAGAATAATTCGTCGTTAGAAGGACACATTTAGTCAAAGTCGCGATGGTGCGCGATTTATCTGTGCTGTACAGTAGAATCCCTCCATAAAATGAGATCCCCTGCTATCCCATCCCCGCTGTCCCCTCGATTTTTAAGCTGTGAATAATGAATATCGGCTCTTCAAATTTTTTGCGTTGTTTTACTCCAGTGGCCGTATGTATGAACAACGGGAAAACCGTTTTCCGGGAAAATATGACGTCTTTAGTACGGAAAGATACGGAAAACGAAAAAACCCTGCCACCTACGCTAATGACGTCACATTTTCCAGGAAAACTGTTCTTGCATAGAACCACAGATTCGACCGAATTTTTCACGGGAAGATTTTACAAATTACGTAGCCTGAGAAATAAATATTGAAAGTTTTAATTTCTATCAATTTTTGACAAATGGCGCGCGAAAATATCTCGCTCAATCAATTAGAAATTATATTTCGAAGCTACTTTTCTCCAGCATTTATTATTATATTAAATTATTAATATAATTATTTATTTTCATTAGCACAATGTGGTTGACAAGCTTTTAAAAATTCAAATCTTTCCGTAATAAATTCGGTAAAATCTGGAGGAAAACACGGCAAACAATTTGAAAAGCTGATATTCAATATTCACATAGTTTGAAATATAAAGGTGATTTATTTGAGAATGAAAATGCCAGGGCGAAAAGCCTCAAAAGTGGGAGTATCCTAGAATACAATCGAAAATTCAATGGACCATTATTTTTAAAATTGTTCTGGTCATTCAATTGCGATTATGGCCAAATGAGGCATTTCCATCTTATTCTTTTTTTTGTTCATGCCAAAATATTGTGTCTTTACAAACTTAAGCGGGGCCATATTTCAAGTGAAACGAAAAATCGGCCCAAACCGGGAAATAGCTCATCGGCAATTATGAACATCCGAACGACTTATTCCTTTACGAATCCGTATCATTTTATGAAAACACAATATTTTGGCATGATGCTCACTGACTATCTAAATTAGTAGAAAACAAAAAAACATCTATGAAAAGTCAGAATAAGAAGAAAAATTCGGTCATAATCCCAATTGAACGACCAAAAAGAGTCTGAATGGTTCCGACGAATCATGATCCAATGATTTTTCGAAGAAAGATATTTATAATATTAAGTGATCAATAATTATTAGTGACAGTGTGTTGACGCAATCATCGTTTCAGAAGCAGGCTGCTCATGTCCCGACATGAGCAACGCCGTCAGTATATGCCCTAAGGGTGCTTTATGCACTGCAGCAGTTGTGGATGAGTGTTCTGCGAGTTGTCCAGACAACGCGCAACTTTTTTATACGGTGAGAATTTCCATGTGCCTTATTTTTGTTGATTCTACTGCTACTGTTGCGTTCGATTTCGTTACACCGCCTCACCAAGGATGACGGGGATATACCATATATAATCTTTAAAAAAACAAAAGGTTACATTGTGCCTCAGCTTCGCTTAGGTTATAGGTATCATCTCACTTTTCATTATAATTCTTAAGATTGAGGTTAGAGTTGTATTGGTATCCATCTTACTATCCATTTATCAAAAGATGCAAATTTGTTAAAGGTATTTTGAGTATTAACGTTTTCTAGAAGTCCGATCTTCAATTGGTTCAAGGAACAACTCTTCTATGCGCAGGAGGTGATTGGAATGTCGCCGATGCTGCAGGCAGTGTTACCTGCAAAATCACGGATCCGGACTGTAAGTTGTTAGAAGAATTTGTTTGGTTACAATGAAAAAAATATAGTCATTGCAATAGTGAATTGAAATAGTTATAGCGTTCCATTCATAATAAAAAATATTAATGCTTTACGGATAAGTAAAATCCGTCTGTGTTAGTAGCCGCCACCGCCGTGTAGCAGTAGACAATACTCTCATTATCAGCAAACAATGTAAAACGATACATAATAATAATTATACATAATTATAATAAAATTATAAAACTGAATCATTTTAGCCGTAATCGTGCCAACTCTACCAGAAAACGCAGAATGTGTGCCGCTGCAAGAGGACACTGCAGTGTGCAATGATGCCGGCGCCCAATGTGATTTCTCTCAACTGAAATACTACAAGGATGAGAATAGCGGCGATTGGTATGCGACCTGCAAATCCGGAACTATTGTAGAAAATCAGAAAGTAAGTCGTTCTTCTTCATCCACGAAATTTGTCATAAAAGGGTCGAAACAAATTACCACTAAATTCCTAATAGGAACATCCGGAGATGCTTTGATATTCCCCGCTCTCGCAATGCTCTCTCGCTTTCCTTGTCTGCGAGAGAGTGTGACCCGAGTGGAGAGTAAAATTGTCTCAGGGTGTGCTTTTAAAGATTATTTTGCTAAGTTCTTAGCGAATTTCAGTTAAGTATATGTAGTTATTCTCTCCAAGAAGGTCCACTTTGTTGATTTTGAACTTGATCTTGCAGTTTACACCCGGGTCGATTGGGCAGCTCAGGTGCCTTGGCGGTGACTGGTCTGGACAAGTATCTCATGTTAATTGTCGAACCGACGGTAAGCAAACATTGTATTTTTTTAAATGTTATTGAAAAAATGGTATTTTAGTGTTGTGCTTGGTTATTATTATTATTGAAAAAAAATCTTGTTTGCGCACGTGTGATTGAATCAATATTTTTGTTAACCACTTACACACAGTTACAGAGAAAGAACATGCTGAAAAAGAAACTATGTAGCTTTTTGGAATATTTTAAAAATATAATTTTTAGAAGCAGCGCTCGACGATATTCTCGATGGCGCAGGAGATCTGACTGATGCAACGGTTGAGTGTGCATGGTCGCTCTGTACTATCTCTTGCCCGAATGGTGTCGCATATAACGATGAAAATGTGAGCATTTTTGTATTTATCGGCCATGGTTTAAACTCTGTTCCTCTTGCCTGTTGAGAAGTGCAAAAATTTGAGTACGTCTAGAAAATATGTGTTCTAATTAACAGCTTTTGGGGTGTAAATTGGAAAAAGGTGAAAAACAATTTGATGTGTTCACTAGAACACATTAAGACATCGGCTCAGTGAGATTCCAGGAAGTGCCGGACATCGACCTCACCGATTTGGCCCAAAATTTTTTTATGGATACCCCCATGGGTCCCCATCACAAAATGGGTATTCATTTGGGCGGGTTCCTTGAAACACAGATGTGACGGGTTTTCGAATTTTGAAAACTCGATTTTCACCGAAAAAAAATGGAGCGACCTAGGACCAATGTTAGTGTCGATTAATTATAAGTATAAATAGACAACAAAAACTGGCTATACGACGGTCCGGAGATCCGATCGCAAACTGATTTTTTTGCCTTCTCAAAACATTCAAAAATTAATTAAAATTTCAAAACAAAAAAGTGCAGTCCAATTTTTGCCTTATCTTATAGAGCAAAAAATTCCGCGTCGAATAAGGGAAAAAAATCAAAAATCGAAGGACCCGTCTTTTGAGATAAATGGACCTGACGTTGACCCGAAAATATTATTGCTTTCAAACCCCCTCATGTTTGTACTCATATTGAAGAGCTCGTCGAGTAGAACAACTTTTATGTTGAACGTTTTGTCTGAAACTCATTTACAAGAGAAATACATGAATTATGATTTATTGGATCGAAATCATTTCGATCGCTTGTATCTTGAGAACAAACGACTTTCATAGAATACGACCAACATGAGAAATGACGTACTCGACGAGTACTTTAAAATGAGCATATACATGGCAAGGATCCGACAACTTTTTTTCCAAGACCATTTTCGAGTCCTTATTTTTCAGTATACTAAAATTTTTTTCGTGAAACAACAAACTAAATATGGATTTTTGAGTTCTACAATATTGGCGGAAGCATTTTGTGCACAAAAAATATTTACTATTGTTATTGTTTATTGTTTTACTCAAACTTGTTTGAAAAACGGTGTGAATTAATTAAACTCATGTATTTCTCTTGTGCATGCGTTTCAAACAAAATGCTCAACATAAAAGTTGTTATACTCGACGAGCTCTTCAATTTGAGTACAAACACGAGGGGGTTTGAAAACAAAAATATTTTCTGGACAACTTCAGGTTCATTTATCTCAAAAGACGGGTCCTTCGATTTTTCATTTTTTCCCCTTATTCGACGCGGAATTTTTTGCTCTATAAGATGAGGTAAAAATTGGACTGCACTTTTTCGTTTTAAAAATATTTTATTTTCGTTTTACTCAAAATTAGCATGAAAACGTGTGAAACTCTCTTGTACATGAGTTTCAGAAAAAACGTTCAACATGAAAGTTGTTCTACTCGACGAGCTCTTCAATATGAGTACAAAAATGAGGGGGTTTGAAAGCAATAATATTTCCGGGTCAACGTCAGGTCCATTTATCTCAAAAGACGGGTCCTTCGATTTTTGATTTTTTTCCCTTATTCGACGCGGAATTTTTTGCTCTATAAGATAAGGCAAAAATTGGACTGCACTTTTTTGTTTTGAAATTTTAATTAATTTTTGAATGTTTTGAGAAGGCAAAAAAATCAGTTTGCGATCGGATCTCCGGACCGTCGTATAGCCAGTTTTTGTTGTCTATTTATACTTATAATTAATCGACACTGACATTGGTCCTAGGTCGCTCCATTTTTTTTCGGTGAAAATCGAGTTTTCAAAATTCGAAAACCCGTCACATCTGTGTTTCAAGGAACCCGCACAAATGAATACCCATTTTGTGATGGGGACCCATGGGGGTATCCATAAAAAAATTTTGGGCCAAATCGGTGAGGTCGATGTCCGGGGTCACTGGCACAACCCTCGAATCTTACTGAGCCGGTGTCTTAAAAGGCTGTATAGATTTTTACACGTTTTTTTTTCTGATTGTAGGAAGAGATAGATTAGGGAATAAGAATAATTGAATAGAGTAGTCAGCATAGAAATATTCTAACAACTTTTAATTTTTTTCAGAATATGTTGTTATCAAAGGCTGATTTAGTCAATGTTAAAAGTGCTTCTGTGTTTTGTAAAATTAGAGTAAAATTAGCTTGGGGTGTGCCTTTAACAAGTGCACATTTCAGGGAGCGCAACAACAGACGGCGTTCGTACGTATTGACGCTGGAGTGATCACCTTTACCGCTAACGGGGCATTTATCGATGACGCCGGTTCCGTCCACTGCGCCTAAGCGTCATGACTATGTTTGAAGTGGCAAATCCATGAGACACTGTGCAAAAAACCTAATATACGTTCATTTCAGCAATAATAATAATAATATTTCACATATTGTATATTTTTATGTGTATTTTCGTCTAAGGCAATAAAGAAATAATCATTTTTTAAATGATTGCGAACAATTTCGAATTATTTGTAGTTTGTATGAAGGGAATGCGAAGGAAACCGCATGATGTCCTATTTAGAAGGGTTACAGTTGTTTCATTGTTATGAGATATTATAAAATAAAATTTAAAAAAAAAACTAAACCCGAACATTACAAATTCTCCTTTCAAAATACTCTGACACCGCCAACTTTCCCGCATGACATTGTATTTTCGCGTTTTGTCATCATTTCCTGTGTTTTTCAGCAAAAAATAAAAATATACGTTATTGACCGTATAAAATACACTTGTTTGTTTGGTACGAGAACTGCCAGTCACAGCCACAATGTGTTTCTATGTTTAGAGATGGAATCCAAACGAGATAGTAGGTAGATCAGAGAGAGCGAGGAAGGAAGGGAGGAAAACGTGGAGAGTTAATCGATAGTTCTTTCTCTGTTTAGCAGCAGTAGCAAGGAAATTATGCAAGTACATTTTATACGGACAATACAAAAACATTCGGAAAATAACACTTCACAGGTCTTATGTGCTGTGGCTTTCACTTTTTCTATGTATTTACATTTACATTACATTTAATCAACTTTATCAGCTTTAAGAGGCCGGATCTGAGAAAAGTGACTACCCCCCGGACATTGCGCGAGGATTTTCGATATGGGCCCCCATACTCATAGGGCATGGAGGGTCTTTGACCTTGTGTAGAAGTCGTAGCAAAAAATGTTTTCATTTCGTTTGTTGTATTAATATATTTGATAAGTGTTATTTATTGAGAGAGTAACTGTCTGTTGAGACATAAAATCGCATTGGGATACGGACAATTTCGCAAGATATCGAACATAATTTTACAAAAAATAACGCAAAATATCTAGTGTAAATTTCGGTAATTACCGGTGAGAAACCGTAAAATTTACCGGTCGGTAAATTTTACGGTCAGGGACCGGTAAAACCGGTAAAAAATCGGTAACGGAAAATTTTACCGCCCAACCCTGGTGGAGAGGCTCTCGAGATTGCGTCATAATCGGTGGACGCTGAATGTGCTCAATTGGACCCCCAGTTGCAAGGTCGCCCAGTCAAGAGATTGAGGGATGATTTCGTGAAGTCAGCTGGACCACAATTATTGCATGTGGCGAGGTACAATCGTTCGGAATGGAGAAACCTCATGGCAACCCAGCTACGAAACACCCATTAAGAGGCCGGATCTGAGAAAATTTACCATTTTGCCCCCTCCCCGGACATTGCGCGAGGATTTTCGATAGGGGGCCCCGATACTCATAGGGCCTGGAGGGTCTTTGACCTTGTTTACAAAAATGATGACGTCACCGCCTGTATTGCTCAATGCGGCGCAAAAGCGCCGGGTTCGTCAAAATTTCGAAAATTCGTAATTTCTCAACCGAATGAGCTAGAACCAAAATTCTTTTTGCAGTATGTTAGGCATGCCCAGAGTGCACCACAGCACCATTGGGATTGAAATTTGCCCAACTCTGACATCGACTTTTGAATGAGACTTTCACATTTTGCGATTTCTTTGTATCTGAGATTTAGTTCCGAGCATAATTTTCTTTATGGGGTGGTACCTCACTGCTATAGACATTATCGGATTCCGGCTCAATCTGAACGAAAAAGTGCGTTGAATGATCATCGCTCGGTTCCAGGTCGGCTTTTCCCGGCACTTTCCACTGACTCTCTAACGTAATCTAGCCAAATGTAGATCATATTGTATTATTGAGACATCTAACGAATATTTATCACCATCGGAGTTGAATCCGCGACAATGATTTTTTCGAACCATGACCCGGGGTTCGTGGTCTAGAATTCATTCATGACCATGAACCCCTAGTCATGGTTCGAAATGGACCGAAAAAGTCAGGATGGAGAATCTTCAAGTACTGTGCACCAATATGAAGAACACTTCCCCAGCACTATATTTAAACACAACATACAATATTCGGCTCTGTTCTACTTTACGGGTCCCATGGAAGTTTACCGGTCCGATGGAAGTTCACCGGCCCCAAGAAATTTTAACGGTCCCAAGAAATTTTAACGGTCCCAAGAAATTTTAACGGTCCCAAGAAATTGTAACGGTCCCAAGAAATTTTAACGGTCCCAAGAAATTTTAACGGTCCCAAGAAATTTTAACGGTCCCAAGAAATTTTAACGGTCCCAAAAAATTTTAACGGTCCCAAGAAATTTTAACGGTCCCAAGAAATTTTAACGGTCCCAAGAAATTTTAACGGTCCCAAAAAATTTTAACGGTACCAAGAAATTTTAACGGTCCCAAGAAATTTTAACGGTCCCAAGAAATTTTAACGGTCCCAAGAAATTTTAACGGTCCCATGAAAGTTTACCGGTCCCATGAAAGTTTACCGGTCCCATGAATCGGAAATAATTAGTTTTTTTTTCTGCATACTATTTTTTCAATGATAGTAACAACTCAATTACTCATTAGAGTTTATCGTGCAACAAAGGAGATAACGGTTAATTGATAGAGAGAGGTGGGGTGCTATATCTACTTCTGAACAACACATTGCATCTTCAATCTCTCGGTTACATGACACATGCTGATATGGCGTATAAACGTACTCATTCATCCTATTACTGGCACAGCGTAGTGAATGAAGTTATGAAAATCTTATAGCGCTTACTTTTCCTGAATTTTCTACTCGTATGTTAACGGTCAACTTTCATGGGACCCGTAAACTTTCTTGGGACCGGTAAACTTCCATGGGACCCGTAAAGTAGAACAGAGCCCAATATTCTGACAAACGCGGAACCGAGTGCAGCGATGTCAATGGCTCATCTGGCTTATTTTCATTTCTGCTCATTTTTTTGGAGTATCTCGTTTTATTTTTTCCCTTTTTTTTTGTTATTGGTCCCAACTCTTTATTCCTGTTGTATGCATAGTCCCCCTGTTCTTATCTTACAGATCAGAATTGCTCGGCATTCCCCCCATTGATCCTATGTAGATGACAAATGATACTTAGAATATACACCAATACAGTAGTACAGTATTATCTATATAGGAACTGAAACCAGCATAGTACAGGTATCGCAAGCTAATGTTTTTTCTTTTATAGATTCTTTGTTAAAAAAACCAGTTCTCGATTCCACCACTGATGGAATACGGTACTTTCTGATATAATATATCACTGGGCTTCTATAGCATACATTGGCGCATAGTACTTGAAGATTCTCCATCCTGACTTTTTCGGTCCATTTCGAACCATGACTCGGGGTTCATGGTCATGAATGAATTCTAGACCACGAACCCCGGGTCATGGTTCGAAAAAATCATTGTCGCGGATTCAACTCCGATGGTGATAAATATTCGTTAGATGTCTCAATAATACAATATGATCTACATTTGGCTAGATTACGTTAGAGAGTCAGTGGAAAGTGCCGGGAAAAGCCGACCTGGAACCGAGCGATGATCATTCAAGGCACTTTTTCGTTCAGATTGAGCCGGAATCCGATAATGTTTATAGCAGTGAGGTACCACCCCATAAAGAAAATTATGCTCGGAACTAAATCTCAGATACAAAGAAATCGCAAGATGTGAAAGTCTCATTCAAAAAGTCGATGTCAGAGTTGGGCAAATTTCAATCCCAATGGTGGGGGCCCCCTATCGAAAATCCCCATACTCATAGGGCCTGGAGGGTCTTTGACCTTGTTTACAAAAATGATGACGTCACCACCTGTATTGCTCAATGCGGCGCAAAAGCGCCGGGTTCGTCGAAAATCTCGAAAATTCGTAATTTCTCAACCGAATGAGCTAGAACCAAAATTCTTTTTGCAGTATGTTAGGCATGCCCAGAGTGCACCACAGCACCATTGGGATTGAAATTTGCCCAACTCTGACATCGACTTTTTGAATGAGACTTTCACATCTTGCGATTTCTTTGTATCTGAGATTTAGTTCCGAGCATAATTTTCTTTATGGGGTGGTACCTCACTGCTATAAACATTATCGGATTCCGGCTCAATCTGAACGAAAAAGTGCCTTGAATGATCATCGCTCGGTTCCAGGTCGGCTTTTCCCGGCACTTTCCACTGACTCTCTAACGTAATCTAGCCAAATGTAGATCATATTGTATTATTGAGACATCTAACGAATATTTATCACCATCGCAGTTGAATCCGCGACAATGATTTTTTCGAACCATGACCCGGGGTTCGTGGTCTAGAATTCATTCATGACCATGAACCCCGAGTCATGGTTCGAAATGGACCGAAAAAGTCAGGATGGAGAATCTTCAAGTACTATGCGCCAATGTATGCTATAGAAGCCCAGTGATATATTATATCAGAAAGTACCGTATTCCATCAGTGGTGGAATCGAGAACTGGTTTTTTTAACAAAGAATCTATAAAAGAAAAAAACATTAGCTTGCGATACCTGTACTATGCTGGTTTCAGTTCCTATATAGATAATACTGTACTACTGTATTGGTGTATATTCTAAGTATCATTTGTCATCTACATAGGATCAATGGGGGGAATGCCGAGCAATTCTGATCTGTAAGATAAGAACAGGGGGACTATGCATACAACAGGAATAAAGAGTTGGGACCAATAACAAAAAAAAGGGAAAAAATAAAACGAGATACTCCAAAAAAATGAGCAGAAATGAAAATAAGCCAGATGAGCCATTGACATCGCTGCACTCGGTTCCGCGTTTGTCAGAATATTGGGCTCTGTTCTACTTTACGGGTCCCATGGAAGTTTACCGGTCCCAAGAAAGTTTACGGGTCCCATGAAAGTTGACCGTTAACATACGAGTAGAAAATTCAGGAAAAGTAAGCGCTATAAGATTTTCATAACTTCATTCACTACGCTGTGCCAGTAATAGGATGAATGAGTACGTTTATACGCCATATCAGCATGTGTCATGTAACCGAGAGATTGAAGATGCAATGTGTTGTTCAGAAGTAGATATAGCACCCCACCTCTCTCTATCAATTAACCGTTATCTCCTTTGTTGCACGATAAACTCTAATGAGTAATTGAGTTGTTACTATCATTGAAAAAATAGTATGCAGAAAAAAAAACTAATTATTTCCGATTCATGGGACCGGTAAACTTTCATGGGACCGGTAAACTTTCATGGGACCGTTAAAATTTCTTGGGACCGTTAAAATTTCTTGGGACCGTTAAAATTTCTTGGGACCGTTAAAATTTCTTGGTACCGTTAAAATTTTTTGGGACCGTTAAAATTTCTTGGGACCGTTAAAATTTCTTGGGACCGTTAAAATTTCTTGGGACCGTTAAAATTTTTTGGGACCGTTAAAATTTCTTGGGACCGTTAAAATTTCTTGGGACCGTTAAAATTTCTTGGGACCGTTAAAATTTCTTGGGACCGTTACAATTTCTTGGGACCGTTAAAATTTCTTGGGACCGTTAAAATTTCTTGGGACCGTTAAAATTTCTTGGGGCCGGTGAACTTCCATCGGACCGGTAAACTTCCATGGGACCCGTAAAGTAGAACAGAGCCGAATATTGTATGTTGTGTTTAAATATAGTGCTGGGGAAGTGTTCTTCATATTGGTGCACAGTACTTGAAGATTCTCCATCCTGACTTTTTCGGTCCATTTCGAACCATGACTAGGGGTTCATGGTCATGAATGAATTCTAGACCACGAACCCCGGGTCATGGTTCGAAAAAATCATTGTCGCGGATTCAACTCCGATGGTGATAAATATTCGTTAGATGTCTCAATAATACAATATGATCTACATTTGGCTAGATTACGTTAGAGAGTCAGTGGAAAGTGCCGGGAAAAGCCGACCTGGAACCGAGCGATGATCATTCAACGCACTTTTTCGTTCAGATTGAGCCGGAATCCGATAATGTCTATAGCAGTGAGGTACCACCCCATAAAGAAAATTATGCTCGGAACTAAATCTCAGATACAAAGAAATCGCAAAATGTGAAAGTCTCATTCAAAAGTCGATGTCAGAGTTGGGCAAATTTCAATCCCAATGGTGCTGTGGTGCACTCTGGGCATGCCTAACATACTGCAAAAAGAATTTTGGTTCTAGCTCATTCGGTTGAGAAATTACGAATTTTCGAAATTTTGACGAACCCGGCGCTTTTGCGCCGCATTGAGCAATACAGGCGGTGACGTCATCATTTTTGTAAACAAGGTCAAAGACCCTCCAGGCCCTATGAGTATCGGGGCCCCCTATCGAAAATCCTCGCGCAATGTCCGGGGAGGGGGCAAAATGGTAAATTTTCTCAGATCCGGCCTCTTAATGGGTGTTTCGTAGCTGGGTTGCCATGAGGTTTCTCCATTCCGAACGATTGTACCTCGCCACATGCAATAATTGTGGTCCAGCTGACTTCACGAAATCATCCCTCAATCTCTTGACTGGGCGACCTTGCAACTGGGGGTCCAATTGAGCACATTCAGCGTCCACCGATTATGACGCAATCTCGAGAGCCTCTCCACCAGGGTTGGGCGGTAAAATTTTCCGTTACCGATTTTTTACCGGTTTTACCGGTCCCTGACCGTAAAATTTACCGACCGGTAAATTTTACGGTTTCTCACCGGTAATTACCGAAATTTACACTAGATATTTTGCGTTATTTTTTGTAAAATTATGTTCGATATCTTGCGAAATTGTCCGTATCCCAATGCGATTTTATGTCTCAACAGACAGTTACTCTCTCAATAAATAACACTTATCAAATATATTAATACAACAAACGAAATGAAAACATTTTTTGCTACGACTTCTACACAAGGTCAAAGACCCTCCATGCCCTATGAGTATGGGGGCCCATATCGAAAATCCTCGCGCAATGTCCGGGGGGTAGTCACTTTTCTCAGATCCGGCCTCTTAAAGCTGATAAAGTTGATTAAATGTAATGTAAATGTAAATACATAGAAAAAGTGAAAGCCACAGCACATAAGACCTGTGAAGTGTTATTTTCCGAATGTTTTTGTATTGTCCGTATAAAATGTACTTGCATAATTTCCTTGCTACTGCTGCTAAACAGAGAAAGAACTATCGATTAACTCTCCACGTTTTCCTCCCTTCCTTCCTCGCTCTCTCTGATCTACCTACTATCTCGTTTGGATTCCATCTCTAAACATAGAAACACATTGTGGCTGTGACTGGCAGTTCTCGTACCAAACAAACAAGTGTATTTTATACGGTCAATAACGTATATTTTTATTTTTTGCTGAAAAACACAGGAAATGATGACAAAACGCGAAAATACAATGTCATGCGGGAAAGTTGGCGGTGTCAGAGTATTTTGAAAGGAGAATTTGTAATGTTCGGGTTTAGTTTTTTTAAAAAATTTTATTTTATAATATCTCATAACAATGAAACAACTGTAACCCTTCTAAATAGGACATCATGCGGTTTCCTTCGCATTCCCTTCATACAAACTACAAATAATTCGAAATTGTTCGCAATCATTTAAAAAATGATTATTTCTTTATTGCCTTAGACGAAAATACACATAAAAATATACAATATGTGAAATATTATTATTATTATTGCTGAAATGAACGTATATTAGGTTTTTTGCACAGTGTCTCATGGATTTGCCACTTCAAACATAGTCATGACGCTTAGGCGCAGTGGACGGAACCGGCGTCATCGATAAATGCCCCGTTAGCGGTAAAGGTGATCACTCCAGCGTCAATACGTACGAACGCCGTCTGTTGTTGCGCTCCCTGAAATGTGCACTTGTTAAAGGCACACCCCAAGCTAATTTTACTCTAATTTTACAAAACACAGAAGCACTTTTAACATTGACTAAATCAGCCTTTGATAACAACATATTCTGAAAAAAATTAAAAGTTGTTAGAATATTTCTATGCTGACTACTCTATTCAATTATTCTTATTCCCTAATCTATCTCTTCCTACAATCAGAAAAAAAAACGTGTAAAAATCTATACAGCCTTTTAAGACACCGGCTCAGTAAGATTCGAGGGTTGTGCCAGTGACCCCGGACATCGACCTCACCGATTTGGCCCAAAATTTTTTTATGGATACCCCCATGGGTCCCCATCACAAAATGGGTATTCATTTGTGCGGGTTCCTTGAAACACAGATGTGACGGGTTTTCGAATTTTGAAAACTCGATTTTCACCGAAAAAAAATGGAGCGACCTAGGACCAATGTCAGTGTCGATTAATTATAAGTATAAATAGACAACAAAAACTGGCTATACGACGGTCCGGAGATCCGATCGCAAACTGATTTTTTTGCCTTCTCAAAACATTCAAAAATTAATTAAAATTTCAAAACAAAAAAGTGCAGTCCAATTTTTGCCTTATCTTATAGAGCAAAAAATTCCGCGTCGAATAAGGGAAAAAAATCAAAAATCGAAGGACCCGTCTTTTGAGATAAATGGACCTGACGTTGACCCGGAAATATTATTGCTTTCAAACCCCCTCATTTTTGTACTCATATTGAAGAGCTCGTCGAGTAGAACAACTTTCATGTTGAACGTTTTTTCTGAAACTCATGTACAAGAGAGTTTCACACGTTTTCATGCTAATTTTGAGTAAAACGAAAATAAAATATTTTTAAAACGAAAAAGTGCAGTCCAATTTTTACCTCATCTTATAGAGCAAAAAATTCCGCGTCGAATAAGGGGAAAAAATGAAAAATCGAAGGACCCGTCTTTTGAGATAAATGAACCTGAAGTTGTCCAGAAAATATTTTTGTTTTCAAACCCCCTCGTGTTTGTACTCAAATTGAAGAGCTCGTCGAGTATAACAACTTTTATGTTGAGCATTTTGTTTGAAACGCATGCACAAGAGAAATACATGAGTTTAATTAATTCACACCGTTTTTCAAACAAGTTTGAGTAAAACAATAAACAATAACAATAGTAAATATTTTTTGTGCACAAAATGCTTCCGCCAATATTGTAGAACTCAAAAATCCATATTTAGTTTGTTGTTTCACGAAAAAAATTTTAGTATACTGAAAAATAAGGACTCGAAAATGGTCTTGGAAAAAAAGTTGTCGGATCCTTGCCATGTATATGCTCATTTTAAAGTACTCGTCGAGTACGTCATTTCTCATGTTGGTCGTATTCTATGAAAGTCGTTTGTTCTCAAGATACAAGCGATCGAAATGATTTGGATCCAATAAATCATAATTCATGTATTTCTCTTGTAAATGAGTTTCAGACAAAACGTTCAACATAAAAGTTGTTCTACTCGACGAGCTCTTCAATATGAGTACAAACATGAGGGGGTTTGAAAGCAATAATATTTTCGGGTCAACGTCAGGTCCATTTATCTCAAAAGACGGGTCCTTCGATTTTTGATTTTTTTCCCTTATTCGACGCGGAATTTTTTGCTCTATAAGATAAGGCAAAAATTGGACTGCACTTTTTTGTTTTGAAATTTTAATTAATTTTTGAATGTTTTGAGAAGGCAAAAAAATCAGTTTGCGATCGGATCTCCGGACCGTCGTATAGCCAGTTTTTGTTGTCTATTTATACTTATAATTAATCGACACTAACATTGGTCCTAGGTCGCTCCATTTTTTTTCGGTGAAAATCGAGTTTTCAAAATTCGAAAACCCGTCACATCTGTGTTTCAAGGAACCCGCCCAAATGAATACCCATTTTGTGATGGGGACCCATGGGGGTATCCATAAAAAAATTTTGGGCCAAATCGGTGAGGTCGATGTCCGGCACTTCCTGGAATCTCACTGAGCCGATGTCTTAATGTGTTCTAGTGAACACATCAAATTGTTTTTCACCTTTTTCCAATTTACACCCCAAAAGCTGTTAATTAGAACACATATTTTCTAGACGTACTCAAATTTTTGCACTTCTCAACAGGCAAGAGGAACAGAGTTTAAACCATGGCCGATAAATACAAAAATGCTCACATTTTCATCGTTATATGCGACACCATTCGGGCAAGAGATAGTACAGAGCGACCATGCACACTCAACCGTTGCATCAGTCAGATCTCCTGCGCCATCGAGAATATCGTCGAGCGCTGCTTCTAAAAATTATATTTTTAAAATATTCCAAAAAGCTACATAGTTTCTTTTTCAGCATGTTCTTTCTCTGTAACTGTGTGTAAGTGGTTAACAAAAATATTGATTCAATCACACGTGCGCAAACAAGATTTTTTTTCAATAATAATAATAACCAAGCACAACACTAAAATACCATTTTTTCAATAACATTTAAAAAAATACAATGTTTGCTTACCGTCGGTTCGACAATTAACATGAGATACTTGTCCAGACCAGTCACCGCCAAGGCACCTGAGCTGCCCAATCGACCCGGGTGTAAACTGCAAGATCAAGTTCAAAATCAACAAAGTGGACCTTCTTGGAGAGAATAACTACATATACTTAACTGAAATTCGCTAAGAACTTAGCAAAATAATCTTTAAAAGCACACCCTGAGACAATTTTACTCTCCACTCGGGTCACACTCTCTCGCAGACAAGGAAAGCGAGAGAGCATTGCGAGAGCGGGGAATATCAAAGCATCTCCGGATGTTCCTATTAGGAATTTAGTGGTAATTTGTTTCGACCCTTTTATGACAAATTTCGTGGATGAAGAAGAACGACTTACTTTCTGATTTTCTACAATAGTTCCGGATTTGCAGGTCGCATACCAATCGCCGCTATTCTCATCCTTGTAGTATTTCAGTTGAGAGAAATCACATTGGGCGCCGGCATCATTGCACACTGCAGTGTCCTCTTGCAGCGGCACACATTCTGCGTTTTCTGGTAGAGTTGGCACGATTACGGCTAAAATGATTCAGTTTTATAATTTTATTATAATTATGTATAATTATTATTATGTATCGTTTTACATTGTTTGCTGATAATGAGAGTATTGTCTACTGCTACACGGCGGTGGCGGCTACTAACACAGACGGATTTTACTTTAGTTTATCCCCGTGTCTCTCGTAAATACATTCTTATTTTTAGTATTAACAACTAGGGTTGGCAATAACGCACACGCATTGCGGGCCCGAAATGCTTTGTAAAATCATTGCGGGACCGCAATGGTATTGCGGGCCTGCAACGACTACTTTATTCATATCTGGTCATTTTTTTGTGATCGATCGTTCTTCTGTTCTCTTCAGTTTCCTTCACTCTCTCGTTTGCTTGAGTGAACAGAATCATTGCGGACCCGCAATTCCATTGCGGGCCCGTAATGATTTTACACCGCACTGCGGGCCCGCAATCATTAGAAATAAAGAGTCAAGACCATTACGGGCCCGCAACCCCCGAATAGCCAACTCTATTAACAACGCTGTCAATATTTTGATACACTTTATTGAAATAAGTATGTTTTTCCATTGTAACCAAACATATTCTTCTTCTAACAACTTACAGTCCGGATCCGTGAATTGACAGGTAACACTGCCTGCAGCATCGGCGACATTCCAATCGCCTCCTGCGCATAGAAGAGTTGTTCCTTGAACCAATTGAAGATCGGTCTTCTAGAAAACGTTGATATTCGAAATACGTTTAACAAATTTTCATCTCTTGATAAATTGATATTAAGATGGGTATGTATATGTATACCAATACAACTTTATCCTTAAAGATGGTGGCCCGCGAATGTTCAGATAAATCACTACACCCCTCTTGTGCGAATGCAAAATGATATGAGAAGAGTTAGCGCAGCCTCTCATCTATCCCATAGCGCAGTGGTAAACGTTCCGACTCGTTACCCGTTTGACGCAAGTTCGAAACCTATTGCCGAATTTCCTCAATTTTCTAAATGCGCGCCCTTCCCTGAACCGGGCCTGATGGTTCATTAATGTTTCTAGCGATCAATAGACTAAATCAGCACAAAATAAATAGTGTACTGTACGTAGAATAACTTTTGCTACCTTTCTGTCTTCACAGTTTGTTCACGAAAATATTCGTGGGACACCACCTTTAATCTTAAGAATTATAATGAAAAGTTAGATGATACCTATAACCTAAGCGAAGCTAGGGCACAATCTAACCTTTTGTTCTTTTATAGATTATATATGATATGTATATTCAAGTTAGCCTAGGTGAGTCGGAGGCGATGTACCGAAATCGCACCCGGGGTTAGATCGCAGAATCAACAAAAATAAGGAACTGGAAATTCTTACCGTATACCAAAGTTGCGCGTTGTCTGGACAACTCGCCGTGCAGTCATCCACAACTGTTGCAGTGCATAAAGCACCCTTAGGGCATACATTGACATCATACATCATCTCGGGACAGGAGCAACCTTCTGAAACGATCACCGTATCAACACACTGTCACTATCAATAATTGTGTCGCTCAATGAATATCTCACTTTGGAAAATCATGGTGTCATGATTCGTCAGAACCATTATGAATCATTTTGGCAGTTCAAATGCGATTGTGGCCGAATGAGGCATAATGAGGGTTGTTATTCTTCCTATTCATGGTTTTGTTTCTCTCTAGCCTAGTTAATCGCCAAAATATCAAGTGCTCATAAAATAGTGATTCGCAAATGAAAAAAAAATTCAAAATGGTTTTCAAAATGGATATTCCGTTCGTGTTTCGAATGTGGACATCCTAAAGAGAGAAGATAGAGTGCGCCTCAAATACTAATGAAAGAACTAATCTATAATTCCACCTATTTGGTTCTCAGCCTGTCAAAGCATGAATGAATGAATTGTGTTGCATTGTAACGATGTTTTCTACTTGATATTTACTTTACGAAACGCGTTTCGCATTGATTACTCTTGCTGATCTCTTGCTTTTTGCTTTTTACTTTGTGGACGTACAGTCGCGTTTTCCCGTTTTCGTTTTTGTGTTTTCATGGAATTCATTTCACCACTTGGAAACTCCAGGGAAATCATTTTGCTGGACGTATGCAGGGTAAAGCGGAAACTATTCAACGGTAAAAGTGATTTAAAGGGAAAAAACGCGACTGTACATACAGCCACTGATAATACGCTTATGACCACAAATCGTACCTTTAAAAGTACTACTGACATGAGAGCAGATTACAATATTTCATATTGTAAGTTACTTACCACATATAAAAGCAGTGTCAGCACTTATGGCATCTCCGGAGGTGGAGTCGAAAGTGAGCGCCTGGGGGCCAATATCACACACTCCTTTTTCGTAGTATTTGTTCTTCAAATGTACTTATTTAGAGATCATTATCTTTCCCACTATGCCCTTCATTGACATTTACGCACGAAACACAAAATAATATGTAAAATAAGGCGTCAATATCGATACTCACTGTCTTAGACTTCATAACAGTGTTAACTGGACATTTGTAGGCACAAGTTGGACCGTCTTTAAGGGGGGTAGGAGACAGCTGAAATTACTGAATGTTTAGTAGAAAATTATGCGTCATTAGTACAGCCAATAGGCTCATCTAGCTTCAGAATGATAAAAACTTCCTAACCAACAATAAATTTTTCAATGAGCTACATTTTCAAGCTTTTCTTCTATTCTCACAAAAGCAGAAACTATTTTAAAACGATATTCTCTCTCCGACATCATTGGCAATACTATTTATTTTCTATCTTTTCAAAAATAATTAAATAGAAAAAGCACATTAGGAGGAGGCGTGTAGAAGGCCATAATCGCTGCTGTGCAGTCGTCACAAGTGCTAGCTGAAAGAAAGTTTTTATTCTAGAAATCACAATTTAGCAGTTTTAATCAAACGATTTTTGATGTAGTGTTTGATGCGTTTAAAAAAATCAAGGAGAAATATTATGAAAACATTTTTGTTGAGTATGGTATATTATTGGCTTTAACTTTGCTAGCCCATCATATATTTTGACGATTCTTCTTCTTTTCCATTAGACTGCATTAGATTATCATCGACTACGTTGAAGACGAAAGTATGATTTCGTTGCATTTTCTAAATTTTCATTTTTTTTAAAAATTTTTTTTCGAAACGGTCGGTCCCTAAGTTTATGTATGTGCTATCCCTAACTAAGCTCATGTGCTATTCAAAAGTCACGAAAAGAAAAAAAAGGGATAGCGGGCATGAAAAATGATAAAAATGATTTTTTTTAAATATTTTTTTTGGAACAGAAGATAATCACTGACGTTTTCCGCAAACAATGCCTGTCACTGCAGCATCCGGGGCATTTCCGTTGATAAGCAATTCGTTGTTGACACAAGTGACGACAGCGCCGGCCGTCGCTGTAGTAGAGCTAGTCTGAATTATTATTTAAAGGCACTCTCCGAGCTAATAAGAACCACTCCGCTCTGGTGACACTCTCTCGCTTTCATTGTCTACGTTTACCAGAGAGTGTTGCTAATGGGTAGAGTACAATAAGCTTAGGATGTGTGTTTAAAGCGACACCAAAAGCTAATTTGAAACTCTCTGCTCTGGCCGTATTCTCTCGCTTTCTTTGTCTGTGAGAGAGTATTGCTAATGCGTAGAGTATAATTGCTTGGGGTGTGCCTTTAAGAAAATGCGAATTTATTCGATGAACCGATCAGTTTGAGCGAACAACTAACCAGAGTATACATTTGTAGTGCCGCATCACATTCATATTCGTTGCAGCCGTCGACAATATTGATCGTCTGAAATATCGATGGTGTTTTGAAAAATGTTCTTGAAAGTCGAATAATGAAAGGTACGCACAGGTTTGGCGACGCAGGCAACTTCTTCGTTAGTTTTGCAATCAGCGAATGTAGGATCGACTAGTAACGTGGTAGCGCATGCAGAGCACAGTTCTGAAAAAATATTCGATTTTAGTCCATAATCAGTGTTTGTTGATCTGATTCGACTTCCGAAACTAATCTTTTCTCGAAATTCATAGGAAACTAAGCTTTCCTATTTGTTTTCATTTCAGCACACATTACTTGTGCAAATTTATGTTTCCAAGGATTGCACAAAGTTCAAATAGAAAAAAAATGTCATACTGTCTTTAGCGCAGGTGACTTGTGGTGTGACGACATCCACTCCTTCATTCTGCCATTTTCCATCAACGCAAATGAGCTAGAAATCACACAACTATTTATTTATTTCAATGCTTTTCTCTTATTCGTAGCTCATATATTCCGCATAAAATGTACTTGTATAATTGCCTTGCTGATAACCAGACAAAGAACTATCGATTAACTCTCCACTTTTTCCTACCTTCCTTCCTCGCTCTCTCTGATCTACCTACTATCTCGTTTTTATTCCCTCTCTAAACATCTCTCTCTCTCGTACCAAAGCAAATGTATTGTATACAGTCAATAAGTATGGTGTGCTTCGATCGTATAATCGTAGCCACAAAGAAAGCACTTGTGTTCTAACCTCATCGGTCGTCTCCGGATCATTGGCACCGTCTTGCACTCCAACTACGTAAGGAGCTGGACAACTGTAAAAATATTTTATCCAAAGTAAGAGATTCATCAGCATATGGACTAATAATAAGACAAAGCACGGAAAGGCAGTAATTCCAAAAGAGACGGAGATGATTTGCTTGATTATTCTTTGCTACCGCTTAGGTATCACTTTTACTTTTTGCAAAGACAACCAAAAATGTAATATTATCCTTAGAAAAAAACACTCTATCATATAATGGCACCCATCCCAACCGCTTGGTTGTCCCGAAGTAAAGTTTATTGAATTATGTTACTTACACAATTTTGTTTTCATCAGATGTGTCCAATTGGGCCTCATCGCATTCGTAGCCGACAGGGCAGCCTGCTGTGGTTGGAGGTAGAGTGCACGTCTCTGAAACCGGATTATTATCTATCCTTTGTTCAAATGTTGTGATAGGAAAAAGAAAAGAAAAGCGCAGAACTTTTTAGGCGACTCTCTTTTCTGTCAAGTTTTCTTTAGAGATGCTTATTTCGACAAGACAAGACAAGTCAAGACATGTCGTTGTTTAAAAGTAGTATTATGCAGCAAATCAAAAGGAGCCAAGGGAAATTGTTCAACGTACTGCTGAGACAACTGTAGATCATACTCGTCTGAGGAGCATCATTTAGGAAGAATCCGCCTTTCAAAGCCCTGAATAACAAAGTAAATTCATACTCTGACCATGTATTGTTGAACCTACTCATTCACTTCGCTTATCTGCTAGAGGATGTTTCAACTTAAAGGCACACCCCGAGCTAATTTGAAACTCTCCGCTCTGACAATGCTCGCTCGCTTTCTCTGTATACGAGAATGTGCTGCCGAAGCGGAGAGTAGAAAAAAAAACTAAAACTGACGGGCAAGTGAGGCCAGTGACTGGAGCAGGATTGGCAGGATCCGAAACATCGTAGAGATTGGAACCCTCAGGGCACTTTACGTCCTGAGAAAGAGAATATGTATTTGAATTATGTGTATTACAGAAAATCAACACGTCGGCAAGATCAGGGGTCCGTCCAATCTGTCAAAAAAGATGCGAAGAAAGTTGCGAAGAAAGTTCGCAACTTTCGACGCAACTTTCGACGCAAGTTTTCTCTAAATCTCTCGAAATACACACTCTCTAGTACTCTCTAACAACTTTCGATCGAAAGTTGCGTCGAAAGTTGCGACGAAAAGATGCGTCGAAAGATGCGAACTTTCTTGTGAGGTCGGTTAGAGCAGGCGAGAGAGTGTGCATTTGAAGAGGAGCAGAAAAAGTAAACGGAGCTTTACATAAAGTTGCGACGAAACTTGAATTTACAAAAGTGATAGTGTGATGGTGAAATTGTTATGGCTCAACTCCTTATGAGTGTGTGTTCAATATGTTATAATGTTTTTTTAAAGAAAACTCTTATTATTTATACAAAAACTGCAAAAGAAGTCGTGTGCGCGCTCACGGATTTTCGTTTGACCTCTAGCTAGAAGGGGCGGGGCGACGTCACCAAACCCGTCTGGGGTTTGCCGAAGTCGTTAATACAAGTATGTAAACCCCTTGTCTATGTGAGGGGTAGGAGAGCTTTCGGACGAAAGTTGCGAAGAAAGTTCGCATCTTTCTGCTGAACTCTCGCTAGAAAGTTGCGAACTTTCTTCTGAACTTTCGATCGAAAGTGACAGATTGGACGGACCCCAGGAATGCGCACGCTAGGTGTCTCGCGGGAATATTTTTAACATCAAAGTACTAGTTTTGAAGTGACCTTTTACGGTTAATTGTCGTCGGTTAATATACTGTTTATACAAGTTTTTATCATTTATATGTACATATTTGTCGTAAAAAAACATATTGAGATCTAAAAGAAAAAAATACTCCTATCCTTTCTCTTTCCTTTATCTTAGTATTTACAACAGATTTGTCATACTCTTATACTTTTAATACGAATTCTAAATTTTTTGCATGAAAAGGTTTCAAGCACTTTTTCATGCGAAAATCGATTCCGATGGGCAATTTTAGGAACGAACTTGATCATTTCCATTTTGAACCAGTTCCATGGTCGCCTTGGTGTATCCAGTGGGAGCGTCTTCAGTGGACATTATGACGTCCAGTTCGGGACAGTCAGCTAAATGTATTTTTGTATTTTGTATTTGTTTTGTATGTACTGTATTTTTTGTATTTCATATTTTTTGTATTTCATATTGTTAATATTTCCAATCATGATCAAAAACTTTTTAACACAAAGCGTTGGAATGCGCATTATATTATATAAGAAGTGTAGTAGTCAGCAAACGGAGAACCTACCGGTAGCGCAGGCGACCTTGGCGGTACCGGGAAGATCCATCTCCGTATCGGGAGATGTGTAGACCCACTTGCCCGAATTTGGCCTGAAATTTATCATTTCGTTAGAAAACACCCAAAGAAAAAGCCAACCTTATTCATCTACATAATTGCAACAAAAAAAATACACCTATAAAAAATAAAAATCCTTGAAAGCCTTTTATACAACGGTTATTCAGTTTGTGTTGTAATAATGAATAAAATTTGAAAAATTGATAATGGCCATGAAATTGTAAATAGTAAATACAAAAAAAAGAGAAAAAAAACGGACTTGCACACGGCAGTATATTCCTTGCTATCGACAACAACGACCGTGCCGTCGACAACAGCAACCAAAGTTGTTCCCGCCGCGCAGCTCAAAACCTTAAATAGATGGATACATTATGGTCCTAACTGTTTAATTTTATTGCTTAATTTTCTAATGTTATCCCTTTGAATCGAGGCAAAAAAATAATAACGGTCACCAATATGTTTGCGAAACTTGCCATATTTCCATTTTCAGTAGATGACGTTGGTGATGTGAGGGTGTAGATATCGTTATCGCCAGCAGGATAAAGTGGAGCAGCTGGACAGGGTGTTTCTGAAGAGTATGTATATGATGCGGCTCACAACGAGAGGGTGCTTCGACGATGTTTTTTTTTCTTTCAAGTGTATTAACCCTGATTAGGACACCTTTTGATGCAGATCACGAAAATCGACTTCAAAAAGTCACTTTTCCAGTTCGAACAAGCTAACTGTGTTAAATTACAATTTATGGAAGCTTCAGAAGTTAATTTTTGCTGACGAACTATTCATCACCGACAGCTATCATTTTCTTGAGCATGAACATTTTATACGGAGAATTTGCAAAAAATAAATAAATAAATCTCTGGAACAATACCGATACTGGGCAACTCTAGGCGTCTTTTCAAGAAATAAAAAAAAATGACAAATTACCATTTCCTGGATTGACTGGAATGCATGAGCTCACGGCATTGACGAGCAATGCTATAGTCACAGCCGTCCGCATCTAAAAATATATTTATACTTATCACATGCTCACGCATCAACGAGACAATCGAAATAATTATGACATAATAAGTAATCAATAAACTAAATACGATTACTCTACTATTCCCGTATTTGAGAACGAAGTGATCAACCATCAATTATAGCTGCAAATATACTGTTCAAAAGCTTCGAAAAGAAAAGATAAAGTTTCGTTGCTTTGCATACTATCTCTCCTATTTTCGTTTCTTTTCCAATTATTTTCGCTGCTTTTGAACATCAGATCGCTAGCAGCACCATTCATGTATGCAATTCTAGAGAATTCTTGCTCACTATTGAACAATAAACTGGATTCATTCATAAAACGGGCCCCAGATCAAGCAAAAAAAAACGAAAAAAAAATGAACTGACGAAACGAATTAAGAACAAACAGTGAAAGGATGACCTAGAATGATCGTAGCAATCTTGAGAAATGAGATTGAGTTATCTCAGGAATAGGAATATCATGAAATTGCACTTCCCTAGGTAGCGCGCTTCATATAAGAAGAGGAGAAACCCGTCTCGAACATTGAGATATCTTTATCCTATCACTTTCTATCCCATTGTCCAAAAGGCGTGCACATTAAGTCTGTTTCAACAACGAGTTCGACAAGGAGTCAAAAATTCTTTTATCACTTGAGCTGTGATTTGACCTTTTTTTGACCGTTTCATGCCTTACGCCTTGGAAGGGCATATTTTCAATTGACGTTGTCAATTTTGTGAAAAGGATGGGAATAAATCTATTCAAATCTATATTGCTTATTCGTCATATGAAACCTGCGCTAATTAAAGTGTGACCGAATTTGGAACTCTCCGCAATTTTCGCACTCTCTCGTTCTCTTTGCCTGCGAGAGAGTATTGCCGACGCTGAGAATACAATTAGCTTGGGGTGTGCCGTTAAGAAGCATAATCTTAAAATTCGCTTCATCGTTAAAAGCATTTTTTTTTGAAAATCGATAGTAGATAGATATCGATTTTGAATTTTTGCTTGAGACTTGTGTGTTTTTCTATAAAAGTATTTGAATCTCAAGTTCAAACTTGCACGCTTTTCTATGCGCTAAAATCAGTCACAATGGTGTTTAATTTCAACAAGGGACGTACATGATTTTGTTTTAGAAAAATAAACAATAACTAACGCAATTGAAGAAAATTAAACGACAGTAATTTAGTTTAAAATTACATACATATTTATCCTATCAGCACATTAAATGCAGAGGGGGGCAAAACAGGGGGAATCTTCTTATCCACAAGATTTATCCTTTCGTCTCTGAGAGAATTCATCTCCATTCAAGAAAACGTCAGCATATGAAACTTGATTACGATAGTCAAATAACCCACGAAAACTTGACGTTGCTCGTCCAATCGGCCTGCTTGACAATACGGATATACCGCTCCTGACTTTCCAAAGTCTACTAGGAGGGGAATCAACTGTTGGTCCTCTTCTCTTGATGGAATAGGCGAGTGTAGTCGAGAGTGGAGAGATAATAGTAAAACCGACCGAACCGCAGAGAGAAAAGGCAGAATAATTAAAATTACACACCGAGCTTATTTGAAACTCTTGAAGTTATTTTCCAATGCGAAAGTTGTTCTAATCGAGATCAATCTCGTATTTCGGGACATAGGAAGCTTTAAAGTACGGAACCAGGAGGATAATATTATTTTATATATGTAGTGCGGGGGAGGGGAGGACAAGGCGAAAAATAAAGTGGAAGTCAATATGGCATCCGGAATCATTTTTCAGCATCTATTCTGTCTCTCATGGAGGGTGTGAGGAGACTGTCAGTCAGGACTGGGATTTTTTGAAAATAATTTCAAAAATTTTTAGATAAAAAAAATTAACTCAACATTTAGAAAACTTTACTTTGTTCAAAAGGAAAATTAGCAATTCAAAGGCATTATGTTATCAGAAGAACGAGAAACATAGTCAACAACCCAATCAGCCGAATTCTGAAAAGTGAAAAATTATGATGGAATAAATTTTTCATAATAAGTTGTGAACGCTGTATTGTGATATAGGGACACATCTCAATTTGTTTTGCGAACGCCAATTGATACATATGCCGGAAGTTAGTGCAGCGTCTCATCTAATCCATAGCGCACAAGCAAACATCGGAGTCGTTACCTCTTTGTCAAAAGTTAAAAACAATTGCTGAATTTTCTCAAATTTCAAAAAGTGCGCCTTCCCTGCCCCCATGGGCATGGTTTCTTGATGTTTTTAGCGATCAATAAGTTGAATTATTATAAATATAGTGTAGGGTAGGAAGAATGCAGGGGGGATGTCTTCACAGTACGTTCACTAAAATATTTGACTGTCTTGACCTTTAACGCCACTATCCAAACTGTGTAAATTCCCTGGTAGGCAGTCATGTAATAATATAATTTTGCTACTCAATGATAGTTGTTAATTTTTCATTTTTATCCTACATAAAACATCCATAAATACCTTAATGCCTTACGTAATACTTCTGACAATAAAAATGATAAAAAGGGAATCTTGTTAAGATTTGTTAATTTGTTGTCGCTATTTGTCAAAACTCATGCACTTTTTTCGTTTTGGCGATGTTTTTTAACATTTTTTTTTAAATTAAAAAAAAATTGATTTTAATTTTTTTGAAATGGTCAAACCATTCAAAAAAAATCAAAAAATCAAAATCAAGAAATCCCAGAACTGCTGCCAGTGACCAAGTGGACTCTGTCCCGAGAACCACATGAGAGATTGTGATTAACGAATACCTCTGATGTATCGGGATCTATAAGAGTGAAAGGAGGTTGAAAAGAAGGTAAAGCCGGAATTTTAGAGGAGAAGTTTAGATAGGGATAGTATCATTGCTAATGCTGCTAAATACGTTGGTCACACTATCCAGTGGGTAACCGAAGTGATAAGGGCTAGAGGAAATAGTAGTCGTCTTTATTGGGTCAAACAAAAAAATAAGATTGGTCTGACAAAGGAAAAAAAACAAATGAAAACTAGTTGAAGTTGTCTTCTGCTTTGATAGTAGTACCTAAATTTAGTATTATATTAGTATTATCGTACATGTAAAAATAGTTGTATCATGAACGATGTGAATGGATCTGAACGGATCAGGCCGATCAAACGGGATTGTGAGCGAGCCGGCCATTTTCGTTATTTTTATTTCTTTTCATTGTTTTTTCTTTTCATCGAATCTACTATATTGAAATGCATTAGGCCAAAATATTGCCATTTAACAAAAATCACCATTTTCGCGAGGAATAAATTGCTCCAATGAACCAAAATTGACCCATTTATTCAGCGTATAATCGGAACAATTTATTCATTTGTAAAGCAATGATTTTTGATAAATGGCAATATTTTGGCGTGATTTCTTTCAATACAGTAGATAAGAAGGAAAGAAAAACAATGAAAAGAAAGAAAAAATAACGAAAATGGCCTTCTCGCTCACAATCCCGTTTGATCGGCCTGATCCGTTCAGATCCATTCACACCGTTCATGATACAACTATTTTTACATGTACGATACGTTTGTGTGGTCAAATGGAGATTTATTTTAGGACATGGTAAACTAATAATTATAATTAAAATGAAAGTAATAGGCACAGTAATATTTAAAATCTAGCAAAATCAAAAACAGTAGAAAGTGTACTTCCTGGTGATTGAGAGAGGAATGATCAAAAGGTGACATTCGTTGTCAGCTTCAAACTTTGGATAGATCATCTGAATCGACTTTTGCACAGCAGTATTTTAAGGTTCAGATATAATTTTACAATACCATAACCTACAATATGCGAAAATTCAACCGGAACTGCTTTTGCGAGCTGACAATGAGATCATTCATTTGTAGGCTTGTTTGCCCAATTATAATTTCATACACTGATATGTACACTTTATCGGATTAGCAGAGATACAAAGTGAACAATTAAAAGTTTGGTAATATGTACAATGATCATTTATGAGGTAAAGCTCAACAACAGATATAGGAAAGTGCAGCATTTATCAAATGCTTTGGTCGCATTCTCAAAGTGATAAAATGTAGCTAGAGCGGTGACTAGATCACAGTCTTGTTAGATGTGTTATGGTGTGTCCAATGTTGCGAAAACATAAAGACAAACAGAGAAAACTCTCTTCGTTTAACATGCTCTCGTGGAGCTTTTCGTTTTTTTTCCTTTTCATAACTGTTGTTTTTTAATCTCCCCGCTCTGGCCACACTCTCCCGCTTTCTTTGTCTACGAGAGAAATTAGCTTGTGGTGTGCCTTTAAAGAAGGGGACCCACGAGTTTTTTCGTGACTAAACTGGCCAGGCAGAACTATAGATCACATCTTCCTGTATCCAAAAACAATTTTCTCTAAAATTATAGGCACTGGAATACCGTAATCCGAGCTCAAAGCTCGTTATTCCCCCAAGATGTCCTCAGGGAACGCGCGCAATTTCAAATATGAAAGACAAATGTATTGAAAATTGCAAACGGGAATCGAACCCGCGTGGCGCGGTTACAAGCGTCGACTACTAACCTCTGAGCCACACGCTCTATGCGCTCAATCTCTCAATTCTAATAGAGAATAGAGTGCCACTTCCTACCTCCCACGTTAGAGATGACAATAATGCACCCCAATTCTCCTGGTCCCCCTTCTTTAAATTTGCTTCACCCCTCGATTTCCTCCATCCCTTCTGCCATTCTCACAACACGTTGGTCGCACCGATTGGATGGGCGACGACTTGCACACTGTCCTTCTGAATGGAATACGCCGTCATTTGGCTGACCCCTATCGACCGCTGGTCGGCATCCTGAAACATTCTGCACCATCTTGTCAGACACCACTCAAGCACTAGGTCGAATGAGAACCGATGAATAATAACCGACTGAATGATAACCATTTGCGTATGAGAGACCAGCGCTAATGAATAGACAAAATGTGCAAATGATATACAGTCGGTTATTATTCATCGGTTATCATTCGACCTAGTGTTGTACAACTGTGTGAAGTGAGTAATCTTCATATTTTGTGTGGATGATAGCGATCTTTTCGGTGAGACCAGGGTCATAATATCGGTATTAGTCATGAACGTTGGCAAAGTCTAGGCGGAGGCGTTTGCCAGAAATCCTCCCCCTTGTGACGTCACGTTACAGTTTGCCAAAGATCATGGATACGGCCTCTGGTCTCTGGAGGTCTGTTCTTCTCGAACTAAAGTTCGCTGGTCTAGAGCAACGCACAAAGGAGAAACCGCCGAAAAAGGTTGATCTATGCCTCATATTGCGGAATGTTTTGTTTGCATCGATTTTTGACAGATATTTATAACCTTATCGTATGATTACCTTATTCAGTCCAGAAATTCCGACAGAGTTCAGCCTCTTGCGTAGCCACTGTGGAATTGATGAGTGGAAGGCGACCAGAACAATTCTGAAGTTGACCTTTACATTGTCCGTATAAAATACACTTGTTTATTTGGTACGAGAGTAGCCAGCCACAGCCACAATGTGTTTCTATGTTTAGAGAGAGAGCACAAGTGAGATAGTACGTATGTAGATCAGAGAGTGAGGAAGGAATGGAGGACAAAAAGGGACGGAAACGATAGAATATTTCTCATATTGATAGAATATTGATTTGCTGTTTCTTACGTATAATAAGTATTCTTATAAGGCTAGTTCAATTTAGACGTAAGTATCCTTCATAATCAAGTGATTCTTTAACGCATTTCATCAAATGTTCCTTCCTTTGAAGTACAGTGTAGCCTAAAAGTCATGGGACACTTTTTCATTTTTTTATAACTTTTGTTCCAGAAAAGCATTCAAGCTGATCTTTTCAGTCAATGTACAGAATTTATCAAGGAATATTACCATGATGTCTTGGTATAATTAAATTAGTTCACTAATGCGTAGTGATGACGCAATCGAAATACACTTTTTTGAAAATTTACATTTCTTTAGTGAAAGGTCCTGTTCTTCTGAAACATTGTGAGAGTGGAGACCCCCACTAGTGCTGTACAGTCACACAATCCGGAATGGCTCCGATTCCAATTTCAAGCTGTAGCAGGGTCGCAACTTTGACCCCCAAAATTTATAACTCAGCTTCTAGATGTGCTAACAACCCGTTCTAAGTGCTGAAATGATGCAAGTGACGAGTAATGTTTATCCCCAGATTATGGTAGTCATAGCTCGTCATTTGCCCTCAGGGCATAAAATAATTTTTTTTGTTGAGAACCGATTTTGAGACCTTACCGTTTAGAGGGCGGGTCTTCTAAAATTATTTTTCCTGCGCAAGCAGCTTAGCAATGTATCATATATTAATTTCCCTTGTTTTGGTTTAGTTCCGATTCCTTTCAGACCCGAAGCAAAAGTTATGCTGAGGTCTACTCGGTGCGCGCTCTTGTGCTTTCTCTCTCATTGCTCTCATCCCTGGGCCTCTATTGATGAAATCTCTTATTTGCAAATCACCTATGCATGTTAGAGATGTTCACAAAAGTTTTTACACTATTGCTGAACTTCGATCTTTGATCTTTGGATTTTGATCTTTGATCACTGAAACCGAGTAGACGTCAGCATAACTTTTGCTACGGGTCTGAAAGGAATAGGAACCAAACCAAAATAAGGGAAATACATATATGATACATTGCAAAGCTGCTTGCGCAGGAATCTTAATTTTAGAAGACCTGCCCTCTAAACGGTAGGGTCTCAAAATCGGTTCTCAACAAAAAAAATTATTTTATGCCCTGAGGCCAAATGACGAGCTATGACTAGCATAATCTGGGGATAAACATTACTCGCCAATAGTATCATTTCAGCACTTAGAACGGGTTGTTAGCACATCTAGAAGCTGAGTTATAAATTTTTAGGGTCAAAGTTGCGACCCTGCTACAGCTTGAAATCGGAATCGGAGCCATTCCGGATTGTGTGACTGTACAGCCCTAGTGGGGGTCTCCACTCTCACAATGTTTCAGAAGAACGGGACCTTTCACTAAAGAAATGTAAATTTTCAAAAAAGTGTATTTCGATAGCGTCATCACTACGCATCAGTGAACTAATTTAATTATACCAAGACATCATGGTAATATTCCTTGATAAATTCTGTACATTGACTGAAAAGATCAGCTTGATTGCTTTTCCGGATCAAAAGTTATAAAAAAATGAAAAAGTGTCCCATGACTTTTAGGCTACACTGTAGGCTTACAGAGAAGGAGCTCACTCAATGTACTCTTCATCGCGCACACTATTTCTCTGTTATCTAACAACGACACAACGTAGAGTATTGAAGGGACCGTTGACAAAGGTGTCAGTCCCTTTAAAGCAAACTCAAATCAGTGGAGTATTTTAAGAATTTCTTAAAGTTTCGAAATACCAGAGGAGTTGCGCCTTTATCTTTACCTTTTACCTCTAAAAAAAGCAATCACTCCCTTATTGCTTCATTTATTCATTATTATTGCATTTAACTGATGGATAATTAAATGAATAAATAAATACCCGTCGACAGCATGGAGTGATCCCCAACTGAATGTGTACGACATAAACAGTCCCCATTCCGTAGTCTGATGTACACCTACGAGGTGATAGATCATGATTGCGCAGAACAGAGGGATAGCCTGACATAGACTCTGAAATTAATTAATAAGTAATAATATCTTTATGTGGGTTTAAGGTAAGCAAGACAATGAGATACATAGAGAAGTAACATTAGGGACACTTAAAGGTGGAGTCCGACGAATATTTTCGTGAACAAACTGTGAAGACAGAAAGATAGCAAAAGTTATTCTGCATACTGTACATTAATTATTTTATGCTAATTTAGCTTATTGATCGCTAGAATCATGAATGAATCCATGCTTGATGTACAGGCAAAGGCGAGAAATTTTGAAAATAAGAAAGTTCAGCAATAGGTTTCGAACCCACGAGGTTACGCTAACTGGGCAGCGCATTTACCACTACGCCACAGGATGCATGCATGGAAGATCTAATTTTTTGCATATCATTTATCCTTTGTATACACGATATGTTACACATTAGTATAGACATTCGAGGGCCTCCATCTTTAAATACAATACCACAACGAGGTAGTAAGGTTGAATAAACAGATAATGATGATATAACTATAACCAAAGTTGTATTCGATTTGATTACTGATCACGGAGTTCTTGGCATCGTGTTTCAACACATGCAGGACAAAATATATCATATTTTTTTATTTCCAAGAATTTTTCCAGCAAGGATCGAGAACACTTTGCCCTACAACGTACACAATGTGCACATGCATTGTATATGTACTGAAAGACCGAGCTTATGCACGCATTATTTTGTAATGAGAGCTTGTTATCGTGACAAAACCCTATTAATTAAAACTTTTCTCGGTTTAAAATATATCATACATATAAGTGTTGCATAAATGTTGCCAGAAAGCTATTGCTAATCGTTGTGAAACCTAATTCACGCAGGTGAACAAAATATTTTTTGATGTACGCGAACAAGATGATAGATCATGATTGCACAAAAATAATAAGAATATTTACTATGCTTTATGCAATACTTACTTGCAAGAACAATTTGTTTTCTATTGATCGGCGTTGCTGGGATTCCCTATGAAGTGATCGCTGAAAATGAAAATGCAAAATGAAAATCCCATCAAAAAAAAATAGAAATAAAATGTCCTAAAATCATTTTACGCTAGAGACGCGAGAGAGTATAAAAAAGTTAGAGTTGTTTCTTTTCTTATCATAAAACGACTTGAACATCGTATTAGTTGAAAAAAAACACAGCCTACCGAGCTGATATGATAATGTCGCAATCTAAGCAAAGCTAGGCTGTCCATGAAGAAGATCAAAGATAGAACGACGATACCCGTCACGAAGTCGAACCAGCTTAATTTTTAAAATTTTTACTAAGTAATGAATAGTTCCAAATTAAGTCATAATCAGACACTCGGGGAAAGGCTCGAATTTTCGAATTTAAAGAAGAAACATAGTAAATTGCAAACGGGTCGAACCGCGTGATTTGCTAACTAATCTCCTGGTTTCCCTTCTTTAACGGTTACAGTATTTGTGCATTGTGTCTTTATCTTTAAAGAGAAAAGGAGACAATAATATGCAAATTTATGTTCAAGGAATATCCAACTTTGTCAAGTCCCATTGTAAACAGTGCCATAATGTTGCAATTTAAAACCCATCACAGTATTGTGAATTTCTTTAAGTTGTACTTTATTTTGTAGGTTCTGCAAATCATAGAACTCTCACAATGCCTTGCATGCCTAAAAATGCCTAAAAAATAAATAAATTTTATAAAAAATGCATGCCTTCTGTTCAATATTCTTATATATTTTTAAAGGGAGCGTAACCTCTCTCAATGGTCTCTTCGACGCGCAAGTCTTTCTCGTTGTTAGTGAACAAAGAAATAGTATGCATAATGTCTATCAAAACAGAAAAGGATTGATCTCTGGTTTGGGGCTCATACATACATAGCAGCTCACACTGTTATGTTTATGCCTTTTGATTTCTGTTGGCATATATGTGTGTAGACAAATAGTCATCATACACTCTAGGTAGGTTCCTTTCTGTTCTCATGCTCTCAATTTAAATTTATCTCTATGATCTTTTTATCTAAATTTCACAAATGTTAACGTCGTAAATAGTTTATTGAAATTGTTCGGTCTCCGAAAAATCAGCAAAACACAATATCGCATGCCAGGCATCGAACCATGGACCTGCAAAACTAAATGCTCATGCCTTACACACTACACCACAAAGGAGAGGATAGAAGGCTATAAATACGAGGACATATCAAATGTTACCCGATTTTAGCTATAGAATAAAATCAACGCATAAATATTTATCAACTTTTTTTCAACGGATTTTAAATCAGAATCACATGCACTAGTCATAACTCTTTTTTTGCATTATTCTTGCAATTGTAAGAATAATGCAAAAAAAACACTGCCTTTTATTTAAAAGATACGAAAAGAAATGAAAAACAGAACAACTATCTTTTTTTTTTGCACTCTCTTCCGATTCTTTTTCCTTTCTTCTCGAAACTTTTGCATTACTTACAATCCACAAAATCTCCCACAATCGGTATCGGCGAAATTCCACAAGGAGGAAGTGATGTCGTATGTAAAATAGCATTTCTCGGCTGAAAGATACTTAAATTATGTAATTATTTTCGTTTTTCTCTCGTTCCAGTAAGTTTATTCGAAGGTTCATGGCATACGCGATAGGCAATATGAAAGACATGTATGCGGTTTTGTATACCTCGATTTCCCGACAACGGAAAGTTGTAAAAGAATATTAATTTTCGATCTGGCTTTACGAATTGTTTTAGCAATATGGGATTTGAAACATAGCTAATGCTGTGTTCAGAACTTGGAAAATACAAGAAAATGTGGAAAATGCTGTTCAAAAGTTCAGGTGGAAAATGCTCGAAAATGCTCGATTTTGGATCGAAAAAGATGGTTTTATACACTTTAAAAGCGTTGAACCTCGTTGTTTCATGGAAAACAGCGAACTTAGGTCATTTATAAAGTATGCTGCTGAAATATATATCGTATGATCCTTTTTTGAGCACTTTAAGCCGAAAATCAACGAAAATGCTGCGAAAAATGAACCTAGAGAGTCAATATTTAAAATTATCACTTATCATCAATAAAAGGCGTCCACAACACTGTTTGCGACCAATAAACGTTGATATTAAACAAAGAAAACCATTAAAATATGCTTAAAATCCTCGAAAATGAGCATTTTCAGAGCATTTTCCGGCTGAACTTCTGAACAGCATTTTCCGCATTTTCGTGCATTTTCCAAGTTCTGAACACTGCATTAGGTGGTTATTAACTAGGGCTCTGTTATTTGGAATTTAAAAAGATGAGGATTAACTAAAAAGATTGAATGTGTTCAAAGAGATATTACTCGAAGACTGTTCAATCGTTGTTCTATACCTTATGATACATATCTCAATCGTGTTCAATTCCTGGATTTAATTACACTTGAACGTAGGCGCTCGCTAGCTGATCTACTTTTCTTGCATAATACAATAAATAAATGTTATTAGTACAATTGCTCTTTCCTCTTTAAAGTTGTTCCCGCACTACGTCTGGGAAACGGCCATTCGTTGAGAATCATCGTACCATTCAAAATCTCTACCTCTTCCCATTAGCATCAAGAGCTTTTGATGTTTGGAATAACTTGCCAGATTATATTGTGCAGACATCACCATCTTTCGTAATTATGTTAAAAAGATCCCATATAATGTGATTCTCCCGGAGGCATATATTACGTTGTGAAATATAACTATAAGAGAGATCCTACTGCCTTCTTTATATCCCCCCCCCCCCCCCCCCCCCACCATATCACCGATTCGCCTTGGCGACGGACATCCTTCAAAAAGACTTATCTAAATGATATTTCCCATCCCCGATGTGTTTGTTCTATTGAAGGAATACATATTATTATTGTTATTATTATTATTATTATTATACGCGAATCCTGGTACCCAAGCAAGGGTTAAAGATACTCACACCAGAAGTACGGTATGATTTCTGAAATCGATATGGTCCAGATGATTATGAGAAGAGCTACAGTAGTCTTCGATCCGAACCAGTGTGGAGCCTGCAATTGAATTGTACACTTGCAACTTAGTAGTAAGAATTTAAACGCAGACCCTGCACTAATTTGAAATTGTAAGCTCTGCAATGCTCTTTCTCTCGCTTCATCTGGGAGAGAGAGTAGCCAGAGCGGAGAAGATAATTAGCTCGGGGTGTTGTTTTAAAGAAAAAAATCGGCATATAATATTAATCTTTCACGAATGAATAAAAACGTATAATATGCCAAAATTTGCCAAATTTTTTGAATTTTTAAAATTATTTTAATAGTATATTTTATGCACGCGTAACATACAATACACTAATAGTAAGTAAATCTTTACGTCATCAATGTCTAGCATCATTCATTTTGCTGTTAAAACATTACACTTTCTATGACCTTTTAATACGTAAATATGTAACTATTTCAAAGGCCACATTGGTTCATTAACCAAAATAATCAGTGCATCAATGCGGAAAGTGCCAATGACATTTTGTTACACATATGATTAGTCATGCGATACCAAAAATGTTAATAAGAAATTATTTATATATGCATACTAATGGTAAAACAGGTATGATGTTTGCCTTAACCGCGCGCACTTCCCTCTTTAATCACATCACGGTCGGATTATTGAGATCAGTCTTCGAGTCGGATTAGCCTAATGGAGACTAACGAATCGTCATGAGACTGATCTATCACACATCACAAAATACATATACGATTCATATACTGCCATCGAGATAAGTTTTATATATCTCGTAGATCTTAGATATATAGATATAGATAGAGTTTTGCGAAAACTTATGGTGAAAAGTTTTAGACGTAACGGCCGTAGAACAATTGTTTGGCTTTATCATTAATTGTAAAGTGAATGTTTTGTAAAGTACATTTTGTGCGCTTAAAAAAGACCCCGAGCTAATTATTCAGTCCTGTCTGGCAATGCTCTCTCGCAGACAAAACGAGCGCGAGAGTGTGGCCAGAGCGGAGAGTTTAAAATTAACTCGTCGGGTGTCTTTTTTTAGTTGTATCTGTAGTGCTCTTCCTGTGGAAAAAAAAACTTTCCGAATTTAACAAATTCACCTTCCACGGAAATGCGATGTGAACAAGACGATTGAAGGATATGATGACATGGGAGTATTCACATCCGTACAGGAATAGTAGTGCGATCTCAAAATTATTTTTTTAGTATTTTGGGTTAACTTTTCATACGTTGCCAAGTTGCCAATTAGTTATTGTGAAATATATTGGCAGAAGGTAAACTTTTGGCTTAAAATGGGGTAACCTGGCCAACGATTTTGCCGAATGCGTTTGAGTATACGTCGTCACCGAATACCCTGAAATGTGATTAAACAGTATAATATTAGGATTATGCTAGAAGACACGCTATAGTTCTAAGGACATCATCTTCTAGACTCATAAAAATTGTGTAAAAATCTATACATCCTTTTAATGTGTACTAGTGAATGTGTTCCGTTTTACACCTTTTTCCAATTTACACCCACAATCTGTTAATTAGAACACATTGCGGATTACATTTTCACCCGGAACACCTATTGGTGTTCATATTAACACTTTATTTTTCTGAGTGTAGCTTACTCATGTGCATGTACATCGAGCTAATTTGAAAATCTTCGCTCTGGCAATGCTCTCTCGCTTTCTTTGTCTACGAGAAAGTGTTGTCAGAGCGGAGAACAACACTAGCACGAGTGTGCCTTCTCTGGTATTTTCAAACTAGTAGTTTACTTATTATTCACATTTATTATTCAGTTAAACGTAAGTTTACTACTGCACGTGGTGTATAATACTGTAATGCATTTCGTCAAATGTTCTTTCACTTGTAGTAAACTGCTTCTTCAGTGACGTAAAGTAAGTAAACTACTAGTTTGGAAACACCAGAATTTAGACTATAATTCACAAAACCAATACTTCTCCACCGGCAGTGCGCTCCATAAAAAGAATATGGCGGACACTCCGAAGTTGGATACAGCGAGCGCGTAGCAGATGTGACCAAAGGTATTGTGCATGTACTTGGTGCGATGAATGGTTCGGCATGCAAAGAAGTTGGAAACCATCCCAGTTATGGATACCTGCAAGACTCGATTCAATTATTAATATTACTCTTCACTCTTCCTAAAATGAATCTCTTCTGAATAGGGTTCTGTGTCGTTACAGTTACCTTACGTGCGTACGCCGTAACCCCCGCCGTAACGACGAAGATGCGGCGGAGACGGTTACGGCGTTGACACGTAAGGCAAATGTAACATCGCATTAATATTAATCTCCACTCGGCCTACAATGAATCTCTTCTGAATAGGGTTTTAAAATAGTCGAGATTAGGGTTCCCTAAAACGGTTCGACCACGAAGGGAGGAGTCAAACATTGCCGTTTCTGCCAGATGGATCGGATAACCGCATGCGAGAGGAACATTGGAAAAAAATAAAACGGATACTAAAAAAAGAACAAAAACCTGAAAACTTCTGAGCGCGATTTGAAACGGTTATCTTGTGGCCTGTTCAGTGGAATTGACTATTTGGGGGTTGGCCTGTAAAATAATTGCGGGCCCGCAAGCCCCGAATGGCCAACTCTACGGTTCAGGCAACCCACACTATGTCTTCTAACAATAACTGCCTGGTGACAAAGTTAGCGTACACGTGAACAAAAAGAATTAGAACTCACAAGGTATAAAAGTGTCGTAGTTCCCTTGTTGCTTCGCATCTCCACAGTCTCGTTGATACAACAGTCGAGAGTGTAGAGATCTCTGGGCGGATCTCTTTTCACGTCGAGCGCGATGGAATCATCTCGTCTAGAAGGATTATTATTATTATTAGAGTTATCATGGTCTTATGTCATTAAGAAAGGTTGAGTCTTCGTTAGATTTCTCACGTATCTCGCGGGACAAGCGATATGTGCGAAATTAAAGCGACAGTCCAAGCTAATTTAAAACTCTACGCTCTGGCCACACTCTCCCTTTTTCTTTGTCTACGAGAGAGTATTGCCAATGCGGAGAGCTTAGGATGCGCGAATTTAAGATAATGGAATTCTACGAAATGCAGTATTTCGAATGGGAACTGAACTCTACCAAAAAATCCTTTTGGATTGGGAATTATTCATTTCCCGTGACGGAATAATCCCTTTATATGTATGAGAATATAAAATAATTCAATGAAATATTTTCTTATCATTAATTTCGTCAGGGGCAATGGCGAGGAATAAATCACGATCGTAATGCGGTGTTACATTTTCAAAAGTGTGCACGCCGTAACGTCTCAGTCAATACGGCGTGCGCACGTTTTGAAAATGTAACACCGCATTAGAGAGATTTCACAGAAGATAAAGATTATAGAACTGATGATGTTCTTTGAGAAAGTTCATTACATTCATTAAGAGGATGAGATATAGTAGAAATCTAAGAATCCGAGTACATTTAATCCAATTGTGAGACTAATTGCGAGATTTTATCAACGACCATGACGAACGAGAAAGAGCTAAAGCTAAAAGCGAATTATTTGTAAGTAGCCAGGACGCGATGTCTCAAGGGTGGATTTCCCGAGGACACTATAATCGCGCTCTTGGCGATAAATTATTCTTATGTGCATGGTAATGGATTGAATTATTGTGCGGGTGATGGGGAATTCAGAATCGTGAGGAGTAATTGTAGATCATCCATGATTATTGAGATCGGGACAGCTGATTTATCGTTGTCCACTATTGCGAAAACAACAGATGCTTACAATATTATATCTGTAACATTGAGAATGAGAAATATCAACCTATTTTCCGGGTGCCGAAAAAGTGGTTGGCATGGAGTCCCTTATGAAACCTCTCCAGGACGAAATACGTCCAAAAGTGGAAGAGAAATATGGGAGGGGCTTGCAAATGTTTTCAATATTTTCACGCGTTTTCATTATTTTTCTTTGGTATCCACTTAATTTAGTCCATCAGTTATTTGATACTTAAATACTTGTCCCCGCCCGTTCTTCTATGACCGTATAAAATTGTTCGTATAAAATGTACTTGCATAAGAAAATGACAAACTGCATTTAAATACCGAGAAAGAGGGAATTTACATACAGTTGCACGCTCTCGCCTAACTCTCGATTACCCATCTTCTTCCTACCTAACACTCTTACCTCTTACCTAACCCGTCTGACATTCGCCGCACTGATTTGATTCTTATAAAAGATCAGGGCAAAGGTCCTGATCTATGCTAAACAGGAAATAGTCATTGCGGACGCTCCGGACAAATAAAACAAGTGATTTTTATACGCTCAATACCACTATATGGCAAAAGAAAGCGCTGTAAACTCCAGACAGATAAAAATCACTGTAAACTCTAGACAACTAAAGAAAGCCTACCTTCTCTAAGCAGTGGTACTTCAGCCGTTTTAATTAACCATGTTTAAAGGCACACCCCAAACTAATTTTAACCTCCGCATTGTCAATGCTCTCTCGTAGACAAAGAAAGCGAGAGAGTGTGGCCAGTGCGGAGAGTTTTAAATTAGCTTGGGCTGCCGATTTCAGGTAAACTGTCAGAATCTTCACACATGTCATGTCATAATTCGAGTAATTTCTTAAGTCACAAGTTAAACAATTAATTAAATCATAAGTTATCATAGAGCAAAAATAAGTAAAGTAAAACTATCCCCACAAACAAAAAAATTGCGAAGGAAGATTGGGCTAATCGAGGAGGTTTCTTACAGAATTTCGTGTACACAATTCACGATTAAACGTTTGCGAACTCTCACACATGTTCAAAACTTGTTATTTAACCTTTTTATTCACGTTTTTCATTGGAACACCCGGAGAAAATCATTTAAAATGACTGTGGTGAATAAGTGACAATTTCGCGATTCAGAACAACTCGAAAAAATCTTTCACGAGTGATAATAATATGTGCAGAGTAAGGAAGCACGAGAGGATAAGAAGACGAAGGGAAGCAGCATGCACTATACAACTCAACAGTATTCTTGATATTTATTAATGTCATCAGACACATATGGGATTCCGGAAAGTTCAAGTAAAGTTAATAAATATACATTTCATGTTCTATTTCTTCATTTTATAAATAAATGGCTACATTTCACACTTGTTTTTAGAGTTTATCGCCGTATGGTGATTAATCCGATAAGCAATTCGAAGGATGTCGAAATAAATAAATACACCGATAATCCTAATTCTTATTTTTAAAGCTTTGAGAAAGTTCATTACATTCATTAAGAGGATGAGATATAGTAGACATCTAAGAATCCGAGTGCATCTAATCCATGACTAATTGTGATCAACGCGAGATTTTATCAACGACCATGAACGGCGAGAAAGAGTTATTTGTACAGTACAGCCCGGTCGTGTTTTGTACACATTCTGCGCTGCGCTCCGCTGCGGGGCGCATTTGGATGCATCATTTATTTCCTTTGCGCATGAATATTGTTGAATTCTCAAAGTCTTAATCATGAGTTTCCGTGATAAAAAGTTCTTTTAATGACTAAAGAAACTGAAGCAAAATTTTTATTAATGAGAAAAAACAATTAAAAGGCAAATCACACTGGTCCGAAAATGATGGGTACTGTAAATTTTAAAATAGGTCTTATGGCGATCGTGCGATCGATACGCAATATTACAGTATACCTTTCCAGTAAATTAATAGTGATCATTTTCGGACCAGTGTGATTTGCCTTTTAATTGTTTTTTCTCATTAATAAAAATTTTGTTTCAGTTTCTTTAGTCATTAAAAGAACTTTTTATCACGGAAACTCATGATTAAGACTTTGAGAATTCAAAAATATTCATACGCAAAGGAAATAAATGATGCGTCCAAATGCGCCCCGCAGCGGAGCGCGGCGCAGAATGTGTACAAAACACGACCGGGCTGTACTGTAATATAGCTAGGACGCGATGTCTCAATGGTGGATTTCCCTAGGACACTATAATCGCGCTCTTGGACGATAAATTATTCACATGGTGTATGTGCGAAGTAATTATTGATGGATTGAATTATTGTGCGGGTGATTTGGAATTCAGAATCGTGATGAATAATTGTAGATCATCCGTGAGAATCGAGAGCGCGACAGATGATTTATCGTTGTCCACCATCGCGAAAGCAACAGATGCTTACAATATTATATCTGTAACATTGAGAATGATAAATATCAACCGATTTTTTCCGGGTGTATATGGGAGGGGCTTGCAAGTGTTTTCAATATTTTCACCGTTATTTTGCTTTGGTGTCCACTTTTAATTAAAATTTAGGCCATCAGTTATTTGATACTTAAATCCTTGTCCCCGTCCGTTCTTCTATGACCACTATTGTACGTATAAAATGTACTTGCGTAAGAAAATGACAAACTGCATTGAAATACCGAGACAACGGGCATTTGCATATAGTGGCACGCTCTCGCCAAACTCTCGATTACCCCTCCTCTTCCTACCTAGCCCTCTCACCTCTTGTCTAACCCGTCTGACATTCGCCGCACTGATTTAATTCTTATAACAGATCGGCATGGGTCCTGATCTATGCTAAACAGGAAATAGTCATTGCGGACGCTTCGCACAAATAAAACAAGTGATTTTTATACGCTCAATGCCACTATATGTATGTCAAAAGGAAGCACTGTAAACTCCAGACAACTAAAGTAGGCCTACCTTCTCTAATCAGTGCGCGGCACTTGAGCCGTTTTAATTATTATTTTACCCATGTTTAACAATGTTTGTAAGGTAAACTGTCAGAATCTTCACACATGTCATGTCATAATTCGAGTAATTTCTTAAGTCACAAGTTGAACAATTAATTAAATCATAAGTTATCATAGAGCAAAAATAAGTAAAGTAAAACAATCCCCACAAACAAAAAAAATTGCGAAGGAAGATTGGGCTAATCGAGGAGGTTTCTTACAGAATTTCGTGTACACAATTCACGATTAAACGTTTGCGAACTCTCACATATGTTCAAAACTTGTTATTTAACCTTTTTATTCACGTTTTTCATTGGAACACCCGGAGAAAATCATTTAAAATGACTGTGGTGAATAAGTGACAATTTCGCGATTCAGAACAACTCGAAAAAATCTTTCACGAGTGATAATAATATGTGCAGAGTAAGGAAGCACGAGAGGATAAGAAGACGAAGGGAAGCAGCATGCACTATACAACTCAACAGTATTCTTGATATTTATTAATGTCATCAGACACACATGGGATTCCGGAGTTCAAGTAAAGTTAATAAATATACATTTCATGTTCTATTTCTTCATTTTATAAATAAATGGCTACATTTCACACTTGTTTTTAGAGTTAATCGCACTATGGTGATTAATCCGATAAGCAATGGATGTCGAAATAAAAAAAAATACACCGATAATCGTAATTCATATTTTTAAGCCTTACAAGTATCATTGTCAGTGGCATGTGAGGCTCACTCTAATCTCCTCTTTGGAACGTATCATACAATCGCCATGAATAATCTCTGGTATTTCGAAACTTAAAGACTACTTAAAGAAGGGGACCCACGAGTTTTTTCGTGACTAAACTGGCCAAGCAGAACTGTAGATCACATCTCCCTGTATACAAAAACAATTTTCTCTAAAATTTTAGGTGAACAGGAATGTCGTAATCCGAGCATAAAGTTCATTGATCCCCCAGGGAAAGGCGCGAGTTTTTGAATTTGAAGGATGCATATAAAGAAAATTGCAAACGAGAATCGAACCCACGTAGCGCGGTTACTAGCGCTAACCACTAACCACTGAGCTACACGCTCTATGCACCCATTCGCTCATATCTAATAGAGAACATAATGCCACTTCCTATGCCCCATGTTCTTCTTGTCAATAGTGCACTCCAAATCTCGTGGGTCCCCTTCTTTAAAGTCTGCACTTGAAGTAGACTTCAGCTTTCGAAATACCGGAGAGAACCAGTAACCGAGGGCCGAAACTTTTTCCTCGCTCTCTCTTTTTTTGGCACAGTCGTTCTATTCCTTTTTTCTCTCCTAAGTTGTCTTTGACTTGAATGCTCTTTTCCTCTTTGCGAGCGAAACAGTGGATAAAATTCTCACAACATTAACCACGCCAAAAAAAAGTAGAAGGAAAAGTGTCGTTGCACAGATTTATCCTAGACTGGAGCGTGGGTAAAAGATCAAACGATGTTGAGGCGAAATTATAATTGGATTATTCTGATATTTCCTTCTGGGGGGATTACCCATGCGCGGAAGCCAAAACAGATTATCTGCTCAACTACATGTATAACATATTAAAGAAGGGGACCCACGAGTTTTTTCGTGACTAAACTGGCCAGACAGAACTATTGATCACATCTCCTTGTATACAAAAACAATTTTCTCGAAAACTTTAAATGCCCCAGAATACCGTAATTCGGACTTAAGGTTCATTGATATGGCCAGGGAAAGGCACGAGTTTTTGAAATTGAAGCACAAATGTATAGAAAATTGCAAACGGGAATCGAACCCGCGTGGGGCGCTGACTACTAACCACTGAGCCACCCGTAGATCAAAGATCAATTTCGAACAAAGCAAAGTCGGCTTGTCATATAATTATGCGAGCTCTTCGGACTAATAACCCTAAAATTCTCCTTAAAGCATATTCAATCTACATCAGGCCCATTCTAGAAAGCGCATCTACGGTGTTCAATCCTTATCAGAAAAAATATATTAAAGTCCTTGAACAGGTACAGAATTACTTCACAAGAAGGCTGTTCGCACGTTGTTTCAAATCAACGTGGGACAATATGCCTCGGGCAAATGTTCGCAACGAAACACTCGATCTAGAAACCCTCGAACACCGTAGATCCATCATAGACATTAGAACTTTAAACTACTTAGAGGCAAATTTAGGATTTCAAATAAGAAAAATCACTATTTCAAAACATATATTACAAGAAATGGGTTGAATTTCTCCAATTCAGGGTCCCGTTTCCAATACAGGCACAATAACTTCTTTTTGCGAGCGGCCCGTTTGCTTACAAAACCCGAAAATAGAATCTCCTTTGATGTTGGAGACTGATCTGCATGTCCTGTTGTCGCCTATTCATACAGATTCTCTTCCCTCCCCCCAATTCTATCGTCCCTTAGGAACACTGATATCTCCTTCTAGGCTCAATCCATAAGCACTATTTCATTCCATTCCTTATTTTCTTCACTTGTTTATTTATTTGTTTCACATCATTTGTTCGCTAAATGTGAATAAATATATATTATTAAACCCGCTCTACGCGTTCAATCAGTCAAATCTAATAGAGAACAGAATGTCACTTCCTATGTCCCACGTTCTTCATGTCAATAGCGCAGCCCAAATCTCGTGGGTCCCCTTCTTTAATAAAATAGATTAAACAAATAACAATTTATCGTTTCTTAGACGGAAAAGTTCTAAAAAAACATATATCAAGATCAACTATGCCGTGGACCATCGGATCTGTAGTGACATGAGATCATTCCACTGATTTCGTCTTACCATCCCATTGGCTGTTCGCTTCTTTCTTTGATCGCTTCGACCATTCCATCACTCTTCTCTCTATCAAGCGAAGATGTGCGAAGATATTTGTTCCGAACTCAATGTATTGTAGGTCAAGTTAAGGGTATAAGTAAATCCCGTTATTGTGCGTATAAAATGTAATTGCATAAGAAAATGACACTGTGCTCTAAAGAACGGAAGTCGCTCAAAGGCTAGATCTCGCCCCGTCTCTCCGCTGCCTCTCCCTAACCCGGCTGACGTTCGCCGCGCGCTATTTGATATAAAAGAGATCGGCATAGTTTCTGAACCATGCAAAACAAGAAATAGTCTCTTCTACAAATAAAACAAGTGATTTTATACGCTCAATATTCAAGTTGATCCTGCGTTAGTCCTGTGGTTGATCACTGCTAGGCCAGTATTAATTCAAGGTCAATTCAGTCCTATTTTCCTGTAATCTTGTATGTAGCTATCAATTCCAATTTGGGGCTCCTTCGCGGTGTCACGACCAAGAATCGAAGAATGGGAGATGAAATATTAAATATATTGCATAAATCTTAAATATGTCGTTATTACTGTCATATCTCGGTAATAGCTTTGACAATATTTTCAGGTAACAAATGCTTTTTTTTGAAATTAGAAAGTTTGATGTTTGAAGATAGATTTCGAATCAGCGGTCAATCCCCTATAACATCTCAATTAAAACGCGTTCTCCGTAAGAGCGGCGGGGGCATGGCACAATGATTCAAAATCATCCTAGGTGACTCATATTTGATGGTTAGAGTCCCTAGGGGCGGTATACGCTTCAGCCGAAAAATTGACCCGAATTATCGATTTTTGATCTACCAAAAGTCGAAAAATCAAAGTGTGATTTCCATGGCATGTTATATACCATTCGATAGAGGATCCAATGTTATATAAGAATACCAAGTTTCATACGTTTTGATAACTCCATGTTCGAGAAATAACCGATTTTCCAATTTTAGACCAGGATTTTTTGTTTTGATCTCATGGCTTACTATGTTACCATCATTTCCCATTCCTGGATCTTTGATATGTTATGTAAAAATGGACGGGCTATCCGAATATCACACTTATTTGGACCTGCTAGGTGCCATTCATAGTGATATCAAGTGAAATCTAACCCCATTCTAACGCCCGAACTCCGACGCAGGTTCGAATCCGGGTACGGGCTTAAATTTTTGCCAATTTTTTTCCTGCTCGAATTTGACTTTAAATTATATTTCCATGTGTTTTACCGTGTTTTCACTACTTCAATGTCCGAAATAACCAAAAACATTATCAGAAATACTAAGAAATCGTATAACTGTTATTCGGAATTTTGTATCTTTAGATACAGGAAAGCAATCAAGTTGATCTTTTGAGTCAATGTGTGAAATGTTTCCAGGACTACAACCATAATGTGTTAATGTAATTAAATTAGTTGACTGTTGCGTAGTGATGCCGAAATCTAAGTAAACGATTATGAAAATGCATAGTTCTAATAGTGAAAAGTGAGTGAAAAAACGCTGTTCATCTGAAATATTGTGACAGTGAAGACCTCTACTAGGGTTACCTGTAAAATAATTTTGGAAGGAATGATTTTAAGACCCTACAGAATCCCCCCTTCCCCCTTTAGAATGCAGGTCTTGAAAATCATTTTAAAGTCGCAGTAAACGTTCTGCTGACGTGTACTCGACTTCAGCGCGTAGGTATTTACGCTTTCCCTCTCTCACTGCTCTCATTCCTGTGCCTCTTCTGATAGAATGTCTTATTTTCATAGCTCCTATATATGTTAGAGTTGTTCACAAAGCATTTATTCAATTGCTGAACCTTCTTTGTACTTTGATCGTTAATCCTTCTCCATAAATTTTCAAACAATGGACCTTCACTAGGGCTTTTCCACTAACATCATTTTGGTACTTAGAACAATGAGTCGTTAGCTCAGCTAGCAGCTGAGTTTTCAGTTTCGGAGCTCAGATTTGCAGCCCCACTACTGCTTAAAGAAGGGGACTCTTGAGTTTTTTCGTGACTAAACTGGTCAGGCTCACTATAGATCACATCTCCCTGAATACAAAAACAATAATCTCATTGATGTCCAGGGAAAGGCGCGAGTTTTTGAATGTGAAGGAAAAAATATAGAAAATTGCAAACGGGAATCCAACCCACGTGGTACGGCTACAAACGCTGACAAGTAACCACTTCGTATGTCCCACGTTCTTCATGTCAATAGCGCACCCCAAATCTCCTGATTACTCTTCTTTAAAATTTGAATCCGAAATATTCCGATACTTTGCCTACTAAGCCCTAATGGAGATCTTCACTCTCACGATGTTTCAGAAGAACAGGACTTTTCACTAAAGAACTATACATTTTCATAAACGTTTACAGAGATTGCGTCATCACTGAGTTAATTACATTAACACATTATGGTTGTATTCCTGGAAACATTTCACACATTGACCCGAAAGATCAGCTTGATTGCTTTACTGTATCTAAAGATACAAAATGCCGAATATCAGTAATACGATTTCTTAGTATTTTTGATATTGTTTTTGTTTTTTTCGTACAATAAATTAGTGAAAACACGGTAAAACACATGGAAATATACTTTAAAGTCAAATTTGAGCAGAAAAAAAATTGGCAAAAATTTAAGCCCGTACCCGGATTCGAACCTGCGTCGGCGTTCGTTAGAATGGGGTTAGATTTCACTTGATATCACTATGAATGGCACCTAGCAGGTCCAAATAAGTGTGATATTCGGATAGCCCGTCCATTTTTACATAACATATCAAAGATCCAGGAATGGGAAATGATGGTAACATAGTAAGCCATGAGATCAAAACAAAAAATCCTGGTCTAAAATTGGAAAATCGGTTATTTCTCGAACATGGAGTTATCAAAACGTATGAAACTTGGTATTCTTATATAACATTGGATCCTCTATCGAATGGTATATAACATGCCATGGAAATCACACTTTGATTTTTCGACTTTTGGTAGATCAAAAATCGATAATTCGGGTCAATTTTTCGGCTGAAGCGTATACCGCCCCTTGGGACTCTAACCATCAAATATGAGTCACCTAGGATGATTTTGAAACATTGTGCCATGCCCCCGCCGACTCCCCTCCGCTGTAAGGGAGAGTGCGTTTTAAGACCACAAGACCTCGATACCACCACACCTTAACACCTCAACGCCTTAGCACCTTAACACCTTAAGGCCTCACCACCTCAATACCACCACACCTTAACACTCACAACTCAAGACCTTAACACCTCAAGATCACAACTCAACACCTTAGCACCTTAAGGCTACCTCCAGATCTCCACACCTTAGATCTCAACACTTCAAAATCTCCAACCACGTTAACCGAACGGGTATACTATTCGACCGGGACAACTAGCTGGTTAGGCTAGATGCTTCGGTATCGAAAGTACTTGCACACAACTCCGTGCTCAATAACTCCAACCACGTTAACCAAACGGGTATACTATTCGACCGGGACAACTAGCTGGTTAGGCTAGATGCTTCGGTATCGAAAGTACTTGCACACAACTCCGTGCTCAATAACTCCAACCACGTTCACCAAACGGGTACAATATCAATCGACCGGGATCAACTAGCTGGTTAGGCTAGATGCGTCGGTATCGATGATAGGTCCAATCGATCTCAATACAGTATCCTCTCCTCGGATACACTTCACTCCTGAATCAACTCACAAGATAAGAAATCAAGAGTCTCAGTACCAACACACAAGGGTCGGTTCGGCCCAAATGTAAGGTTATACAATGGCCGGGTTCTGAAACTTGTGGTTACGCAACCAAGACTCAAGATTACAATCTATACTTTATCTCCAAATTCCACCACAATTAAGAAAGAAAGTACAATAAGGTGCAAACATCATTCTAACATAAGGGCAATGGGTTTAGGGGTCGAAGAGGGGGAAAGGGGAAAAGGGGAGGCGGTTAGCCTGGGGTATATGGAGATAGGGAGTATCCCTAACAATCGGAGTACAAAAGTAGCTTTTACTCTGATATGATCAAGATAACTTGAGAAATGTGAAAATGAAATTGAAACCTATCATGTCATATACCAAATGAAAGAGCGAAAAATTCTGAATAAGATAAACTATTTCAAAGTGGTCAGTACGGCCAATATGTAAATTTATCTTTCAGTACTCTCTGTTTCTGGTACAAAACAGTTCGTTACAAGTCAAATTGTCAATGATACTCAGCGAGTGATATACTATGTGAAAGAGGAAAAAATTCTGAATGAGACACACTTCAGGTCATGTCAATCTGTAATATTTTACTGCTGCTATAATGATCGAAGTACAAAAGTAGCTTTTACTCTGATATGATCAAGATAACTTGAGAAATGTGAAAATGAAAATGAAACCTATCGTGTCATATACCAAATGAAAGAGCGAAAAATTCTGAATAAGGTAAACTATTTCAAAGTGGTCAGTACGGCCAATATGTAAATTTATCTTTCAGTACTCTCTGTTTCTGGTACAAAACAGTTCGTTACAAGTCAAATTGTCAATGATACTCAGCGAGTGATATACTATGTGAAAGAGGAAAAAATTCTGAATGAGACACACTTCAGGTCATGTCAATCTGTAATATTTTACTGCTGCTATAATGATCGAAGTACAAAAGTAGCTTTTACTCTGATATGATCAAGATAACTTGAGAAATGTGAAAATGAAAATGAAACCTATCGTGTCATATACCAAATGAAAGAGCGAAAAATTCTGAATAAGGTAAACTATTTCAATGTGGTCAGTACGGCCAATATGTAAATTTATCTTTCGGTACTCTCTGTTTTTGGTACAAAACAGTTCGTTACAAGTCAAATTGTCAATGACACTCAGCAAGTGATATAGTATGTGAAAGAGGAAAAAATTCTGAATGAGACACACTTCATGTCATGTCGATCTGTAATATTTTACTGCTGCTATAATGATCGAAGTACAAAAGTAGCTTTTACTCTGATATGATCAAGATAACTTGAGAAATGTGAAAATGAAATTGAAACCTATCATGTCATATACCAAATGAAAGAGCGAAAAATTCTGAATAAGATAAACTATTTCAAAGTGGTCAGTACGGCCAATATGTAAATTTATCTTTCAGTACTCTCTGTTTCTGGTACAAAACAGTTCGTTACAAGTCAAATTGTCAATGATACTCAGCGAGTGATATACTATGTGAAAGAGGAAAAAATTCTGAATGAGACACACTTCAGGTCATGTCAATCTGTAATATTTTACTGCTGCTATAATGATCGAAGTACAAAAGTAGCTTTTACTCTGATATGATCAAGATAACTTGAGAAATGTGAAAATGAAAATGAAACCTATCGTGTCATATACCAAATGAAAGAGCGAAAAATTCTGAATAAGGTAAACTATTTCAATGTGGTCAGTACGGCCAATATGTAAATTTATCTTTCGGTACTCTCTGTTTTTGGTACAAAACAGTTCGTTACAAGTCAAATTGTCAATGACACTCAGCAAGTGATATAGTATGTGAAAGAGGAAAAAATTCTGAATGAGACACACTTCATGTCATGTCGATCTGTAATATTTTACTGCTGCTATAATGATCGAAGTACAAAAGTAGCTTTTACTCTGATATGATCAAGATAACTTGAGAAATGTGAAAATGAAATTGAAACCTATCATGTCATATACCAAATGAAAGAGCGAAAAATTCTGAATAAGATAAACTATTTCAAAGTGGTCAGTACGGCCAATATGTAAATTTATCTTTCAGTACTCTCTGTTTCTGGTACAAAACAGTTCGTTACAAGTCAAATTGTCAATGATACTCAGCGAGTGATATACTATGTGAAAGAGGAAAAAATTCTGAATGAGACACACTTCAGGTCATGTCAATCTGTAATATTTTACTGCTGCTATAATGATCGAAGTACAAAAGTAGCTTTTACTCTGATATGATCAAGATAACTTGAGAAATGTGAAAATGAAAATGAAACCTATCGTGTCATATACCAAATGAAAGAGCGAAAAATTCTGAATAAGGTAAACTATTTCAATGTGGTCAGTACGGCCAATATGTAAATTTATCTTTCGGTACTCTCTGTTTTTGGTACAAAACAGTTCGTTACAAGTCAAATTGTCAATGACACTCAGCAAGTGATATAGTATGTGAAAGAGGAAAAAATTCTGAATGAGACACACTTCATGTCATGTCGATCTGTAATATTTTACTGCTGCTATAATGATCGAAGTACAAAAGTAGCTTTTACTCTGATATGATCAAGATAACTTGAGAAATGTGAAAATGAAATTGAAACCTATCATGTCATATACCAAATGAAAGAGCGAAAAATTCTGAATAAGATAAACTATTTCAAAGTGGTCAGTACGGCCAATATGTAAATTTATCTTTCAGTACTCTCTGTTTCTGGTACAAAACAGTTCGTTACAAGTCAAATTGTCAATGATACTCAGCGAGTGATATACTATGTGAAAGAGGAAAAAATTCTGAATGAGACACACTTCAGGTCATGTCAATCTGTAATATTTTACTGCTGCTATAATGATCGAAGTACAAAAGTAGCTTTTACTCTGATATGATCAAGATAACTTGAGAAATGTGAAAATGAAAATGAAACCTATCGTGTCATATACCAAATGAAAGAGCGAAAAATTCTGAATAAGGTAAACTATTTCAATGTGGTCAGTACGGCCAATATGTAAATTTATCTTTCGGTACTCTCTGTTTTTGGTACAAAACAGTTCGTTACAAGTCAAATTGTCAATGACACTCAGCAAGTGATATAGTATGTGAAAGAGGAAAAAATTCTGAATGAGACACACTTCATGTCATGTCGATCTGTAATATTTTACTGCTGCTATAATGATCGAAGTACAAAAGTAGCTTTTACTCTGATATGATCAAGATAACTTGAGAAATGTGAAAATGAAATTGAAACCTATCATGTCATATACCAAATGAAAGAGCGAAAAATTCTGAATAAGATAAACTATTTCAAAGTGGTCAGTACGGCCAATATGTAAATTTATCTTTCAGTACTCTCTGTTTCTGGTACAAAACAGTTCGTTACAAGTCAAATTGTCAATGATACTCAGCGAGTGATATACTATGTGAAAGAGGAAAAAATTCTGAATGAGACACACTTCAGGTCATGTCAATCTGTAATATTTTACTGCTGCTATAATGATCGAAGTACAAAAGTAGCTTTTACTCTGATATGATCAAGATAACTTGAGAAATGTGTAAATGAAAATGAAACCTATCGTGTCATATACCAAATGAAAGAGCGAAAAATTCTGAATGAGACACACTTCATGTCATGTCGATCTGTAATATTTTACTGCTGCTATAATGATCGAAGTACAAAAGTAGCTTTTACTCTGATATGATCAAGATAACTTGAGAAATGTGAAAATGAAATTGAAACCTATCATGTCATATACCAAATGAAAGAGCGAAAAATTCTGAATAAGATAAACTATTTCAAAGTGGTCAGTACGGCCAATATGTAAATTTATCTTTCAGTACTCTCTGTTTCTGGTACAAAACAGTTCGTTACAAGTCAAATTGTCAATGATACTCAGCGAGTGATATACTATGTGAAAGAGGAAAAAATTCTGAATGAGACACACTTCAGGTCATGTCAATCTGTAATATTTTACTGCTGCTATAATGATCGAAGTACAAAAGTAGCTTTTACTCTGATATGATCAAGATAACTTGAGAAATGTGAAAATGAAAATGAAACCTATCGTGTCATATACCAAATGAAAGAGCGAAAAATTCTGAATAAGGTAAACTATTTCAATGTGGTCAGTACGGCCAATATGTAAATTTATCTTTCGGTACTCTCTGTTTTTGGTACAAAACAGTTCGTTACAAGTCAAATTGTCAATGACACTCAGCAAGTGATATAGTATGTGAAAGAGGAAAAAAATTCTGAATGAGACACACTTCAGGTCATGTCAATCTGTAATATTTTACTGCTGCTATAATGATCGAAGTACAAAAGTAGCTTTTACTCTGATATGATCAAGATAACTTGAGAAATGTGAAAATGAAATTGAAACCTATCGTGTCATATACCAAATGAAAGAGCGAAAAATTCTGAATAAGATAAACTATTTCAAAGTGGTCAGTACGGCCAATATGTAAATTTATCTTTCAGTACTCTCTGTTTCTGGTACAAAACAGTTCGTTACAAGTCAAATTGTCAATGATACTCAGCGAGTGATATACTATGTGAAAGAGGAAAAAATTCTGAATGAGACACACTTCAGGTCATGTCAATCTGTAATATTTTACTGCTGCTATAATGATCGAAGTACAAAAGTAGCTTTTACTCTGATATGATCATGATAACTTGAGAAATGTGAAAATGAAATTGAAACCTATCGTGTCATATACCAAATGAAAGAGCGAAAAATTCTGAATGAGATAAACTATTTCAAAGTGGTCAGTACGGCCAATATGTAAATTTATCTTTCAGTACTCTCTGTTTCTGGTACAAAACAGTTCGTTACAAGTCAAATTGTCAATGATACTCAGCGAGTGATATACTATGTGAAAGAGGAAAAAATTCTGAATGAGACACACTTCAGGTCATGTCGATCTGTAATATTTTACTGCTGCTATAATGATCGAAGTAAAAAAGTAGCTTTTACTCTGATATGATCAAGATAACTTGAGAAATTTGAAAATGAAAATGAAACCTATCGTGTCATAAACCAAATGAAAGAGCGAAAAATTCTGAATAAGATAAACTATTTCAAAGTGGTCAGTACGGCCAATATGTAAATTTATCTTTCAGTACTCTCTGTTTCTGGTACAAAACAGTTCGTTACAAGTCAAATTGTCAATGATACTCAGCGAGTGATATACTATGTGAAAGAGGAAAAAATTCTGAATGAGACACACTTCAGGTCATGTCAATCTGTAATATTTTACTGCTGCTATAATGATCGAAGTACAAAAGTAGCTTTTACTCTGATATGATCAAGATAACTTGAGAAATGTGAAAATGAAAATGAAACCTATCGTGTCATATACCAAATGAAAGAGCGAAAAATTCTGAATAAGGTAAACTATTTCAATGTGGTCAGTACGGCCAATATGTAAATTTATCTTTCGGTACTCTCTGTTTTTGGTACAAAACAGTTCGTTACAAGTCAAATTGTCAATGACACTCAGCAAGTGATATAGTATGTGAAAGAGGAAAAAAATTCTGAATGAGACACACTTCAGGTCATGTCAATCTGTAATATTTTACTGCTGCTATAATGATCGAAGTACAAAAGTAGCTTTTACTCTGATATGATCAAGATAACTTGAGAAATGTGAAAATGAAATTGAAACCTATCGTGTCATATACCAAATGAAAGAGCGAAAAATTCTGAATAAGATAAACTATTTCAAAGTGGTCAGTACGGCCAATATGTAAATTTATCTTTCAGTACTCTCTGTTTCTGGTACAAAACAGTTCGTTACAAGTCAAATTGTCAATGATACTCAGCGAGTGATATAGTATGTGAAAGAGGAAAAAATTCTGAATGAGACACACTTCATGTCATGTCGATCTGTAATATTTTACTGCTGCTATAATGATCGAAGTACAAAAGTAGCTTTTACTCTGATATGATCAAGATAACTTGAGAAATGTGAAAATGAAAATGAAACCTATCGTGTCATATACCAAATGAAAGAGCGAAAAATTCTGAATAAGGTAAACTATTTCAATGTGGTCAGTACGGCCAATATGTAAATTTATCTTTCGGTACTCTCTGTTTTTGGTACAAAACAGTTCGTTACAAGTCAAATTGTCAATGACACTCAGCAAGTGATATAGTATGTGAAAGAGGAAAAAAATTCTGAATGAGACACACTTCAGGTCATGTCAATCTGTAATATTTTACTGCTGCTATAATGATCGAAGTACAAAAGTAGCTTTTACTCTGATATGATCAAGATAACTTGAGAAATGTGAAAATGAAATTGAAACCTATCGTGTCATATACCAAATGAAAGAGCGAAAAATTCTGAATAAGATAAACTATTTCAAAGTGGTCAGTACGGCCAATATGTAAATTTATCTTTCAGTACTCTCTGTTTCTGGTACAAAACAGTTCGTTACAAGTCAAATTGTCAATGATACTCAGCGAGTGATATACTATGTGAAAGAGGAAAAAATTCTGAATGAGACACACTTCAGGTCATGCCAATCTGTAATATTTTACTGCTGCTATAATGATCGAAGTACAAAAGTAGCTTTTACTCTGATATGATCATGATAACTTGAGAAATGTGAAAATGAAATTGAAACCTATCGTGTCATATACCAAATGAAAGAGCGAAAAATTCTGAATGAGATAAACTATTTCAAAGTGGTCAGTACGGCCAATATGTAAATTTATCTTTCAGTACTCTCTGTTTCTGGTACAAAACAGTTCGTTACAAGTCAAATTGTCAATGATACTCAGCGAGTGATATACTATGTGAAAGAGGAAAAAATTCTGAATGAGACACACTTCAGGTCATGTCGATCTGTAATATTTTACTGCTGCTATAATGATCGAAGTAAAAAAGTAGCTTTTACTCTGATATGATCAAGATAACTTGAGAAATTTGAAAATGAAAATGAAACCTATCGTGTCATAAACCAAATGAAAGAGCGAAAAATTCTGAATAAGATAAACTATTTCAAAGTGGTCAGTACGGCCAATATGTAAATTTATCTTTCAGTACTCTCTGTTTCTGGTATAAAACAGTTCGTTACAAGTCAAATTGTCAATGATACTCGGCGAGTGATATACTATGTGAAAGAGGAAAAAATTCTGAATGAGACACACTTCAGGTCATGTCAATCTGTAATATTTTACTGCTGCTATAATGATCGAAGTACAAAAGTAGCTTTTACTCTGATATGATCAAGATAACTTGAGAAATTTGAAAATGAAAATGAAACCTATCGTGTCATAAACCAAATGAAAGAGCGAAAAATTCTGAATAAGATAAACTATTTCAAAGTGGTCAGTACGGCCAATATGTAAATTTATCTTTCAGTACTCTCTGTTTCTGGTATAAAACAGTTCGTTACAAGTCAAATTGTCAATGATACTCGGCGAGTGATATACTATGTGAAAGAGGAAAAAATTCTGAATGAGACACACTTCAGGTCATGTCAATCTGTAATATTTTACTGCTGCTATAATGATCGAAGTACAAAAGTAGCTTTTACTCTGATATGATCAAGATAACTTGAGAAATTTGAAAATGAAAATGAAACCTATCGTGTCATATACCAAATGAAAGAGCGAAAATTCTGAATAAGATAAACTATTTCAAAGTGGTCAGTACGGCCAATATGTAAATTTATCTTTCAGTACTCTCTGTTTCTGGTACAAAACAGTTCGTTACAAGTCAAATTGTCAATGATACTCAGCGAGTGATATACTATGTGAAAGAGGAAAAAATTCTGAATGAGACACACTTCAGGTCATGTCAATCTGTAATATTTTACTGCTGCTATAATGATCGAAGTACAAAAGTAGCTTTTACTCTGATATGATCAAGATAACTTGAGAAATGTGAAAATGAAAATGAAACCTATCGTGTCATATACCAAATGAAAGAGCGAAAAATTCTGAATAAGATAAACTATTTCAATGTGGTCAGTACGGCCAATATGCAAATTTATCTTTCGGTACTCTCTGTTTTTGGTACAAAACAGTTCGTTACAAATCAAATTGTCAATGATACTCAGCAAGTGATATACTAGGTGAAAGAGGAAAAAATTCTGAATGAGACACACTTCAGGTCATGTCGATCTGTAATATTTTACTGCTGCTATAATGATCGAAGTACAAAAGTAGCTTTTACTCTGATATGATCAAGATAACTTGAGAAATGTGAAAATGAAAATGAAACCTATCGTGTCATATACCAAATGAAAGAGCGAAAAATTCTGAATAAGATAAACTATTTCAATGTGGTCAGTACGGCCAATATGTAAATTTATCTTTCGGTACTCTCTGTTTTTGGTACAAAACAGTTCGTTACAAGTCAAATTGTCAATGACACTCAGCAAGTGATATAGTATGTGAAAGAGGAAAAAAATTCTGAATGAGACACACTTCAGGTCATGTCAATCTGTAATATTTTACTGCTGCTATAATGATCGAAGTACAAAAGTAGCTTTTACTCTGATATGATCAAGATAACTTGAGAAATGTGAAAATGAAATTGAAACCTATCGTGTCATATACCAAATGAAAGAGCGAAAAATTCTGAATAAGATAAACTATTTCAAAGTGGTCAGTACGGCCAATATGTAAATTTATCTTTCAGTACTCTCTGTTTCAGGTACAAAACAGTTCGTTACAAGTCAAATTGTCAATGATACTCAGCGAGTGATATACTATGTGAAAGAGGAAAAAATTCTGAATGAGATACACTTCAGGTCATGTCAATCTGTAATATTTTACTGCTGCTATAATGATCGAAGTACAAAAGTAGCTTTTACTCTGATATGATCAAGATAACTTGAGAAATGTGAAAATGAAAATGAAACCTATCGTGTCATATACCAAATGAAAGAGCGAAAAATTCTGAATAAGATAAACTATTTCAATGTGGTCAGTACGGCCAATATGTAAATTTATCTTTCGGTACTCTCTGTTTTTGGTACAAAACAGTTCGTTACAAGTCAAATTGTCAATGATACTCAGCAAGTGATATACTAGGTGAAAGAGGAAAAAATTCTGAATGAGACACACTTCAGGTCATGTCGATCTGTAATATTTTACTGCTGCTATAATGATCGAAGTACAAAAGTAGCTTTTACTCTGATATGATCAAGATAACTTGAGAAATGTGAAAATGAAAATGAAACCTATCGTGTCATATACCAAATGAAAGAGCGAAAAATTCTGAATAAGGTAAACTATTTCAATGTGGTCAGTACGGCCAATATGTAAATTTATCTTTCGGTACTCTCTGTTTTTGGTACAAAACAGTTCGTTACAAGTCAAATTGTCAATGACACTCAGCAAGTGATATAGTATGTGAAAGAGGAAAAAATTCTGAATGAGACACACTTCATGTCATGTCGATCTGTAATATTTTACTGCTGCTATAATGATCGAAGTACAAAAGTAGCTTTTACTCTGATATGATCAAGATAACTTGAGAAATGTGAAAATGAAATTGAAACCTATCATGTCATATACCAAATGAAAGAGCGAAAAATTCTGAATAAGATAAACTATTTCAAAGTGGTCAGTACGGCCAATATGTAAATTTATCTTTCAGTACTCTCTGTTTCTGGTACAAAACAGTTCGTTACAAGTCAAATTGTCAATGATACTCAGCGAGTGATATACTATGTGAAAGAGGAAAAAATTCTGAATGAGATACACTTCAGGTCATGTCAATCTGTAATATTTTACTGCTGCTATAATGATCGAAGTACAAAAGTAGCTTTTACTCTGATATGATCAAGATAACTTGAGAAATGTGAAAATGAAAATGAAACCTATCGTGTCATATACCAAATGAAAGAGCGAAAAATTCTGAATAAGATAAACTATTTCAAAGTGGTCAGTACGGCCAATATGTAAATTTATCTTTCAGTACTCTCTGTTTCTGGTACAAAACAGTTCGTTACAAGTCAAATTGTCAATGATACTCAGCGAGTGATATACTATGTGAAAGAGGAAAAAATTCTGAATGAGACACACTTCAGGTCATGTCAATCTGTAATATTTTACTGCTGCTATAATGATCGAAGTACAAAAGTAGCTTTTACTCTGATATGATCAAGATAACTTGAGAAATGTGAAAATGAAAATGAAACCTATCGTGTCATATACCAAATGAAAGAGCGAAAAATTCTGAATAAGATAAACTATTTCAATGTGGTCAGTACGGCCAATATGTAAATTTATCTTTCGGTACTCTCTGTTTTTGGTACAAAACAGTTCGTTACAAGTCAAATTGTCAATGACACTCAGCAAGTGATATAGTATGTGAAAGAGGAAAAAAATTCTGAATGAGACACACTTCAGGTCATGTCAATCTGTAATATTTTACTGCTGCTATAATGATCGAAGTACAAAAGTAGCTTTTACTCTGATATGATCAAGATAACTTGAGAAATGTGAAAATGAAAATGAAACCTATCGTGTCATATACCAAATGAAAGAGCGAAAAATTCTGAATAAGATAAACTATTTCAATGTGGTCAGTACGGCCAATATGTAAATTTATCTTTCGGTACTCTCTGTTTTTGGTACAAAACAGTTCGTTACAAGTCAAATTGTCAATGACACTCAGCAAGTGATATAGTATGTGAAAGAGGAAAAAAATTCTGAATGAGACACACTTCAGGTCATGTCAATCTGTAATATTTTACTGCTGCTATAATGATCGAAGTACAAAAGTAGCTTTTACTCTGATATGATCAAGATAACTTGAGAAATGTGAAAATGAAATTGAAACCTATCGTGTCATATACCAAATGAAAGAGCGAAAAATTCTGAATAAGATAAACTATTTCAAAGTGGTCAGTACGGCCAATATGTAAATTTATCTTTCAGTACTCTCTGTTTCTGGTACAAAACAGTTCGTTACAAGTCAAATTGTCAATGATACTCAGCGAGTGATATACTATGTGAAAGAGGAAAAAATTCTGAATGAGACACACTTCAGGTCATGTCAATCTGTAATATTTTACTGCTGCTATAATGATCGAAGTACAAAAGTAGCTTTTACTCTGATATGATCATGATAACTTGAGAAATGTGAAAATGAAATTGAAACCTATCGTGTCATATACCAAATGAAAGAGCGAAAAATTCTGAATGAGATAAACTATTTCAAAGTGGTCAGTACGGCCAATATGTAAATTTATCTTTCAGTACTCTCTGTTTCTGGTACAAAACAGTTCGTTACAAGTCAAATTGTCAATGATACTCAGCGAGTGATATACTATGTGAAAGAGGAAAAAATTCTGAATGAGACACACTTCAGGTCATGTCGATCTGTAATATTTTACTGCTGCTATAATGATCGAAGTAAAAAAGTAGCTTTTACTCTGATATGATCAAGATAACTTGAGAAATTTGAAAATGAAAATGAAACCTATCGTGTCATAAACCAAATGAAAGAGCGAAAAATTCTGAATAAGATAAACTATTTCAAAGTGGTCAGTACGGCCAATATGTAAATTTATCTTTCAGTACTCTCTGTTTCTGGTATAAAACAGTTCGTTACAAGTCAAATTGTCAATGATACTCGGCGAGTGATATACTATGTGAAAGAGGAAAAAATTCTGAATGAGACACACTTCAGGTCATGTCAATCTGTAATATTTTACTGCTGCTATAATGATCGAAGTACAAAAGTAGCTTTTACTCTGATATGATCAAGATAACTTGAGAATTTTGAAAATGAAAATGAAACCTATCGTGTCATAAACCAAATGAAAGAGCGAAAAATTCTGAATAAGATAAACTATTTCAAAGTGGTCAGTACGGCCAATATGTAAATTTATCTTTCAGTACTCTCTGTTTCTGGTATAAAACAGTTCGTTACAAGTCAAATTGTCAATGATACTCGGCGAGTGATATACTATGTGAAAGAGGAAAAAATTCTGAATGAGACACACTTCAGGTCATGTCAATCTGTAATATTTTACTGCTGCTATAATGATCGAAGTACAAAAGTAGCTTTTACTCTGATATGATCAAGATAACTTGAGAAATTTGAAAATGAAAATGAAACCTATCGTGTCATATACCAAATGAAAGAGCGAAAAATTCTGAATAAGATAAACTATTTTTTGTACCAGAAACAGAGAGTACTGAAAGATAAATTTACATATTGGCCGTACTGACCACTTTGAAATAGTTTATCTTATTCAGAATTTTTCGCTCTTTCAATAAGTCAATCTGTAATATTTTACTGCTGCTATAATGATCGAAGTACAAAAGTAGCTTTTACTCTGATATGATCAAGATAACTTGAGAAATGTGAAAATGAAAATGAAACCTATCGTGTCATATACCAAATGAAAGAGCGAAAAATTCTGAATAAGATAAACTATTTCAATGTGGTCAGTACGGCCAATATGCAAATTTATCTAGCACAAAAGTGAACTCTTCTCAAAAGTGAACTCTTCTCAAAAGTGAACTCTTCTCTACGCGTGCTGTGATCCCTGTGCCGGGGAGCTTATGATAATTCAATCGGCACCCAAATAGGTTATGTTTTCTAACCTTAGGAATCGTATCTCTCCTAGTCCTAATTCAGCTCCTACGACTCCATCGTTGTCGAAGAAAAGGAGGTTAGAAGAAGGATGCCTTACTATGGAGGAGCTCACAGTGATGATAGTCAAGATGAGGTCTCAGCTCGATCGTCAGGAGGACGAGCTTGTCGCACAGAAAGAGATCTGTACTCAACTGCACAAAGAGGTGGGCATACTTCGATCTCAGCTGGCCACTAGTCAAAAGCCAGATGAGGTCTGTCAAAGCCACGATGACTCCATGCACACCTGTATCGGTTCAGATAGTAATAGTCGTGTCCATTCCTCCCCTCCTGTACCTAATGCACCTCAACCGAATACGCCACAGAATGGTCCTCCCCTTGAGAATACAACAGATCTTGAAAGAAGCATAGTAATTGCTAGGATGCCAATTGATCGAACCCTATCTGATCTTGAACAAGTGAAGGCTGATTATGAAAATGTATGTCAAATAAGTGGCATCATTGGATTCCCTGTACTTCCACTTGCTGTCTACCGTATGCCGGTTAGTCAACCATCTGCTGGATTCAATCGTCTCCTCAAGGTACTCATGCCTACGAGAGCTCATGCACGACTATTCCTATCAAACTGGAGGAAAGCCCTGGAAGATCCTCGTTTCAATGATATTTATGTACGTGAATCGATTGCTGATCCAAAGGATAGAAAGAAGACTCCCCCAAGTAGATTTGCTGTAAGAAAGGAACCAGTCCCTAATCGATCAATAAACAATAGAAGAAGAGAAAGAAGAGACTCTCACTATACCAATCGATCATCTCATCCCATTCCCAATTTCAATAGACCAAATAGATCATATCCCCTTCCTACTCCTCTTCAAGATTATCGTGCACCATTCCCAATCAATACTACAAACATGAATCCCTCGTCCACCATGCCTATATACAGTAATCCCATGCATACACCGTACCCATTCTCACAGCCACATTCTCTCAATACACCCTTCATGTCTCATATTAACCAATACGGTTGCCCCCCACATCTAGGTGCTCAGGGAAACTGGTAAATGTTCGCCGGTTTAATAAATACTCAGATGGAAACTCAAAGTCAATTGATCTTTCTGCCATTACAGCCAATTGCCGCTCGATAAAGAATAAGCTGCCTTACCTCTCTCAGATTCTTTCCCACAATCATTCAATCATTTGCCTTACGGAAACATGGCTCGGCCCTTCTTTTCCCAACTCCTTATTACTTGATTCGTATCACCAAACTTACAATGTTTATCGTAGAGATAGAAATATGAATGGTGGAGGTGTAGCCATCATCATTCACTCTTCAATCAGTGCTGTACAAATAGCTAGTGAGGTAGTAAAGGGCTCCCATGAATTAGCTGCCGTAGATGTCGATATAAATGGTGATCTACTAAGAATCATATGTGCATACCGTAATCCGAAAGCGAATGCATCCCATACGGATTCACTCATAAAATCGATAACTGATCTTTGCTCTTGCGCCCAACCATCCATAATTACTGGTGATTTAAACTTTCCTGATATTAATTGGGGAGAGTTCCCTATGCCACAAACGGTTGCCCCCTCCTCTCAATCATTTCTTGATTTTTGTAATACATTAAAGCTCGCTCAGTTGGTTAAAGATCCGACCCACATACACGGAAATACATTAGATCTCGTGCTTTGTAATCACCCTAACCTAATCAGACAAATCAATGTTGGCCCGCCGTTTTGTAAGTCTGATCATTATACAATTGATTTCAAGATATCTGTGGAACACTCTGTTCCTTCATTTGTATTGAAAAGAGACTACAGAAAGGCGAATTACGATCTCATTAATGTACAATTAGCAAATGTTGACTGGACAGGTTTATTCTCTACAATAGTGGGAGTAGATCAAATGTATGACATATTGCTAAAATTAATTCAAAAATCGATAGATATCCATGTACCATGGACTAGAATAAATGTTACCCATGGGAAACTCCCTCCCCATATCGAAAGACTCTTGCACAGAAGGTTTTGTGCTTGGCAGAAATCAATCAATAGCAAGGACCCCCTTGATAGTCATAATTTTGAACAACTAAATAAGGAATTCAGAAAAGAATTGGATAGATACCAGAAAACCATAGAACGGAAAATAATCGATAGCGAAGATAGTAATAAGTTCTTTCGATATATGAAGCGCTGCTCAAATAAAGAGAAAGGAGTTGAGGGACTTAAGGACAAAAATGGCCTTCTCATTATGGATGACTTAGGTAAAGCTAACCTACTTGCAAATGCGTTTGCGGGTGTATTCACTGTTGATAATGGAACACTACCCCAACTTTCACAACTCCCAACTTTTGGCAATTATCAAGAACCACTGTTTATTCGACATGAAATATGCGCCCTAATTGAAAAATGGAAGCGCTCTTCCTGTCGTACTCCAGAGAATATAGATCTCTCATTCATTAAGAAAATAGCCGTACCAATAGCTGAACCACTAGAAATAATCTTTCGTTATTCCTTTGAAACAGGGGTGGTTCCTTCCCCCTGGCGTCATTCCATCATTACCCCTGTCAAGAAATCACCACCTTTTTCGGACCCACTAAACTATAGACCAATTTCTATTACCTCTTTCTTCTGTAGAATATTTGAGCGTCTGTTATGCAAATCAATAATTACTCATTGTGAATCGTTAGCAATATTCCCAGATGAACAATATGGTTTCAGACAGAAAAGATCGCGCGAAATGCAAATGTTGGAAGTATTGGAGCATTGGACTTCTTCTATCAGCGAAGGAAAACCGGTTGATGTAATATATTTTGACTTTGCAAAAGCTTTCGATAGAGTTTCTCATGCTAAACTCCAAATGAAACTTGGAACCATTGGATTGTCGGATAAGACTGTTAATTGGATATTCGCCTATTTAAGTAATCGATCCTTCCAGGTTAGAGTCCGTGAAAAGCTATCACATTCACTTAGTGTTACAAGCGGTGTCCCACAGGGCTCCGTTTTGGGTCCGCTTCTTTTCCTCATATATACCTCAGAAATTCCTTCACTAGCCCAACAAAACGGAGTTGTAGCTAGAATGTACGCAGATGATATAAAAATTTATCGCTCTTTTGAAGCTGGTGATTCCCCGTTACACCTACAAACATCAATCGATACCATTGTAAAATGGTCCGATGAGTGGCAACTTCCACTTGCTGCGCACAAATGTAATTCATTACACCTAGGTAGATCTAACCCTAAGCGAAAATACAACATCGGAACTGCAACTCTTGAGCAGAAGGACATGGTTAGAGATCTCGGTTTCCTCATTCAGAAGACCCTAACATTCTCCGCCCATAGCAGACAAACAGCTTCAAAGGCGAAAACTGCATGCCACATAATCCTTAGAGCTCTTCGCACCAAAAATGTATCCATTCTACTAAAAACATATTCAATCTATATCAGACCCATACTTGAAAGTGCATCTACAGTTTTTAATCCATACCAAAAAGGTGACAAAAAGATCTTAGAACGAGTACAGAATTATTTCACTAGACGAGTATTCAATCGCTGTTTTAATGCAGCGTGGGATTCAATGCCGAAAGTTTCCCTTAGGAATAAACAACTAAACTTAGATACTCTAGAAAAGCGTAGAGAAGAAATAGATATCAAAGCTGCCATGAAATTTATCAGAGGTAAATATAGGATCTCAAATTTAAAACCTCACTACTTTCGCCCCTATATCACTCATAATGGTCTAAATTTCAACAATCCAGGCTCACGATTTCATTACAGGCATAATAGCTTCTTTCCTAGAGCGGCAAGGCTCCTCGTACAACCGAAAAACCGAATTACTTTCAGTTTCCCTGAGTTAAATTGACAAGATATTTGCCCTATCCCCATAGACCTATGTCCTTTATTCAACCTCCACGTTTGTTTTGTTGTTGTGTGTTCATCATTCTTTTAAATTTATTTATCTATTATTATTTACCGTGTTTTCTTGTAAAACGCATAAATTTATTATTATTATTTCAAAGTGGTCAGTACGGCCAATATGTAAATTTATCTTTCAGTACTCTCTGTTTCTGGTACAAAACAGTTCGTTACAAGTCAAATTGTCAATGATACTCAGCGAGTGATATACTATGTGAAAGAGGAAAAAATTCTGAATGAGACAAACTTCAGGTCATGTCAATCTGTAATATTTTACTGCTGCTATAATGATCGAAGTACAAAAGTAGCTTTTACTCTGATATGATCAAGATAACTTGAGAAATGTGAAAATGAAATTGAAACCTATCGTGTCATATACCAAATGAAAGAGCGAAAAATTCTGAATAAGATAAACTATTTCAAAGTGGTCAGTACGGCCAATATGTAAATTTATCTTTCAGTACTCTCTGTTTCTGGTACAAAACAGTTCGTTACAAGTCAAATTGTCAATGATACTCAGCGAGTGATATACTATGTGAAAGAGGAAAAAATTCTGAATGAGACACACTTCAGGTCATGTCAATCTGTAATATTTTACTGCTGCTATAATGATCGAAGTACAAAAGTAGCTTTTACTCTGATATGATCAAGATAACTTGAGAAATGTGAAAATGAAATTGAAACCTATCGTGTCATATACCAAATGAAAGAGCGAAAAATTCTGAATGAGATAAACTATTTCAAAGTGGTCAGTACGGCCAATATGTAAATTTATCTTTCAGTACTCTCTGTTTCTGGTACAAAACAGTTCGTTACAAGTCAAATTGTCAATGATACTCAGCGAGTGATATACTATGTGAAAGAGGAAAAAATTCTGAATGAGACACACTTCAGGTCATGTCGATCTGTAATATTTTACTGCTGCTATAATGATCGAAGTAAAAAAGTAGCTTTACTCTGATATGATCAAGATAACTTGAGAAATTTGAAAATGAAAATGAAACCTATCGTGTATCCTGTATGTATCCTATCGTGTATCCTGTGTAACCTATCGTGTATGAAACCTATCGTGCACACAGTCGAATGCATTTTGCAGCTAAGAGAAGGCAAAATGGTACCAAAAAGGTGAAAAAAATGCATTTTGCAGCCACAGCTACGAAAAAGCTTCAAAAAGTTAAGGCAGCTTAACTTTTTGATGCCTTTCCTTAACTTCTTGGACGGAAAGCTAAGAAAAGCCTTGAAAATGTTTCAAATCACGAGCATGACCTAGCGTACAGCGTTGCGTTCGCGCTGCGTACATTGGATTCGAAATTGAATTAAATTTCATTTTTACTTATATTTTGCAGTAAAATGTTTAAATATGTTTCATTTTAATATCTTTTTCATTTACAGGCCGGTCTTGACCGTTTTGGTGGTTTAATGGGGAGAAGTAGACGAATACGCCGTATTGACGTTACTCCACGGAAACATGGTATATTTATTTACAGTCTATCATTTGTTGTCTATACCTTAACGTTCTGAAATTATTGAGCTATCCCGTTTCAGACGGAAATATTGATCCATCTCAAGCAAATCTCCGTTCAGAATGGGATAATGAACTGGCCGCCATCGAAGGTATATTCTCTAACGTTTAGCCTTTTCTTTGCGATTTGTTTAATTCATTTACATTTAGCCGAACTTGATTCTGATAATCTTGAATATAATGAAGAAGAAAGAAATTGGAATGGAGATTATGATGATTATGGAAGTGAGGAAGGGATGGAAGTAGAAGAAGAAATTGATGGTTAGTTTATTGTCATCTGTGACTCCTTCTTTCGCTCGTGCTCATCCGCTCTAGCAATGCTACGTGTCTCTGTCATCTTCTATGCCTCTACCTGTCACTTATCCTCCATTTTCTCGCATTTTCGGTTGAATATACGTCACTGTCTACTGCCTTTTGTCATCTGTGACTCATTCTTTCGCGCGCGCTCAACCGCTCTAGCAATGCTACGTGTCTCTGTCATCTTCTATGCCTCTACCTGTCACTTATCCTCCATTTTCTCGCATTTTCGGTTGAATATACGTCACTGTCTACTGCCTTTTGTCATCTGTGACTCATTCTTTCGCGCGCGCTCAACCGCTCTAGCAATGCTACGTGTCTCTGTCATCTTCTATGCCTCTACCTGTCACTTATCCTCCATTTTCTCGCATTTTCGGTTGAATATACGTCACTGTCTACTGCCTTTTGTCATCTGTGACTCATTCTTTCGCGCGCGCTCAACCGCTCTAGCAATGCTACGTGTCTCTGTCATCTTCTATGCCTCTACCTGTCACTTATCCTCCATTTTCTCGCATTTTCGGTTGAATATACGTCACTGTCTACTGCCTTTTGTCATCTGTGACTCATTCTTTCGCGCGCGCTCAACCGCTCTAGCAATGCTACGTGTCTCTGTCATCTTCTATGCCTCTACCTGTCACTTATCCTCCATTTTCTCGCATTTTCGGTTGAATATACGTCACTGTCTACTGCCTTTTGTCATCTGTGACTCATTCTTTCGCGCGCGCTCATCCGCTCTAGCAATGCTACGTGTCTCTGTCATCTTCTATGCCTCTACCTGTCACTTATCCTCCATTTTCTCGCATTTTCGGTTGAATATACGTCACTGTCTACTGCCTTTTGTCATCTGTGACTCATTCTTTCGCGCGCGCTCATCCGCTCTAGCAATGCTACGTGTCTCTGTCATCTTCTATGCCTCTACCTGTCACTTATCCTCCATTTTCTCGCATTTTCGGTTGAATATACGTCACTGTCTACTGCCTTTTGTCATCTGTGACTCATTCTTTCGCGCGCGCTCATCCGCTCTAGCAATGCTACGTGTCTCTGTCATCTTCTATGCCTCTACCTGTCACTTATCCTCCATTTTCTCGCATTTTCGGTTGAATATACGTCACTGTCTACTGCCTTTTGTCATCTGTGACTCATTCTTTCGCGCGCGCTCAACCGCTCTAGCAATGCTACGTGTCTCTGTCATCTTCTATGCCTCTACCTGTCACTTATCCTCCATTTTCTCGCATTTTCGGTTGAATATACGTCACTGTCTACTGCCTTTTGTCATCTGTGACTCATTCTTTCGCGCGCGCTCATCCGCTCTAGCAATGCTACGTGTCTCTGTCATCTTCTATGCCTCTACCTGTCACTTATCCTCCATTTTCTCGCATTTTCGGTTGAATATACGTCACTGTCTACTGCCTTTTGTCATCTGTGACTCATTCTTTCGCGCGCGCTCATCCGCTCTAGCAATGCTACGTGTCTCTGTCATCTTCTATGCCTCTACCTGTCACTTATCCTCCATTTTCTCGCATTTTCGGTTGAATATACGTCACTGTCTACTGCCTTTTGTCATCTGTGACTCATTCTTTCGCGCGCGCTCAACCGCTCTAGCAATGCTACGTGTCTCTGTCATCTTCTATGCCTCTACCTGTCACTTATCCTCCATTTTCTCGCATTTTCGGTTGAATATACGTCACTGTCTACTGCCTTTTGTCATCTGTGACTCATTCTTTCGCGCGCGCTCAACCGCTCTAGCAATGCTACGTGTCTCTGTCATCTTCTATGCCTCTACCTGTCACTTATCCTCCATTTTCTCGCATTTTCGGTTGAATATACGTCACTGTCTACTGCCTTTTGTCATCTGTGACTCATTCTTTCGCGCGCGCTCAACCGCTCTAGCAATGCTACGTGTCTCTGTCATCTTCTATGCCTCTACCTGTCACTTATCCTCCATTTTCTCGCATTTTCGGTTGAATATACGTCACTGTCTACTCCTTTTGTCATCTGTGACTCATTCTTTCGCGCGCGCTCATCCGCTCTAGCAATGCTACGTGTCTCTGTCATCTTCTATGCCTCTACCTGTCACTTATCCTCCATTTTCTCGCATTTTCGGTTGAATATACGTCACTGTCTACTGCCTTTTGTCATCTGTGACTCATTCTTTCGCGCGCGCTCATCCGCTCTAGCAATGCTACGTGTCTCTGTCATCTTCTATGCCTCTACCTGTCACTTATCCTCCATTTTCTCGCATTTTCGGTTGAATATACGTCACTGTCTACTGCCTTTTGTCATCTGTGACTCATTCTTTCGCGCGCGCTTTCTAGCACTGTCTATGCTTTTGTATCTGTGACTCATTCTTTCGCGCGCGCTCATCCGCTCTAGCAATGCTACGTGTCTCTGTCATCTTCTATGCCTCTACCTGTCACTTATCCTCCATTTTCTCGCATTTTCGGTTGAATATACGTCACTGTCTACTGCCTTTTGTCATCTGTGACTCATTCTTTCGCGCGCGCTCAACCGCTCTAGCAATGCTACGTGTCTCTGTCATCTTCTATGCCTCTACCTGTCACTTATCCTCCATTTTCTCGCATTTTCGGTTGAATATACGTCACTGTCTACTGCCTTTTGTCATCTGTGACTCATTCTTTCGCGCGCGCTCATCCGCTCTAGCAATGCTACGTGTCTCTGTCATCTTCTATGCCTCTACCTGTCACTTATCCTCCATTTTCTCGCATTTTCGGTTGAATATACGTCACTGTCTACTGCCTTTTGTCATCTGTGACTCATTCTTTCGCGCGCGCTCATCCGCTCTAGCAATGCTACGTGTCTCTGTCATCTTCTATGCCTCTACCTGTCACTTATCCTCCATTTTCTCGCATTTTCGGTTGAATATACGTCACTGTCTACTGCCTTTTGTCATCTGTGACTCATTCTTTCGCGCGCGCTCAACCGCTCTAGCAATGCTACGTCATTTTCTATTAATACCAAATATTTTTTAAATTTTCAGACCAGTCCACTGGAGATGATTCTCATTCCGGATTATCAAATATACCGGCAATTGTTCTGATGCATCTATCGTTTCTGTTGAGATACTCTATTCCTGAAGAAGGTTTTTTTTTAAAAATAATTTTAATGTTTTAACTTTGCTTACGTTAGGAATACGTTTATACTGTAATATTAATGTCAAACCTGAAGACCGGAGGATTTTATGGACGGTCCTTAAAGGAAATAAAACTGATATACTTGAGACCCACGTTTGTGTTCAGTGTGGCGAGGATAGGATGTCAGCGACGAAGTAATTTCACAATTTGTGATTAATCTTATTATGTTAATTTTGAGATGCTGTTGTAACTCTGCATATGCCTTGTTGTCATTTTCTCCTCTTTCATCATTACTTACTGAATTTTACACTAAATTCAAAACCAGTATCAGTAGAATACAATCAAATATTCGTAATGGTCAGGAAGTACTATCAGCTATAAACGGTAGTGAATTCCGTACTTCGCTACTAAAGGTTTTACCGACACTTTATATTTTTTTCAAAATTTATTTGCAGTATGATGCATCTATCAATCCATTACATTTCGCTCTTCACACTGACGGTGTAGAGTTGAGTGGTAGGAGGAGGTAAAATCTTGGGGATTAATGCAGCTTTTATCGCTACAAATCCGACTTTTGAGTGGATCACAATGACCAGCCCAGGGGAGTCTAAAACATACGTGGGCGGGCATTGCAGCTGGAAATGAAAATCGGGGGGTCGGACGCAAAAAATTTAGCATTTATACGTCATTTTGAGTGATTTTTCGGAAAATCGGGGGGGGGGGGTCGGGTGCCAAAAATCGGGGGTGTATTGCCGCTAGCGGCAGTGGTGCCCACGAATGGTCTAAAAACGATGAATGAGAGATTTGAAGTGGGATAAGTCTAAGATTTTTTGGTGTTTTGCTTTTAAGATTTTTACTTCCTAAGGACAGAAAAATCTAATCGAAAATAAAAAAGAAATCATAACTGCACGGAAGTAGCATTTCAAAGATAGTACATCTCGCTGTTTCCTACCTTCCCTAATCGCCTCGTGGCGTAGTCGGGAAGAATCTTGTGTGTGAAAATTTTTGTTTTCTCGGGAACCGTGGTTCGATTTCTTCTAGTGTTTTGCTTTTTGTTCATTTTGTTTTATTGAATTATGTTTGAACGCAGTGTCTGGGATGAGAGGCGTTCATTTTTTATGTTCTTTGTTGAGGACACTCCGTCCCTAAAACACCTCCCTGTAAGGTTTTCTTATTATGACCCCAGGGACACATATCTACAAGGATTCGATGTGAATCGTATGTCAGGGAGTTTCTCTGAGTGTAATCAAGGGAACTGTAGTGACGTATTATGGACTTGCTATCTTACAGCACGAAGTGTTGGACGTTCTCGTTGTCATGTCTAGACTTACCTCTAATTGATCGTTCATCTCCAATGAATATTGTGTTATCGTCTATTTTTATGTCTACTGTGGAACCTTCAACTGTGATAATGGATAAGATAATACACTGGTATTAAAAATTTTTGTATATGTTAAGCCAATAGTTTTGTAAACACAGGGTACTGAACATTTTTGATATGATTGCCAGTTTCGGTGTCTTCACGCCGATATTAGTGGATTTCATTGGCGATGATCCAGTCAGTTACATATCATAAACATACTAAATAGTGATTATCCCTGACATATAATTACTTATAAGTCAATTTATTTAAATCCCGTTGTGTTACGACTGTGCCATTCGAACCGCCATGTGATTATGATACGACATCGTTGATCAAAAATCTTAATTGTTCTTAATCTTAATTGCATAGCGCGTTGTGAAAATCTATCGTGAAAATCGCGAAAAAAAAGTAAAGCCCATATTCCGATTTCCGCTACTCTACCAACGAGCCTTGTGATGTAGAGGATAAGGCGAATCTGGGCGTTATTTTTTTCGCGATTTTCACGATAGGTTTTCACAACGTGCATAAGCAATTAAGATTTTTGATCAACGATGTCGTATCAGAATCACATGGCGGTTCGAATGGCACAGTCGTAACACAACGGGATTTTCATATCATTCCATTGTTAGGCAAAGCGTAAGATTATGGGTTTTGTTGGGCGGACAAGTAAATGTGGATGTATGTATTGTGTATCAGAACAAATATTATGTAAAGATTCATCTGGATACAGTTAAGTAATATCATTCGAAATTTCGTTAAACCAAAGATCTCTACAGGTCGATCTCTATTCAGAGATAATGATCTATCGATACAAGATTGCTTGAATCGTGTAAATGGTTTCAAACAAACATCTCTCGCGGGATTGCATATACCTATTTATAAAACAAGTCCTGATTGGTTGCACCTTTCATCGGAAGGTGTCAATAAAATCTGGTTGACAAGTAAACAACATCTCTCGTTAACCTTCCGCATTTTGATTTTTTAGATGTGCACCCCCAATTAATGAGTAGCCAAGCTAAAGGCAAGCCAGGCTGGCGCAGTAGTAGTTGGAAGGATTTGGAACATGTGAACAAGAGAGTTAGTAATTCAATATTTTAAAAAATATGTTTAAAAATTTAAAAAAAAACCAGGTGAAAACTCCTTCATTCATCCCACCCCCCCATATCACCTACAGAAAGTGTTCGCCCATCCCCGCGATGTGGTGGGTATTTTAGCCTTTTGTCATTCTACTAAAGCACATTCAGTTTTTCTACACAACATGTCTCACTGCGATTTTGGAAGGAGTAACGACTGAGACAATCCCGGGAGTGGTACTGAAAAAGTACCACATTCGAAAATCAAAATTTGTTGAATTATTTAGATTGGACTTGCACTCGCTTTTAATTCTCTATCGATGCAGTCTCTTCGATTCAATTCCATGAAGCCGGCGATGAAACAAATCTGTTTCCATTTGGGAACAATTATTAGACAGTTTGATCCTTCCGTGTTTCAATCGATAAAATATCATGTAATGAATGAAACGTTCATTAGTATGAACATGTGTGGAATCATTCCAGGTTTATGTGTATCATTTACCCGAATTGATAGATCGTTTTGGATGTTTGAAAGATTTTGACTGCTCATTATTCGAGTCGCTATTCTCGTTCGTTAAGAATGTAGTGCCGGAACGAATAACTAATGGCACGTCTAGAGCAATGATGTATAGGTAAAGATGCGAAATATATCACGCCAGTCATGAGAGAATCGAGAGTGTGTGAAACGAGATTTTGACTGTCTATCCTTATTTTTCCTCCATTCCGATCTTTAGCTGCATTCTCTAGTGAGTGAAGTGATATAGTTTTCAAATCGATTACTATTTTTTTTAAAAATTTTCCATTTCTTCATAGTAATCAATCATAAACAACTCAGATTGAATTCATGGAGGTCTGTATGTGCTGAACTGAAGAGACGAATTGTCACTGGAGAAATAGGTATCATAAACAAATTATTAAGTTATTATTTTTTTTAAATTTAGACGATGATTACTACGGAAAATCCCTAAAGATGATCATCAATGCTAAATCTTCAATTTATCAACCATTTCATACTCATACCCAGGATTCGGAGAATGGATTGATTAAGAAAGGAGAACAGGAATTTTCAAGAATACAATATTACGGTAGTTTCTTATCGACTGTCCGTGATGAACCTGGAACACATTGTAATTCCGCTGTATCTTATGAGACTGAAAAGGGTGTATGTTTTGGTCGTATTCATCATATTTGTAAAACCGTTAATGCTAATGAGTATTCCTTGATAATTGAAAATTTCGTATGTTCAGAATCATGTTTTGATAAGGTTAAACTAGCTTTGAGCACCCTCAACACGCCTTATGTTATTAATATGTTAGAAATTGTGAGATTGATTGAAAGAACCAAAATGATAGTGTCTGGACATTTCTCTGGCAACTTTTCTCGTATTCCGCTATTGTCCGTTATTGGAAATGTAATTACAGTAGAAGGAAATGTTGTACATTTAATGATGCAGCCATACGGCCCTCACATACGTAATCATAATTGCTTTGTAGTTGTTTTGTAAGTGGAATTGTTTTGGTTTGCTATAGCATATCTCAAATATATGTCGTGATAAATGATGATAAATATCTTCCCTATCAATTTGTTGTGCCAAAAGACTGGTTGTTTTCCGATTATTATCTGCTAATAATAATAATAATAAACTTAATGGATCGATTTTAGGGCTTTTTAATGTACCCACAACTCTCAATTGGAAATGACAAGGTGATTATTTGCCTATTACAAGTCATGACCTGTACATAACATTTTTTTTTATTTTCAGGGTCGGAAACGACGCCAGAACGCGCTCCCGTCGAGATACGCTCAAGATTACATAGACTGTCCAGATAGCCAGGTGAATTTTTTGTAAATGATGATGTAAAAAGTTTTCATAACTAATAAAAAAGTGTCAAATTGAAAAATTCAGAGAAAATTGACCGAGTCATGTGTTTGTGATATTAAGATTATGATTATGATTGTGATAATTATCTTTTCTTACGGTGCACATTCAGGCATCTGCTCCACGCATAGGGATAGCTCAGCGACGACTGGAAGTACTGGAACGTGAGAGAATGCGTATACTGATGGGCAATCAATACATGAATGACAGAAATAGTCAACACAATACAGTAATGCTCAATACAAATATTCGTCAGACTTCTATTGGGGATGAGGTCAGTAGCAGACAAATTTTGTTTTGTAATTAAATATATCATTTATATTTAGCATATAGAGGATTTCGAACCTGTTGATCGCACGCTAAACTTCCCACCTAACAACGAATACGATGATGAGGAGGCCCGTATTGCATCTGCAGATATGGGACGAACGCGCCCAACTGTAAGTTAAAGATGAGGAACCTCGAAAAAATGAAAGATTCCTACCCCGGTTAGCATGAGCCCCTCATGCATATACTGTAAGTAAAAAGTTTGTCGATATTCAGTTTGCGATCTGCTCTCAGCCTTTGCCCTCTGATTAGGACCCTTCCCATCCCCTTTCATCTTTCCCCGAACTATTGAACATCTTTAATTCATGATTATACCGATCAATACGCAGAATCATTATAACATAAATAGTATGAGGTGACTAACATGACTTTTGCTACCATCCCGTCTTCGCAGTTTATTCACGTGGGACACCACCTTTAAGCATTATATTTCGTTTGATTATCTCTCCTGTTTCGAGAAAAATGCATTATTTCAGATTCGAAATACAAACAATGAACTACTAGCTGTCAATATAGCTAATTCACTTTTTCTCGGCAGAGACCGTGAAGATTTTCCACAATCGATGGTGATTAAATCAACATTTTTTTCAATAATAAGTCGTCTTTTGTAGAAAGAATTATCACAAGCTACCTCTGGAGAGTATCGTCCCTTGGATCTTTCGACATTCACAAATATTGCTGAAGAATCTACGTGTGAATCGTGCAAAAAGATGTCCACAGCTCTAGTTGGAGTGGTAGCATTCGTACGTTACTATTTCAAAATATTAATTTCTTGAAATGTTGTTTTCATAAAAATTTTCAGTCCTGCATTACTGTAATCGAGGATTACTGTTATTAATTCTACTTTCAGGTAAATCGTGAATTTACCAGACTTAGTAAAGTGAGGAAAGAAATGAATGATGATAATAAAAAAACCGGAGATGTGGTGAGCCAGTGCATGCATTATTGACTACTTTAAGTTAATAAGCCTTAATTTTAAAGTTGAATACTACGAATGTTACCTTCTCTAAGATATTTCTTCGATGTTTGGATAGAGAACAATTTTCATGTAGTATTTTTCTTCCGAGTGAAGCCAGGGAGAAAGAGGTTCATTTTACAGAACTTTACATGTTTAATTATTCATTTTATTTTAGATCGATTTGATATCAATTTTACTGTCGAGCGAGGGTATCGAGTTCGAGGGTACTCTTGACTACACTTTATCGAAGTTGAATCATATTTTATTCTCTGGAGTAAGTGTCCAATTTATTCAGCAATTTTCATACCAACAGTTAAGGAATTTATCGTTGGGTTGTGACTTTTCAAATGTATTACTAATCCACGGATGATTATTAATTGTCCTTTTTATTTAAACATCATTTAATCATTCAGGCTACTGGTAAGGATATCGATCAGTTCTCTGCCCATAGGAGCCAACGATCTTCGTTACGACCCATTCCGGATTCATATTTCGAAAAAACTGTTGGTTGGTAGCTTTGCATCTTAAAATCTCAAAACGACAAGAACTATGTATTCGTATATGGAGATATAATCATTTTATTTATTTCTAGACATACTGTTCCCATGGAGCTAGAGCATATAGCTTTTGATGCTTCGTAGCATATGCCTTACGCGCTTACGGCTTAACGTATTACATTTAGCTGCGTATGCGTCTGTCTAAATTTTAGAGTGTATCTCTGAAATCCTGATAGGATATAAAACTACTGTAAGAGTTATGGCGGGTTACGGTAGCCGAATATTGATATTGATCGCTGACCGTACCCCCATCAAGATTTTCCAATCGAGACACGGCACAATCAAAAGTTTACATCGACGCATATGTATGCAGAAACCTGTAGTACTGTAACGAATGTAATACAAATGTAACGCTATGAACATGTTAGGCAAACATAACTATATAACGTAACTTATGATATGTAACGCCGCAATACGTAGCAGAGTCGTGTATTGATTGATGATTGATCGATTGATTCTTGTTCTTTACAGATCTGGTATGGAGAGGATGCTCATTAGACAGTTTATTCGTCAGTGAAGAACAAAGAGTCAAAGCACGAGGGCAAATGATGTCCACTTCAAGGAAACAAATCCAGGGACTCACGTAGGTTTTCCATTTTATTTATTTTATTTAAATACAACGGAAAAAAGTAACGATTAATTACAATGACCATTTGAAACGAAAATAAAATGAAATATTTGTGAAAATTGACGTAAAGCTGCACATGCCGATTGTTACCGTTTTTCACGTACTTGTTAATGTATTTTCTATCTGGAAAATTAGTATGATGAAGCATACTGTCTAATCTTACTGTAAAATGTGCTTTTATCATCTAATCATGGATGTATGTGTCATTACACGATCCCCCAGAGCGAATTTGCATTGTTTGGATCGAGGCATAGATTAGGCTGCAAAACTGGTATACTGTAGAAAATTCTACCGTATACCAATTCCACTAGGAATTATTTGATTTTTTTCATCAAAGGTCAAATAGGTAGTCCCAGTGATGCACAAATAGCCCATTATCTAAAAAATAACATATTTATATATATATATTTTTTTATCAGAGAGAGAAGCCGGTTGAAGAAGACGCCTCCAAGCAATGCCACCACTACTCCACGGACCTCTAATTCATCTTCTACTTCACCATCGACTTCCTCTTAAGATGATTGATTGTTGCTCATCATTGATTGTTGCTCCTTCTGCTATGATTACTTAATATTGATTATACTTTAGTCTTCATTCTTTCTTGGTTCTGATCATTCTATGCCCCATGTTTCATCATCATCCAAATATTTCCCTGTGAATGTATCTGTATATTTCCTTTCCCCTACAATTCTTTCGTCCATTTCTATCGTTCCATTGACCCCTGACCTCCCTCCCTCTCTTTCACCTCTCCCTTATAAGGGCGAGCATTCGTTCGTCTAAGTTGCTTTCAATAGGATTATTAACATATTAAGATATTTTATTAAGATATTTTACTAGGAATTATTTATTAAGATATTTTACTAGGGAATATTTTATTGATCTCGTTAAGTTTTCTCTTGTACAATGTGCCGTGTGCTACAATTGATTCTTGTACAATATGTGTTCTGTGCTAGAATTAATCATTCATTCCATTATCACGTATTATTAATACTCATTATATGATAAATCAATATTCTGTACGTAAATAGCATTAGCTAATGAGCATTTCATAAAAAGTAACCAATAAAAGCTATAGAAAAGGCATAGAATAGCTAAGAAAAGCCATAAAAATGGTCAGGAAAAGTGACGAAAAATGCATTTTATTGCTTCAAATTGCTACAGAAATGCTACTAAAAAGGTAAAAAGCCACGAAAAAGCTAAGAAAAGCCAAGAAAAATGCATGCAAAATGCCTGCGCAGGCATTTTTTCCGACATCTGAAATGCATTCGAGTTAGCTGCAAAATGCATTTTTCTTAGCTGCAAAATGCATTCGACTGTGTGCCTGAGATGATCGAAGTACAAAAGTAGCTTTTACTCTGATATGATCAAGATAACTTGAGAAATTTGAAAATGAAAATGAAACCTATCGTGTCATATACCAAATGAAAGAGCGAAAAATTCTGAATAAGATAAACTATTTCAAAGTGGTCAGTACGGCCAATATGTAAATTTATCTTTCAGTACTCTCTGTTTCTGGTACAAAACAGTTCGTTACAAGTCAAATTGTCAATGATACTCAGCGAGTGATATACTATGTGAAAGAGGAAAAAATTCTGAATGAGACAAACTTCAGGTCATGTCAATCTGTAATATTTTACTGCTGCTATAATGATCGAAGTACAAAAGTAGCTTTTACTCTGATATGATCAAGATAACTTGAGAAATGTGAAAATGAAATTGAAACCTATCGTGTCATATACCAAATGAAAGAGCGAAAAATTCTGAATAAGATAAACTATTTCAAAGTGGTCAGTACGGCCAATATGTAAATTTATCTTTCAGTACTCTCTGTTTCTGGTACAAAACAGTTCGTTACAAGTCAAATTGTCAATGATACTCGGCGAGTGATATACTATGTGAAAGAGGAAAAAATTCTGAATGAGACACACTTCAGGTCATGTCAATCTGTAATATTTTACTGCTGCTATAATGATCGAAGTACAAAAGTAGCTTTTACTCTGATATGATCAAGATAACTTGAGAAATGTGAAAATGAAATTGAAACCTATCGTGTCATATACCAAATGAAAGAGCGAAAAATTCTGAATAAGATAAACTATTTCAAAGTGGTCAGTACGGCCAATATGTAAATTTATCTTTCAGTACTCTCTGTTTCTGGTACAAAACAGTTCGTTACAAGTCAAATTGTCAATGATACTCGGCGAGTGATATACTATGTGAAAGAGGAAAAAATTCTGAATGAGACACACTTCAGGTCATGTCAATCTGTAATATTTTACTGCTGCTATAATGATCGAAGTACAAAAGTAGCTTTTACTCTGATATGATCAAGATAACTTGAGAAATGTGAAAATGAAATTGAAACCTATCGTGTCATATACCAAATGAAAGAGCGAAAAATTCTGAATAAGATAAACTATTTCAAAGTGGTCAGTACGGCCAATATGTAAATTTATCTTTCAGTACTCTCTGTTTCTGGTACAAAACAGTTCGTTACAAGTCAAATTGTCAATGATACTCGGCGAGTGATATACTATGTGAAAGAGGAAAAAATTCTGAATGAGACACACTTCAGGTCATGTCAATCTGTAATATTTTACTGCTGCTATAATGATCGAAGTACAAAAGTAGCTTTTACTCTGATATGATCAAGATAACTTGAGAAATTTGAAAATGAAAATGAAACCTATCGTGTCATATACCAAATGAAAGAGCGAAAAATTCTGAATAAGATAAACTATTTCAAAGTGGTCAGTACGGCCAATATGTAAATTTATCTTTCAGTACTCTCTGTTTCTGGTATAAAACAGTTCGTTACAAGTCAAATTGTCAATGACACTCAGCAAGTGATATACTAGGTGAAAGAGGAAAAAATTCTGAATGAGACACACTTCAGGTCATGTCAATCTGTAATATTTTACTGCTGCTATAATGATCGAAGTACAAAAGTAGCTTTTACTCTGATATGATCAAGATAACTTGAGAAATGTGAAAATGAAAATGAAACCTATCGTGTCATATACCAAATGAAAGAGCGAAAAATTCTGAATAAGATAAACTATTTCAATGTGGTCAGTACGGCCAATATGCAAATTTATCTTTCGGTACTCTCTGTTTTTGGTACAAAACAGTTCGTTACAAATCAAATTGTCAATGATACTCAGCAAGTGATATACTAGGTGAAAGAGGAAAAAATTCTGAATGAGACACACTTCAGGTCATGTCGATCTGTAATATTTTACTGCTGCTATAATGATCGAAGTACAAAAGTAGCTTTTACTCTGATATGATCAAGATAACTTGAGAAATGTGAAAATGAAAATGAAACCTATCGTGTCATATACCAAATGAAAGAGCGAAAAATTCTGAATAAGATAAACTATTTCAATGTGGTCAGTACGGCCAATATGTAAATTTATCTTTCGGTACTCTCTGTTTTTGGTACAAAACAGTTCGTTACAAGTCAAATTGTCAATGACACTCAGCAAGTGATATACTAGGTGAAAGAGGAAAAAATTCTGAATGAGACACACTTCAGGTCATGTCGATCTGTAATATTTTACTGCTGCTATAATGATCGAAGTACAAAAGTAGCTTTTACTCTGATATGATCAAGATAACTTGAGAAATGTGAAAATGAAAATGAAACCTATCGTGTCATATACCAAATGAAAGAGCGAAAAATTCTGAATAAGATAAACTATTTCAATGTGGTCAGTACGGCCAATATGCAAATTTATCTTTCGGTACTCTCTGTTTTTGGTACAAAACAGTTCGTTACAAATCAAATTGTCAATGATACTCAGCAAGTGATATACTAGGTGAAAGAGGAAAAAATTCTGAATGAGACACACTTCAGGTCATGTCGATCTGTAATATTTTACTGCTGCTATAATGATCGAAGTACAAAAGTAGCTTTTACTCTGATATGATCAAGATAACTTGAGAAATGTGAAAATGAAAATGAAACCTATCGTGTCATATACCAAATGAAAGAGCGAAAAATTCTGAATAAGATAAACTATTTCAATGTGGTCAGTACGGCCAATATGTAAATTTATCTTTCGGTACTCTCTGTTTTTGGTACAAAACAGTTCGTTACAAGTCAAATTGTCAATGACACTCAGCAAGTGATATACTAGGTGAAAGAGGAAAAAATTCTGAATGAGACACACTTCAGGTCATGTCGATCTGTAATATTTTACTGCTGCTATAATGATCGAAGTACAAAAGTAGCTTTTACTCTGATATGATCAAGATAACTTGAGAAATGTGAAAATGAAAATGAAACCTATCGTGTCATATACCAAATGAAAGAGCGAAAAATTCTGAATAAGATAAACTATTTCAATGTGGTCAGTACGGCCAATATGCAAATTTATCTTTCGGTACTCTCTGTTTTTGGTACAAAACAGTTCGTTACAAATCAAATTGTCAATGATACTCAGCAAGTGATATACTAGGTGAAAGAGGAAAAAATTCTGAATGAGACACACTTCAGGTCATGTCGATCTGTAATATTTTACTGCTGCTATAATGATCGAAGTACAAAAGTAGCTTTTACTCTGATATGATCAAGATAACTTGAGAAATGTGAAAATGAAAATGAAACCTATCGTGTCATATACCAAATGAAAGAGCGAAAAATTCTGAATAAGATAAACTATTTCAATGTGGTCAGTACGGCCAATATGTAAATTTATCTTTCGGTACTCTCTGTTTTTGGTACAAAACAGTTCGTTACAAGTCAAATTGTCAATGACACTCAGCAAGTGATATACTAGGTGAAAGAGGAAAAAATTCTGAATGAGACACACTTCAGGTCATGTCGATCTGTAATATTTTACTGCTGCTATAATGATCGAAGTACAAAAGTAGCTTTTACTCTGATATGATCAAGATAACTTGAGAAATGTGAAAATGAAAATGAAACCTATCGTGTCATATACCAAATGAAAGAGCGAAAAATTCTGAATAAGATAAACTATTTCAATGTGGTCAGTACGGCCAATATGCAAATTTATCTTTCGGTACTCTCTGTTTTTGGTACAAAACAGTTCGTTACAAATCAAATTGTCAATGATACTCAGCAAGTGATATACTAGGTGAAAGAGGAAAAAATTCTGAATGAGACACACTTCAGGTCATGTCGATCTGTAATATTTTACTGCTGCTATAATGATCGAAGTACAAAAGTAGCTTTTACTCTGATATGATCAAGATAACTTGAGAAATGTGAAAATGAAAATGAAACCTATCGTGTCATATACCAAATGAAAGAGCGAAAAATTCTGAATAAGATAAACTATTTCAATGTGGTCAGTACGGCCAATATGTAAATTTATCTTTCGGTACTCTCTGTTTTTGGTACAAAACAGTTCGTTACAAGTCAAATTGTCAATGACACTCAGCAAGTGATATACTAGGTGAAAGAGGAAAAAATTCTGAATGAGACACACTTCAGGTCATGTCGATCTGTAATATTTTACTGCTGCTATAATGATCGAAGTACAAAAGTAGCTTTTACTCTGATATGATCAAGATAACTTGAGAAATGTGAAAATGAAAATGAAACCTATCGTGTCATATACCAAATGAAAGAGCGAAAAATTCTGAATAAGATAAACTATTTCAATGTGGTCAGTACGGCCAATATGCAAATTTATCTTTCGGTACTCTCTGTTTTTGGTACAAAACAGTTCGTTACAAATCAAATTGTCAATGATACTCAGCAAGTGATATACTAGGTGAAAGAGGAAAAAATTCTGAATGAGACGCACTTCAGGTCATGTCGATCTGTAATATTTTACTGCTGCTATAATGATCGAAGTACAAAAGTAGCTTTTACTCTGATATGATCAAGATAACTTGAGAAATGTGAAAATGAAAATGAAACCTATCGTGTCATATACCAAATGAAAGAGCGAAAAATTCTGAATAAGATAAACTATTTCAATGTGGTCAGTACGGCCAATATGCAAATTTATCTTTCGGTACTCTCTGTTTTTGGTACAAAACAGTTCGTTACAAATCAAATTGTCAATGATACTCAGCAAGTGATATACTAGGTGAAAGAGGAAAAAATTCTGAATGAGACACACTTCAGGTCATGTCGATCTGTAATATTTTACTGCTGCTATAATGATCGAAGTACAAAAGTAGCTTTTACTCTGATATGATCAAGATAACTTGAGAAATGTGAAAATGAAAATGAAACCTATCGTGTCATATACCAAATGAAAGAGCGAAAAATTCTGAATAAGATAAACTATTTCAATGTGGTCAGTACGGCCAATATGTAAATTTATCTTTCGGTACTCTCTGTTTTTGGTACAAAACAGTTCGTTACAAGTCAAATTGTCAATGACACTCAGCAAGTGATATACTAGGTGAAAGAGGAAAAAATTCTGAATGAGACACACTTCAGGTCATGTCGATCTGTAATATTTTACTGCTGCTATAATGATCGAAGTACAAAAGTAGCTTTTACTCTGATATGATCAAGATAACTTGAGAAATGTGAAAATGAAAATGAAACCTATCGTGTCATATACCAAATGAAAGAGCGAAAAATTCTGAATAAGATAAACTATTTCAATGTGGTCAGTACGGCCAATATGCAAATTTATCTTTCGGTACTCTCTGTTTTTGGTACAAAACAGTTCGTTACAAATCAAATTGTCAATGATACTCAGCAAGTGATATACTAGGTGAAAGAGGAAAAAATTCTGAATGAGACGCACTTCAGGTCATGTCGATCTGTAATATTTTACTGCTGCTATAATGATCGAAGTACAAAAGTAGCTTTTACTCTGATATGATCAAGATAACTTGAGAAATGTGAAAATGAAAATGAAACCTATCGTGTCATATACCAAATGAAAGAGCGAAAAATTCTGAATAAGATAAACTATTTCAATGTGGTCAGTACGGCCAATATGCAAATTTATCTTTCGGTACTCTCTGTTTTTGGTACAAAACAGTTCGTTACAAATCAAATTGTCAATGATACTCAGCAAGTGATATACTAGGTGAAAGAGGAAAAAATTCTGAATGAGACACACTTCAGGTCATGTCGATCTGTAATATTTTACTGCTGCTATAATGATCGAAGTACAAAAGTAGCTTTTACTCTGATATGATCAAGATAACTTGAGAAATGTGAAAATGAAAATGAAACCTATCGTGTCATATACCAAATGAAAGAGCGAAAAATTCTGAATAAGATAAACTATTTCAATGTGGTCAGTACGGCCAATATGTAAATTTATCTTTCGGTACTCTCTGTTTTTGGTACAAAACAGTTCGTTACAAGTCAAATTGTCAATGACACTCAGCAAGTGATATACTAGGTGAAAGAGGAAAAAATTCTGAATGAGACACACTTCAGGTCATGTCGATCTGTAATATTTTACTGCTGCTATAATGATCGAAGTACAAAAGTAGCTTTTACTCTGATATGATCAAGATAACTTGAGAAATGTGAAAATGAAAATGAAACCTATCGTGTCATATACCAAATGAAAGAGCGAAAAATTCTGAATAAGATAAACTATTTCAATGTGGTCAGTACGGCCAATATGCAAATTTATCTTTCGGTACTCTCTGTTTTTGGTACAAAACAGTTCGTTACAAATCAAATTGTCAATGATACTCAGCAAGTGATATACTAGGTGAAAGAGGAAAAAATTCTGAATGAGACACACTTCAGGTCATGTCGATCTGTAATATTTTACTGCTGCTATAATGATCGAAGTACAAAAGTAGCTTTTACTCTGATATGATCAAGATAACTTGAGAAATGTGAAAATGAAAATGAAACCTATCGTGTCATATACCAAATGAAAGAGCGAAAAATTCTGAATAAGATAAACTATTTCAATGTGGTCAGTACGGCCAATATGCAAATTTATCTTTCGGTACTCTCTGTTTTTGGTACAAAACAGTTCGTTACAAATCAAATTGTCAATGATACTCAGCAAGTGATATACTAGGTGAAAGAGGAAAAAATTCTGAATGAGACACACTTCAGGTCATGTCGATCTGTAATATTTTACTGCTGCTATAATGATCGAAGTACAAAAGTAGCTTTTACTCTGATATGATCAAGATAACTTGAGAAATGTGAAAATGAAAATGAAACCTATCGTGTCATATACCAAATGAAAGAGCGAAAAATTCTGAATAAGATAAACTATTTCAATGTGGTCAGTACGGCCAATATGTAAATTTATCTTTCGGTACTCTCTGTTTTTGGTACAAAACAGTTCGTTACAAGTCAAATTGTCAATGACACTCAGCAAGTGATATACTAGGTGAAAGAGGAAAAAATTCTGAATGAGACACACTTCAGGTCATGTCGATCTGTAATATTTTACTGCTGCTATAATGATCGAAGTACAAAAGTAGCTTTTACTCTGATATGATCAAGATAACTTGAGAAATGTGAAAATGAAAATGAAACCTATCGTGTCATATACCAAATGAAAGAGCGAAAAATTCTGAATAAGATAAACTATTTCAATGTGGTCAGTACGGCCAATATGCAAATTTATCTTTCGGTACTCTCTGTTTTTGGTACAAAACAGTTCGTTACAAATCAAATTGTCAATGATACTCAGCAAGTGATATACTAGGTGAAAGAGGAAAAAATTCTGAATGAGACACACTTCAGGTCATGTCGATCTGTAATATTTTACTGCTGCTATAATGATCGAAGTACAAAAGTAGCTTTTACTCTGATATGATCAAGATAACTTGAGAAATGTGAAAATGAAAATGAAACCTATCGTGTCATATACCAAATGAAAGAGCGAAAAATTCTGAATAAGATAAACTATTTCAATGTGGTCAGTACGGCCAATATGCAAATTTATCTTTCGGTACTCTCTGTTTTTGGTACAAAACAGTTCGTTACAAATCAAATTGTCAATGATACTCAGCAAGTGATATACTAGGTGAAAGAGGAAAAAATTCTGAATGAGACACACTTCAGGTCATGTCGATCTGTAATATTTTACTGCTGCTATAATGATCGAAGTACAAAAGTAGCTTTTACTCTGATATGATCAAGATAACTTGAGAAATGTGAAAATGAAAATGAAACCTATCGTGTCATATACCAAATGAAAGAGCGAAAAATTCTGAATAAGATAAACTATTTCAATGTGGTCAGTACGGCCAATATGTAAATTTATCTTTCGGTACTCTCTGTTTTTGGTACAAAACAGTTCGTTACAAGTCAAATTGTCAATGACACTCAGCAAGTGATATACTAGGTGAAAGAGGAAAAAATTCTGAATGAGACACACTTCAGGTCATGTCGATCTGTAATATTTTACTGCTGCTATAATGATCGAAGTACAAAAGTAGCTTTTACTCTGATATGATCAAGATAACTTGAGAAATGTGAAAATGAAAATGAAACCTATCGTGTCATATACCAAATGAAAGAGCGAAAAATTCTGAATAAGATAAACTATTTCAATGTGGTCAGTACGGCCAATATGCAAATTTATCTTTCGGTACTCTCTGTTTTTGGTACAAAACAGTTCGTTACAAATCAAATTGTCAATGATACTCAGCAAGTGATATACTAGGTGAAAGAGGAAAAAATTCTGAATGAGACACACTTCAGGTCATGTCGATCTGTAATATTTTACTGCTGCTATAATGATCGAAGTACAAAAGTAGCTTTTACTCTGATATGATCAAGATAACTTGAGAAATGTGAAAATGAAAATGAAACCTATCGTGTCATATACCAAATGAAAGAGCGAAAAATTCTGAATAAGATAAACTATTTCAATGTGGTCAGTACGGCCAATATGTAAATTTATCTTTCGGTACTCTCTGTTTTTGGTACAAAACAGTTCGTTACAAGTCAAATTGTCAATGACACTCAGCAAGTGATATACTAGGTGAAAGAGGAAAAAATTCTGAATGAGACACACTTCAGGTCATGTCGATCTGTAATATTTTACTGCTGCTATAATGATCGAAGTACAAAAGTAGCTTTTACTCTGATATGATCAAGATAACTTGAGAAATGTGAAAATGAAAATGAAACCTATCGTGTCATATACCAAATGAAAGAGCGAAAAATTCTGAATAAGATAAACTATTTCAATGTGGTCAGTACGGCCAATATGCAAATTTATCTTTCGGTACTCTCTGTTTTTGGTACAAAACAGTTCGTTACAAATCAAATTGTCAATGATACTCAGCAAGTGATATACTAGGTGAAAGAGGAAAAAATTCTGAATGAGACACACTTCAGGTCATGTCGATCTGTAATATTTTACTGCTGCTATAATGATCGAAGTACAAAAGTAGCTTTTACTCTGATATGATCAAGATAACTTGAGAAATGTGAAAATGAAAATGAAACCTATCGTGTCATATACCAAATGAAAGAGCGAAAAATTCTGAATAAGATAAACTATTTCAATGTGGTCAGTACGGCCAATATGCAAATTTATCTTTCGGTACTCTCTGTTTTTGGTACAAAACAGTTCGTTACAAATCAAATTGTCAATGATACTCAGCAAGTGATATACTAGGTGAAAGAGGAAAAAATTCTGAATGAGACACACTTCAGGTCATGTCGATCTGTAATATTTTACTGCTGCTATAATGATCGAAGTACAAAAGTAGCTTTTACTCTGATATGATCAAGATAACTTGAGAAATGTGAAAATGAAAATGAAACCTATCGTGTCATATACCAAATGAAAGAGAGAAAAATTCTGAATAAGATAAACTATTTCAATGTGGTCAGTACGGCCAATATGTAAATTTATCTTTCGGTACTCTCTGTTTTTGGTACAAAACAGTTCGTTACAAGTCAAATTGTCAATGACACTCAGCAAGTGATATACTAGGTGAAAGAGGAAAAAATTCTGAATGAGACACACTTCAGGTCATGTCGATCTGTAATATTTTACTGCTGCTATAATGATCGAAGTACAAAAGTAGCTTTTACTCTGATATGATCAAGATAACTTGAGAAATGTGAAAATGAAAATGAAACCTATCGTGTCATATACCAAATGAAAGAGCGAAAAATTCTGAATAAGATAAACTATTTCAATGTGGTCAGTACGGCCAATATGCAAATTTATCTTTCGGTACTCTCTGTTTTTGGTACAAAACAGTTCGTTACAAATCAAATTGTCAATGATACTCAGCGAGTGATATACTATGTGAAAGAGGAAAAAATTCTGAATGAGACACACTTCAGGTCATGTCAATCTGTAATATTTTACTGCTGCTATAATGATCGAAGTACAAAAGTAGCTTTTACTCTGATATGATCAAGATAACTTGAGAAATGTGAAAATGAAAATGAAACCTATCGTGTCATATACCAAATGAAAGAGCGAAAAATTCTGAATAAGATAAACTATTTCAATGTGGTCAGTACGGCCAATATGTAAATTTATCTTTCGGTACTCTCTGTTTTTGGTACAAAACAGTTCGTTACAAGTCAAATTGTCAATGACACTCAGCAAGTGATATACTAGGTGAAAGAGGAAAAAATTCTGAATGAGACACACTTCAGGTCATGTCGATCTGTAATATTTTACTACTGCTATAATGATCGAAGTACAAAAGTAGCTTTTACTCTGATATGATCAAGATAACTTGAGAAATGTGAAAATGAAAATGAAACCTATCGTGTCATATACCAAATGAAAGAGCGAAAAATTCTGAATAAGATAAACTATTTCAATGTGGTCAGTACGGCCAATATGTAAATTTATCTTTCGGTACTCTCTGTTTTTGGTACAAAACAGTTCGTTACAAGTCAAATTGTCAATGACACTCAGCAAGTGATATACTAGGTGAAAGAGGAAAAAATTCTGAATGAGACACACTTCAGGTCATGTCGATCTGTAATATTTTATTGCTGCTATAATGATCGAAGTACAAAAGTAGCTTTTACTCTGATATGATCAAGATAACTTGAGAAATGTGAAAATGAAAATGAAACCTATCGTGTCATATACCAAATGAAAGAGCGAAAAATTCTGAATAAGATAAACTATTTCAATGTGGTCAGTACGGCCAATATGCAAATTTATCTTTCGGTACTCTCTGTTTTTGGTACAAAACAGTTCGTTACAAATCAAATTGTCAATGATACTCAGCAAGTGATATACTAGGTGAAAGAGGAAAAAATTCTGAATGAGACACACTTCAGGTCATGTCGATCTGTAATATTTTACTGCTGCTATAATGATCGAAGTACAAAAGTAGCTTTTACTCTGATATGATCAAGATAACTTGAGAAATGTGAAAATGAAAATGAAACCTATCGTGTCATATACCAAATGAAAGAGCGAAAAATTCTGAATAAGATAAACTATTTCAAAGTGGTCAGTACGGCCAATATGTAAATTTATCTTTCAGTACTCTCTGTTTCTGGTACAAAACAGTTCGTTACAAGTCAAATTGTCAATGATACTCAGCGAGTGATATACTATGTGAAAGAGGAAAAAATTCTGAATGAGACACACTTCAGGTCATGTCGATCTGTAATATTTTACTGCTGCTATAATGATCGAAGTACAAAAGTAGCTTTTACTCTGATATGATCAAGATAACTTGAGAAATGTGAAAATGAAAATGAAACCTATCGTGTCATATACCAAATGAAAGAGCGAAAAATTCTGAATAAGATAAACTATTTCAATGTGGTCAGTACGGCCAATATGCAAATTTATCTTTCGGTACTCTCTGTTTTTGGTACAAAACAGTTCGTTACAAATCAAATTGTCAATGATACTCAGCAAGTGATATACTAGGTGAAAGAGGAAAAAATTCTGAATGAGACACACTTCAGGTCATGTCGATCTGTAATATTTTACTGCTGCTATAATGATCGAAGTACAAAAGTAGCTTTTACTCTGATATGATCAAGATAACTTGAGAAATGTGAAAATGAAAATGAAACCTATCGTGTCATATACCAAATGAAAGAGCGAAAAATTCTGAATAAGATAAACTATTTCAATGTGGTCAGTACGGCCAATATGTAAATTTATCTTTCGGTACTCTCTGTTTTTGGTACAAAACAGTTCGTTACAAGTCAAATTGTCAATGACACTCAGCAAGTGATATACTAGGTGAAAGAGGAAAAAATTCTGAATGAGACACACTTCAGGTCATGTCGATCTGTAATATTTTACTGCTGCTATAATGATCGAAGTACAAAAGTAGCTTTTACTCTGATATGATCAAGATAACTTGAGAAATGTGAAAATGAAAATGAAACCTATCGTGTCATATACCAAATGAAAGAGCGAAAAATTCTGAATAAGATAAACTATTTCAATGTGGTCAGTACGGCCAATATGCAAATTTATCTTTCGGTACTCTCTGTTTTTGGTATAAAACAGTTCGTTACAAGTCAAATTGTCAATGATACTCAGCGAGTGATATACTATGTGAAAGAGGAAAAAATTCTGAATGAGACACACTTCAGGTCATGTCAATCTGTAATATTTTACTGCTGCTATAATGATCGAAGTACAAAAGTAGCTTTTACTCTGATATGATCAAGATAACTTGAGAAATTTGAAAATGAAAATGAAACCTATCGTGTCATATACCAAATGAAAGAGCGAAAAATTCTGAATAAGATAAACTATTTCAAAGTGGTCAGTACGGCCAATATGTAAATTTATCTTTCAGTACTCTCTGTTTCTGGTACAAAACAGTTCGTTACAAGTCAAATTGTCAATGATACTCAGCGAGTGATATACTATGTGAAAGAGGAAAAAATTCTGAATGAGACACACTTCAGGTCATGTCAATCTGTAATATTTTACTGCTGCTATAATGATCGAAGTACAAAAGTAGCTTTTACTCTGATATGATCAAGATAACTTGAGAAATGTGAAAATGAAATTGAAACCTATCGTGTCATATACCAAATAAAAGAGCGAAAAATTCTGAATAAGATAAACTATTTCAAAGTGGTCAGTGCGGCCAATATGTAAATTTATCTTTCAGTACTCTCTGTTTTTGGTACAAAACAGTTCGTTACAAGTCAAATTGGCAATGATACTCAGCGAGTGATATACTATGTGAAAGAGGAAAAAAATCTGAATGAGACACACTTCAGGTCATGTCGACCATTCCCCCATCTTCCACTCCATTCCCCCATCATCCCCCACCTTCCCCTACCTTCCCCCGCATTCCCGAAGTTGGGGGAATCTGGGGGAAGTTGGGGGAAGGTGGGGGAAGGCGGGGGAATGGAGGGGAAGGTGGGGGAAGGTGGGAGAAGGCAAGGTAGGGCCACCTTCCGATCCATTCCCCCATCTTCCCCTCCATTCCCCCATCATCCCCCACCTTCCCCCTCCTCCCCCTACCTTCCCCCGCATTCCCGAAGTTGGGGGAATGTGGGGGAAGTTGGGGGAAGGTGGGGGAAGGCGGGGGAATGGAGGGGAAGGTGGGGGAAGGTGGGAGAAGGCAAGGTAGGGCCACCTTCCGATCCATTCCCCCATCTTCCCATCCATTCCCCCATCATCCCCCACCTTCCCCCTCCTCCCCCCTACCTTCCCCCGCATTCCCGAAGTTGGGGGAATCTGGGGGAAGTTGGGGGAAGGTGGGGGAGGCGGGGGAATGGGGGGAATGGGGGGGTGGGAGAAGGCAAGGTAGGGCCACCTTCCGATCCATTCCCCCATCTTCCCCTCCATTCCCCCATCATCCCCCACCTTCCCCCTCCTCCCCCTACCTTCCCCCGCATTCCCGAAGTTGGGGGAATGTGGGGGAAGTTGGGGGAAGGTGGGGGAAGGCGGGGGAATGGAGGGGAAGGTGGGGGAAGGTGGGAGAAGGCAAGGTAGGGCCACCTTCCGATCCATTCCCCCATCTTCCCCTCCATTCCCCCATCATCCCCCACCTTCCCCCTCCTCCCCCTACCTTCCCCCGCATTCCCGAAGTTGGGGGAATGTGGGGGAAGCTGGGGGAAGGTGGGGGAAGGCGGGGGAATGGAGGGGAAGGTGGGGGAAGGTGGGAGTAGGCAAGGTAGGGTCACCTTCCCATCCATTCCCCCATCTTCCCCTCCATTCCCCCATCATCCCCCACCTTCCCCTACCTTCCCCCGCATTCCCGAAGTTGGGGGAATGTGGGGGAAGTTGGGGGAAGGTGGGGGAAGGCGGGGGAATGGAGGGGAAGGTGGGGGAAGGTGGGAGAAGGCAAGGTAGGGCCACCTTCCGATCCATTCCCCCATCTTCCCCTCCATTCCCCCATCATCTTCCCCCCATCCCCCACCTCCCCTACCTTCCCCCGCATTCCCGAAGTTGGGGGAATGTGGGGGAAGTTGGGGGAAGGTGGGGGAAGGCGGGGGAATGGAGGGGAAGGTGGGGGAAGGTGGGAGAAGGCAAGGTAGGGCCACCTTCCGATCCATTCCCCCATCTTCCCCTCCATTCCCCCATCATCCCCCACCTTCCCCTACCTTCCCCTGCATTCCCGAAGTTGGGGGAATGTGGGGGAAGTTGGGGGAAGGTGGGGGAAGGCGGGGGAATGGAGGGGAAGGTGGGGGAATGGGGGAATGGAGGGGAAGAAGGGAATGGATGGGAAGGGCCACCTTCCTATCCATTCCCCCACCTTCCCCTCCATTCCCCCGCCTTCCCCCACCTTCCCCCTACCTTCCCCCGCATTCCCCGAAGTTGGGGGAATGTGGGGGAAGTTGGGGGAAGGTGGGGGAAGGCGGGGGAATGGAGGGGAAGGGGGGGAAGGTGGGAGAAGGCAAGGTAGGGCCACCTTCCGATCCATTCCCCCATCTTCCCCTCCATTCCCCCATCATCCCCCACCTTCCCCCTCCTCCCCCTACCTTCCCCCGCATTCCCGAAGTTGGGGGAATCTGGGGGAAGTTGGGGGAAGGTGGGGGAAGGCGGGGGAATGGAGGGGAAGGTGGGGGAAGGTGGGAAGGCAAGGTAGGGCCACCTTCCGATCCATTCCCCCATCTTCCCCTCCATTCCCCCATCATCCCCCACCTTCCCCCTCCTCCCCCTACCTTCCCCCGCATTCCCGAAGTTGGGGGAATGTGGGGGAAGTTGGGGGAAGGTGGGGGAAGGCGGGGGAATGGAGGGGAAGGTGGGGGAAGGTGGGAGTAGGCAAGGTAGGGTCACCTTCCCATCCATTCCCCCATCTTCCCCTCCATTCCCCCATCATCCCCCACCTTCCCCTACCTTCCCCTGCATTCCCGAAGTTGGGGGAATGTGGGGGAAGTTGGGGGAAGGTGGGGGAAGGCGGGGGAATGGAGGGGAAGGTGGGGGAAGGTGGGAGAAGGCAAGGTAGGGCCACCTTCCGATCCATTCCCCCATCTTCCCCTCCATTCCCCCATCATCCCCCACCTTCCCCCTCCTCTCCCTACCTTCCCCCGCATTCCCGAAGTTGGGGGAATAAGGGGGAAGTTGGGGGAAGGTGGGGGAAGGCGGGGGAATGGAGGGGAAGGTGGGGGAAGGTGGGAGTAGGCAAGGTAGGGTCACCTTCCCATCCATTCCCCCATCTTCCCCTCCATTCCCCCATCATCCCCCACCTTCCCCTACCTTCCCCCGCATTCCCGAAGTTGGGGGAATGTGGGGGAAGCTGGGGGAAGGTGGGGGAAGGCGGGGGAATGGAGGGGAAGGTGGGAGAAGGCAAGGTAGTGCCACCTTCCTATCCATTCCCCCATCTTCCCCTCCATTCCCCCATCATCCCCCATCATCCCCCACCTTCCCCTACCTTCCCCCGCATTCCCGAAGTTGGGGGAATGTGGGGGAAGCTGGGGGAAGGTGGGGGAAGGCGGGGGAATGGAGGGGAAGGTGGGGGAAGGTGGGAGAAGGCAAGGTAGTGCCACCTTCCGATCCATTCCCCCATCTTCCCCTCCATTCCCCCATCATCCCCCACCTTCCCCCTCCTCCCCTACCTTCCCCCGCATTCCCGAAGTTGGGGGAATGTGGGGGAAGTTGGGGGAAGGTGGGGGAAGGCGGGGGAATGGAGGGGAAGGTGGGGGAAGGTGGGAGAAGGCAAGGTAGGGCCACCTTCCGATCCATTCCCCCATCTTCCCCTCCATTCCCCCATCATCCCCCACCTTCCCCCTCCTCCCCCTACCTTCCCCCGCATTCCCGAAGTTGGGGGAATGTGGGGGAAGTTGGGGGAAGGTGGGGGAAGGCGGGGGAATGGAGGGGAAGGTGGGGGAAGGTGGGAGAAGGCAAGGTAGGGCCACCTTCCGATCCATTCCCCCATCTTCCCATCCATTCCCCCATCATCCCCCACCTTCCCCCCCTCCCCCCTACCTTCCCCCGCATTCCCGAAGTTGGGGGAATCTGGGGGAAGTTGGGGGAAGGTGGGGGAGGCGGGGGAATGGGGTGGGAGAAGGCAAGGTAGGGCCACCTTCCGATCCATTCCCCCATCTTCCCCTCCATTCCCCATCATCCCCCACCTTCCCCCTCCTCCCCCTACCTTCCCCCGCATTCCCGAAGTTGGGGGAATGTGGGGGAAGTTGGGGGAAGGTGGGGGAAGGCGGGGGAATGGAGGGGAAGGTGGGGGGAAGGTGGGAGAAGGCAAGGTAGGGCCACCTTCCGATCCATTCCCCCATCTTCCCCTCCATTCCCCCATCATTCCCCACCTTCCCCCTCCTCCCCCTACCTTCCCCCGCATTACCGAAGTTGGGGGAATGTGGGGGAAGCTGGGGGAAGGTGGGGGAAGGCGGGGAAATGGAGGGGAAGGTGGGGGAAGGTGGGAGTAGGCAAGGTAGGGTCACCTTCCCATCCATTCCCCCATCTTCCCCTCCATTCCCCCATCATCCCCCACCTTCCCCTACCTTCCCCTGCATTCCCGAAGTTGGGGGAATGTGGGGGAAGTTGGGGGAAGGTGGGGGAAGGCGGGGGAATGGAGGGGAAGGTGGGGGAAGGTGGGAGAAGGCAAGGTAGGGCCACCTTCCGATCCATTCCCCCATCTTCCCCTCCATTCCCCCATCATCCCCCACCTTCCCCCTCCTCTCCCTACCTTCCCCCGCATTCCCGAAGTTGGGGGAATAAGGGGGAAGTTGGGGGAAGGTGGGGGAAGGCGGGGGAATGGAGGGGAAGGTGGGGAAGGTGGGAGTAGGCAAGGTAGGGTCACCTTCCCATCCATTCCCCCATCTTCCCCTCCATTCCCCCATCATCCCCCACCTTCCCCTACCTTCCCCCGCATTCCCGAAGTTGGGGGAATGTGGGGGAAGCTGGGGGAAGGTGGGGGAAGGCGGGGGAATGGAGGGGAAGGAGGGGAAGGTGGGGGAAGGTGGGAGAAGGAAGGTAGAGCCACCTTCCCATCTATTCCCCCATCTTCCCCTCCATTCCCCCATCATCCCCCACCTCCCCCCTCCTCCCCCTACCTTCCTCCGCATTCCCGAAGTTGGGGGAATGTGGGGGAAGTTGGGGGAAGGTGGTGGAAGGCGGGGGAATGGAGAGGAAGGTGGGGGAAGGTGGGAGAAGGCAAGGTAGGGCCACTTTCCGATCCATTCCCCCATCTTCCCCTCCATTCCCCCATCATCCCCCACCTTCCCCCTCCTCCCCCTACCTTCCTCCGCATTCCCGAAGTTGGGGGAATGTGGGGGATGATGGGGGAAGGTGGGGGAAGGCGGGGGGAATGGAGGGGAAGGTGGGGGAAGGTGGGAGTAGGCAAGGTAGGGTCACCTTCCCATCCATTCCCCCATCTTCCCCTCCATTCCCCCATCATACCCCACCTTCCCCTACCTTCCCCCGCATTCCCGAAGTTGGGGGAATGTGGGGGAAGTTGGGGGAAGGTGGGGGAAGGCGGGGGAATGGAGGGGAAGGTGGGGGAAGGTGGGAGAAGGCAAGGTAGGGCCACCTTCCCATCCATTCCCCCATCTTCCCCCACCTTGCCCCTCCTCCCCCTACCTTCCCCCGCATTCCCGAAGTTGGGGGAATCTGGGGGAAGTTGGGGGAAGGTGGGGGAAGGCGGGGGAATGGAGGGGAAGGTGGGGGAAGGTGGGAGAAGGCAAGGTAGGGCCACCTTCCGATCCATTCCCCCACCTTCCCCTCCATTCCCCCATCATCCCCCACCTTCCCCTACCTTCCCCCGCATTCCCGAAGTTGGGGGAATCTGGGGGAAGTTGGGGGAAGGTGGTGGAAGGCGGGGGAATGGAGGGGAAGGTGGGGGAAGGTGGGAGAAGGTAAGGTAGAGCCACCTTCCCATCTATTCCCCCATCTTCCCCTCCATTCCCCCATCATCCCCCACCTCCCCCCTCCTCCCCCTACCTTCCTCCGCATTCCCGAAGTTGGGGGAATGTGGGGGAAGTTGGGGGAAGGTGGTGGAAGGCGGGGGAATGGAGAGGAAGGTGGGGGAAGGTGGGAGAAGGCAAGGTAGGGCCACTTTCCGATCCATTCCCCCATCTTCCCCTCCATTCCCCCATCATCCCCCACCTTCCCCCTCCTCCCCCTACCTTCCTCCGCATTCCCGAAGTTGGGGGAATGTGGGGGATGATGGGGGAAGGTGGGGGAAGGCGGGGGGAATGGAGGGGAAGGTGGGGGAAGGTGGGAGTAGGCAAGGTAGGGTCACCTTCCCATCCATTCCCCCATCTTCCCCTCCATTCCCCCATCATCCCCCACCTTCCCCTACTTTCCCCCGCATTCCCGAAGTTGGGGGAATGTGGGGGAAGTTGGGGGAAGGTGGGGGAAGGCGGGGGAATGGAGGGGAAGGTGGGGGAAGGTGGGAGAAGGCAAGGTAGGGCCACCTTCCCATCCATTCCCCCATCTTCCCCCACCTTGCCCCTCCTCCCCCTACCTTCCCCCGCATTCCCGAAGTTGGGGGAATCTGGGGGAAGTTGGGGGAAGGTGGGGGAAGGCGGGGGAATGGAGGGGAAGGTGGGGGAAGGTGGGAGAAGGCAAGGTAGGGCCACCTTCCGATCCATTCCCCCACCTTCCACTCCATTCCCCCATCATCCCCCACCTTCCCCTACCTTCCCCCGCATTCCCGAAGTTGGGGGAATCTGGGGGAAGTTGGGGGAAGGTGGTGGAAGGCGGGGGAATGGAGGGGAAGGTGGGGGAAGGTGGGAGAAGGCAAGGTAGGGCCACCTTCCGATCCATTCCCCCATCTTCCCCTCCATTCCCCCATCATCCCCCACCTTCCCCCTCCTCCCCCTACCTTCCCCCGCATTCCCGAAGTTGGGGGAATGTGGGGGAAGCTGGGGGAAGGTGGGGGAAGGCGGGGGAATGGAGGGGAAGGTGGGGGAAGGTGGGAGTAGGCAAGGTAGGGCCACCTTCCGATCCATTCCCCCATCTTCCCCTCCATTCCCCCATCATCCCCCACCTTCCCCCTCCTCCCCCTACCTTCCTCCGCATTCCCGAAGTTGGGGGAATGTGGGGGATGATGGGGGAAGGTGGGGGAAGGCGGGGGGAATGGAGGGGAAGGTGGGGGAAGGTGGGAGTAGGCAAGGTAGGGTCACCTTCCCATCCATTCCCCCATCTTCCCCTCCATTCCACCCATCATCCCCCACCTTCCCCTACCTTCCCCCGCATTCCCGAAGTTGGGGGAATGTGGGGGAAGTTGGGGGAAGGTGGGGGAAGGCGGGGGAATGGAGGGGAAGGTGGGGGAAGGTGGGAGAAGGCAAGGTAGGGCCACCTTCCCATCCATTCCCCCATCTTCCCCCACCTTCCCCCTCCTCCCCCTACCTTCCCCCGCATTCCCGAAGTTGGGGGAATCTGGGGGAAGTTGGGGGAAGGTGGGGGAAGGCGGGGGAATGGAGGGGAAGGTGGGGGAAGGTGGGAGAAGGCAAGGTAGGGCCACCTTCCGATCCATTCCCCCACCATCCCCTCCATTCCCCCATCATCCCCCACCTTCCCCTACCTTCCCCCGCATTCCCGAAGTTGGGGGAATCTGGGGGAAGTTGGGGGAAGGTGGTGGAAGGCGGGGGAATGGAGGGGAAGGTGGGGGAAGGTGGGAGAAGGCAAGGTAGGGCCACCTTCCGATCCATTCCCCCATCTTCCCCTCCATTCCCCCATCATCCCCCACCTTCCCCCTCCTCCCCCTACCTTCCCCCGCATTCCCGAAGTTGGGGGAATGTGGGGGAAGCTGGGGGAAGGTGGGGGAAGGCGGGGGAATGGAGGGGAAGGTGGGGGAAGGTGGGAGAAGGCAAGGTAGGGCCACCTTCCGATCCATTCCCCCACCTTCCCCTCCATTCCCCCATCATCCCCCACCTTCCCCCTCCTCCCCCTACCTCCCCCCGCATTCCCGAAGTTGGGGGAATGTGGGGGAAGTTGGGGTAAGGTGGGGGAAGGCGGGGGAATGGAGGGGAAGGTGGGGGAAGGTGGGAGTAGGCAAGGTAGGGTCACCTTCCCATCCATTCCCCCATCTTCCCCTCCATTCCCCCATCATCCCCCACCTTCCCCTACCTTCCCCCGCATTCCCGAAGTTGGGGGAATGTGGGGGAAGCTGGGGGAAGGTGGGGGAAGGCGGGGGAATGGAGGGGAAGGTGGGGGAAGGTGGGAGAAGGCAAGGTAGGGCCACCTTCCGATCCATTCCCCCATCTTCCCCTCCATTCCCTATCATCCCCCACCTTCCCCCTCCTCCCCCTACCTTCCCCCGCATTCCCGAAGTTGGGGGAATGTGGGGGAAGTTGGGGGAAGGTGGGGGAAGGCGGGGGAATGGAGGGGAAGGTGGGGGAAGGTGGGAGAAGGCAAGGTAGGGCCACCTTCCCATCCATTCCCCCATCTTCCCCCTCCTTCCCCCTCCTCCCCCTACCTTCCCCCGCATTCCCGAAGTTGGGGGAATCTGGGGGAAGTTGGGGGAATGGAGGGGAAGGTGGGGGAAGGTGGGAGAAGGCAAGGTAGGGCCACCTTCCGATCCATTCCCCCACCTTCCCCTCCATTCCCCCATCATCCCCACCTTCCCCTACCTTCCCCCGCATTCCCGAAGTTGGGGGAATCTGGGGGAAGTTGGGGGAAGGTGGTGGAAGGCGGGGGAATGGAGGGGAAGGTGGGGGAAGGTGGGAGAAGGCAAGGTAGGGCCACCTTCCGATCCATTCCCCCATCTTCCCCTCCATTCCCCCATCATCCCCCACCTTCCCCCTCCTCCCCCTACCTTCCCCCGCATTCCCGAAGTTGGGGGAATGTGGGGGAAGCTGGGGGAAGGTGGGGGAAGGCGGGGGAATGGAGGGGAAGGTGGGGGAAGGTGGGAGAAGGCAAGGTAGGGCCACCTTCCGATCCATTCCCCCATCTTCCCCTCCATTCCCCCATCATCCCCCACCTTCCTCCTCCTCCCCCTACCTCCCCCCGCATTCCCGAAGTTGGGGGAATGTGGGGGAAGTTGGGGGAAGGTGGGGGAAGGCGGGGGAATGGAGGGGAAGGTGGGGGAAGGTGGGAGTAGGCAAGGTAGGGTCACCTTCCCATCCATTCCCCCATCTTCCCCTCCATTCCCCCATCATCCCCCACCTTCCCCTACCTTCCCCCGCATTCCCGAAGTTGGGGGAATGTGGGGGAAGCTGGGGGAAGGTGGGGGAAGGCGGGGGAATGGAGGGGAAGGTGGGGGAAGGTGGGAGAAGGCAAGGTAGGGCCACCTTCCGATCCATTCCCCCATCTTCCCCTCCATTCCCCATCATCCCCCACCTTCCCCCTCCTCCCCCTACCTTCCCCCGCATTCCCGAAGTTGGGGGAATGTGGGGGAAGTTGGGGGAAGGTGGGGGAAGGCGGGGGAATGGAGGGGAAGGTGGGGGAAGGTGGGAGAAGGCAAGGTAGGGCCACCTTCCGATCCATTCCCCCATCTTCCCCTCCATTCCCCCATCATCCCCCACCTTCCCCCTCCTCCCCCTACCTTCCCCCGCATTACCGAAGTTGGGGGAATGTGGGGGAAGCTGGGGGAAGGTGGGGGAAGGCGGGGAAATGGAGGGGAAGGTGGGGGAAGGTGGGAGTAGGCAAGGTAGGGTCACCTTCCCATCCATTCCCCCATCTTCCCCTCCATTCCCCCATCATCCCCCACCTTCCTCCTCCTCCCCCTACCTCCCCCCGCATTCCCGAAGTTGGGGGAATGTGGGGGAAGTTGGGGGAAGGTGGGGGAAGGCGGGGGAATGGAGGGGAAGGTGGGGGAAGGTGGGAGTAGGCAAGGTAGGGTCACCTTCCCATCCATTCCCCCATCTTCCCCTCCATTCCCCCATCATCCCCCACCTTCCCCTACCTTCCCCCGCATTCCCGAAGTTGGGGGAATGTGGGGGAAGCTGGGGGAAGGTGGGGGAAGGCGGGGGAATGGAGGGGAAGGTGGGGGAAGGTGGGAGAAGGCAAGGT
>CALSFV010000667.1:0-154058 GCA_943737045.1 Parapristionchus giblindavisi
GCTATCTGATTTGAGACAAGGAGAGAGAGAGAGAGAGAGAGAGAGTTGGAAATGTTCGAGTCGTCCATAATGTATGTATCTCTACTTCTTCCTTTTCTCGCCTCGATAATTTGGAACAGACGAGGTGCCACTCACTCTCATCAAATCGAACTCTACTGTCTAACATGTCTTCCACTCGCCCTATCCTCACCATCTCCTCCCCTCCATATCGCTCCCCTCCCACACCTCCCAAGAGATATAGTAGCATAGCCACTCCATTCATCCTCATAAACCTTATCTCTTCGCCATTGTAATAATAATAATAATAATAATAATAATAATATTTTTTTTAAATTAAACAAAATTGTTACAATTATTATTATTAATTTCATGTTTATCTTCCCTTATATTATTCCTATAGATACCATCCTAGTCATTGATGGTATTTAGATCATTGTTTATTGGCACATCTATAGCTACCGTAATCTCGACAACGTCATAACCACTGAACCACTGCTCTGCACAATATCCAGACCAACATTCATTTGAGGACAATATTTATTTCAATCTTACCTCATGAATCCCCACTCTAAAATACAAAAAGACCGTAAATTATAATATTGTGTGCACCCAGTTTACGAGATCCCTTTCGATATCCACTATGTTATTCTCTTTTCTCTCGCTCGTTCGCTTCTTCTTGCCTTCCATACGGAATTCATCTCCTCTATTTTCGTTCTTTGCATTCCACCCCTGCTTCTCCGAGTTCGACGTCCCTTAATCGCACTTGTGCATCATGTGTGGGAAGAAATTAATCAAAATTTTATATTGTGAATATTACTATTTCATTAGATTACGGTAAGAGTTTCCCCCCTTTAAGGTAATCACATATTCACATTCCGGTTGCATTACGTAACTTAGGTAATTATAAAATCTAGGCTGTAGTAAAAGTTGCTAATTACATGACAATATATTTGCAACGCAACTATTTACAATTAAACCACTTGACCGATTTGGTCTTTGGCCAAAAGCAGTCCATTCACAGACAATCTCGGTCTTTGCTAAAGTGGGAAACACAATAGGCTCCACGCTCTAGTGTTCCCTTTTGATTACATCCACCATATGGCTACACTTCTGATTTCGCTCAACTCTCGTCCTCCTCCCTCTCCTTCTCTCTCCTCTCCCTCCCTCTCTCTACCCCCTCCCCTTTCCCTTCTCTCATTCTCGGTCTCATCTCCTCAATTGACTCATGTATCAAACGATCGATTATGAGCTATTGGAATGACTAACGAGGGACAGAATTTCTATTGAAGCCATTACTAGGATTTGAATAGCATCCCTCTCCCTCTCTTTCCCTCCCTACCTCCTCTCTCTCTCTCTCTCTCTCTCTTCTTTCATTCACTTCCTGTGAGCGTGCGAATTATTTACGATGCCTTCCTTCACTCCCCTGCCTCATTTCACATTACCGACCACACCGGGCGAGAATGAATGAGAAGAGTACCTCATAGATGTACCAATTTCTATAGTTTCAATTCAATTTACAATTGCACACTCTAAAGGTGAACTAATAGTAAATAACATTGTACGATAAATTATTAATGATGTTCTTCAGCATCATTTTTCTCTTATTTTTGTATATCTCAATGCATGATTTTTCGTCTTTTAATGCATATTTGTGTGTGGACCCCCATTATTTTGTCCCGTTGAATTCATTTTGAGATGAGATACAGTAAGAGTGAGAGGAGGAAATACAGATGAAGACAATGCAATTTTTTATTTGTTAGTGACTGAAGTCTTTTTTGGCAATAATAAATGGTGGCTGTGTATGAGAACAACTCAACTCTGATACGTGCTGATAACATAATACGATTATGATTTGTGACGTATAAACTTATCCTATTCCAATTTTTAAAAAAATTCTATTTTTGATGACTCATTAATAAGGTGTTCATTAATTTATACATTAATTCGATTATAAATACGTTATGATGTGCAGGCATGGGTTCCGTTGCACCCATCACTCTGACATCTCCCGTGAACTCTTCCTCTACCATGAGCACCTACTGTGGAGGAGCAGTTAATTCTCCCCGAGACTCGACGGGTTCCAATTCTAGTGGATTCGAGAGTCTCAAGGTATGTATGGTCATTGATTTCAAAGATTTAATTTCTTGGAAAAAATGCGTCACTCAAGAAAACAAAGAAAAGTCATAATAAGTTTTTGTTGTTTATTTGTGTCGACTTGGTAAAGTGTAAATAATTAATTTAAGTTGAATGAATTGCCTTCGAATTGAAATCATTATTTTGTTAATGAAATAAAAAATGTAAAGATATATAATATTTTATGTGTAGGGTCCAACCTCGGCTTCTCCATCTAATGCTTCGTTCCGATCGGCCACAACTCTTTTGGTCGATTCACCACAGTCAAGAATATCAATGAATAGCAGTCATAGTAATGACAGGTGAGAAATATTGAAGCATTTTTTACTTTATTTTTTGGTCACGACTTTGTAATGTTAAATATATGGGAATTTTACCGTGTAGCATTACTCAGCCTATGCGTAAATACGGTCGCATGTTCATAAAATAATAAAAAATATTCATATTCAGTGGTCCTTCATCCCATTCTTCCTCATCCGTTGATACTCTCGATGATTCATTGCATGGAAGCAGCCTCGATGTCACAACAATGGTGCAGAAAGGAGTACATGTAAGCTTCGTCATTCCCATTCATTATCTTTAAAAAATAAACATGTTTCGTTATATCCTGACCACCACATTCGCCAATATGTACTTGTCTAATTAGACAAGGTCTTAGCATGATTCATAGTCGGTGCTATAATACTGAATGTAAAATCGAAGTGAAGATTCGATTTTACATTCAGTATTTTTTACACTCTCTTTAAAACTGTTTCTGACATGGTAGTCGATGCTCAAATATTTGTCCACCGTTATATCAATTTGGTTTTCAGGAAGGAGAGATTCTCGCTCTATGGTTTGAACGACTGGAGCACACGGAATATCTGTCCAAATTCTTGACTCAGGTATATTTTATACCAGTTTTGGTCACTGTAAATATTGGTTAATAATTTCCGCTAATAATAACCATTTCCAGGGCTATGATCTCTCATCAATTGCTCGTATAACTCCCGAAGATCTCACTGCCCTTGGCATCACCAATCCTCAGCATCGAGCTAAGCTCATGGCTGAGATCAAGTCGTGGCATATCACGGATAGTTGGCCGAGTTCCATACCACCTGGCGGACTACGGTACTTTTTACTGATTTATAATACAATATGTACAATACAATGACCTTTATCAAGCACATAACCATTGGAGAGAGAATGGTTGAGAGAATGAATGAATCCTTCCCGCTAAACGACTGATTAATCTTTGTGTACTGAGGTCCCATACAATGTCTACTTCTATCTTGAATAATTTCGTCCATTTACTTCTGAGCGACTATTGAAGACCCTTTTGCCAGCTATGGAGCTAAACATGCTCATTTTCGGATAGTGAAGAATTAAGCAAAATCCAGAATAATAGATCGAAAAAACCCACGAAGTCCTCCGTCAGATATTAAAATGTGCACAGAACTGTTGAGATGTGCTGATACTATACTCATTTCACGAATTTCTTAACATAACTGAACACTATTATTGTAGTGAATGGTTGTCAATCATGGGCCTTCCCGAGTATGCGGATATGTTCGAGTCTCAAGGATATGCCACAGTCGACATGATCATGAAACTATGCCCGGAAGATTTTGAAGGCATAGGAGTCAAAAGACTCGGCCATTTAAAGCGATTACAATTGGCCACGAAGAAACTCAAGGTGGGTGGAGTTGAATAGATTAAAGTATAAAATAACGGGTAAATCGAAAACATTTTAGGATCATCGATATCAAGCAGCCCAACAACAGCGCTCCATACAATATCCTGTGCGGTCGCCTGTTCATTCAGCCAGGTATATGCTGAACATAATTGTGATGCCATAATACCTTATTCAATACAAATTGGCCTGCTTTGCCAATGCACAATTTCTTATTGTTGCGCATCAGAAGTTGATCGATGAGAGATTACCAAGGAAAGGGTCTCGAAAGGCCAGACTGACCTGAAACTTTCCCCTTGTAAATTAACCACAATTATTGTGCGTATAAAATGTACTTGCATAAGAAAATGACACTGTGCTCTAAAGAACGGAAGTCGCTCAAAGGCTAGATCTTGTCCCGCCTCTCGATTGTCTCTCGTCTGCCTCTCACCTAACCTGGCTCACCTTCGCCGCGCGCTATTTTATATATAAAAGAGATCGGCATAGTTTCTGAACCATGCAAAACAAGAAATAGTCTCTTCTACAAATAAAACACGTGATTTTCAATATCAAAAATATCAAAAAGTTACAGGTCCATGCATGATCCGCCTCCTCCAGCCCCTACCAGTATTCTGAAGAAGCCCACGACAGTCCTTACAGATATCGATTACCCCAGCTATACTAGATCTGGAAAGGTAGGCTTTTTTTCCAATAAACCGCTTTCCTCCATGCATAACTTATATTGTGGACACGAAATATTTGCAGTCCTCTCGATACGAGCCACTTAATCTCAATCTAACAGCGACATCGAAGATTCTTTCCGATCGATCGATCATCGATCAGCCAACTAATTCAACATATCAAGGAGGAGGAATTGATTGTCCACCACCACCTGGTCAGTGTGCATTTTACTTATTTTTCGTATCACTAGCCCGTTGGCAAAGATTAATAATAGCCTTGTATCTTTTAGAACTTGTTAATAAGTAATTGTTAATTGCAGCTCCTCTATCATATGACCGTCGTAAAGATTGGAAGGCTCGATCCGAGACATCCTCAACTTCCACGCTCAATGCGAATAATCTATTCTATGATGATTCCGATACGGGAACAATTCGGTTCGTTTACTCATGCACGCAACATATTAGAATAAGTTCTTACAAACAAAGACATTCCCATTTGCACGAGATCAAGTACTTAGGATATTCCGTTCTCAATATTTATCCTATTAGTTATGAGAATTTCTCTATTATAATTAGGCAATGTGAAGGGACACGCATCGCGTGAGAATCAACGTAGTGTGGTTATGTCTCATTTTCTGGATGACAAATGGATTTTAATTATGTAATATTGTTGCAGGGCTCGTCATAAAGTGAAGCCACTTCCTCCTGATCATCTCATTTCTCGAATAGGACTTGGAAGCACTTTCTTTCACGATCCACTAACCACGAATGAGTAAGTGTTACATGACCGTAAAAATCAAGGAAATTCACAAAATTAAATATTGCGACGTCGCGTTATAATCGTAATAGTCAAATGAATGACGAAGTATGCCTTACAAGGGGGGGGGGGGGGTTGTAATGCCGTATTTGATTTATACTATACTTGTCAACTTGTGTACGAAAAACAATAAAGTAATCAACTGAATTTAAGTGAACCAACGATTGACGAGAATCCCCTTGACGATCTCGGTTCGATGCTTCAAGATCTCATGAAGGGACTCGATTCACAAACATCGTCGTTGAAAAAAGAGCCTTCAGCAATGAGTAATTTCCCTGTGTGAATCCCTCTTTTTCGATCGATTGATTCGTTCTTATTTTTTTCTTTGTGTAGACTTGTTTTATCTCACACATCGTTCTGAACTGGTTTCCTATTTATTTAATTACGAACGATATGTATTCTTCATCAATCGTGTCACCCTTCCCATTAAATCTTCAAATTCCCCAAGTCGAGGTTTCCTGTAAGATATAACAACGATTTGTGCATGTGACCAATAAAATGCAGTACGCACTCATAAAACACTCATACATAATTAGACATATCCCTAAAACCACAACTTTTCTGACTAATATTACACTGAACCGGTAATAAGTGCGAATGAACTCGTTATCTGATTGAATACTGCGTCCTTGATTGTTCGTAGTTATATTTGTATATCTACTTCATTTCCAACCATGCATCTTTGTGTTAGCCGTCCGGTCGACTTCATTAATGTAAATCTGTCATTATATGGGAACAGTTCTTCGCCCCTCCCCGTTAATCCCGGCCTTGTTCCCTTCATATTATACTCAGTTATTGTGTCTACTTTATACCACCCATATTCCATCACTCTAAAACATTTAAACTTGATATTCTGCTAATATGTATATTTGATAAGCTCGATTAGAATAAAAATATGCAAACACTAATAATATTGTAGTTAGTATACACCGCTGAGTTCACTTATTTATTGTACTATCAGTAAGTACGTAAGATGAAAGTTTATTGATTACAAAATTCTGGTGCCCGGATATGCGGCGTTTTCTGGTGGGTGGGGAAGGTAAGGTTAACACATGTTTATATATTATATAGAAAAGCGCCTTTTAAAGAAATGCCTCACTAAAAATCAAATGCTATCAGTTGCCCAGCGAAGACTCGAATGTAAACCTCGGGGTTTCAATACTAGACCGGATGTCAAATGAGCGGATCAGTAGCATTACAAATTTCAAGGATATTGTTAGGGAAGCCGATAGACGGGCGTGATTGTGGGCGATGAGACTCTCGAGATTGCGGCGACATGATCGGTGGACGCTGAATGTCCTCATATGAATAGAAAAAAATATTAATTTAACAAAAAAATGCTGATTGACATGTTTGGAAATGTCAATGACCCATTCATAGAAAAGAAGAAATGCAATCGCATTAAAGTAAAAAGGCAATTTAATTGATTGGCATCTAGCTTGGAGGTGTCCATTAAGCATATCAAAGTGTACCACATTACAAAAACACAAAACGAGCGAATTATTACGTTGTATATATCTGGACATATGTTTGATACCTAATATTTTCGCAGAATGCGCAGATGATATGAAGTGATGTTAGTGCCTTATATCGCTCTGTCATACTGTGAGACAAGTATATTAATGTAAATCACAATAATTGATTCGATATTTGCACAAAGCAAATTGACACGAAGATTACGTGAGAAAAATGTAAGAGCAAGATTCAGGTCCAATAAGTGATTGGCATGCACCTACATGGGTAATTGGCAGGTATGATTTACTCTTATCTTTTTTTACTAGTATAAATAGAGTGCTACACAACTGTATCCTCACCATTCCAATCAAGGATGCGTCTTCTCCTCGTCTGCGCTCTTGTGGCCACGGCCTCATTGGCCAAGGATTCCCTTCGTTGGAACAATGAGCCCTCTCCTTCTGTAGAGAAGTATGACTCTTTCAAGCCTGGCTTCGAATACCGCTTCAACCTCGATGCCCAGGTACTGTATTATTGGTCATTTATTCAAATATATTCACTCTGTTATATATTATTATCTAAACGTCTTAGATCGCCAACGGTCTTCCCGTTCCCGGATCCCAACAGGCCATCTCTCGTACACAGACTCTCGTCTCTTTGACTTTCCCCGAGATCCAAATCGCTCATCTTCGTGTTGAGAAGGTCCGTGTAGGAGCTGCCCAGAAGGAAATCACTGAGCCCAAGAACATCCAGCCCTTCGAGCTTTTCGATGAAATCGAACTCAATGAGGTAACCGTTTTAATACTATACAAGAAATATCAACCACCGGCGAGATCAACGAAATCGAATTTCATATATGTAATTATAAATTTAAAAATAAAACAAGAGATTGTTCATAATTTAAACCTTAAAGCTTCATTAGAAATAATCCAATATCTCATATTTTTTTCAGGAGCAAATCCGCCAGATCCGTCTTCCCGTCCGTTTCCGTTACGAGAATGGACTCATCTCTGAGATTGAATTCGATCGTGAGGAACAGGCCTGGTCTACCAACATGAAGCGTGTTATCCTTAACATGCTCCAGGTATCCAATTTCATCAATATTGATTGCACCATCACATGAACAAATTTTTGATTGACAGTTCAAAAAATTAGATCAATGAGTCAGCATACACACAGAGATTAAATTTACCCGAATGCCGTTAGTTGGCGAACGATTTGCCCGTATACAGACAAATGCTAGCCTGTATATGGGCAAATCGGTGGTTTTTGGGCTACCATTTGCCCGAATGTGGGCAAATCGTGTACACAAGTATCGTAAGTTGGCAAATCTATTACCCATATTTGGGTAAGTTTGCTCTCAGTGCAGTCAAAGCTAACCCGATACTTGGGTACATCATGTATGGACTGTTAATTAAATTAGATCGTATCCAATAAAATATAAATTATGTATTTTGAACAGCTAAGAATAAAATAGTAATCTAACATTTTATTCTTTAAGGTCAACCTATCCCAGGAGAACGTCCATGAGGCTCGTTACCAGCACGAATCTCTTGACGAGACTCCCGTCTTCTCCGCCCCCGAGGTTTATTTCAGAATAAATTATTTATTTTCAAAGTTTAATTAATGAAATTTAATATTAATAAATATAATTGCAGCGTACCCTCGAGGGAGAATGTGACGTCGTCTATACCATTGTTCCTACTTCCGAAAAGAAGACCGAGGAGCTCCGCGTAACCAAGTCCATCAACTTCGACAAGTGCTCCAAGCGTGTTGGATACCAGTACAACCTCAACGGACAGGAGTGCCCTGAGATGAAAGAGAAGACCAACATTGAATCATCAACCGTCTTCAACTACCGCATCCTCGGAACTCCTTCCCGTTTCTTGATCAAGGAGGTCGAACTCCGTTCCCTCTACTCCTATGTTCCCCTCAACCAACAAGATACCTTCTTCACTACCATGATGACCGGAAACCTTCGTCTTATCGAGGTCAATGAGCAGGAAAAGACCATTCCCGCCCCCAAGTCCGAGAAGAAGTCCACCATGCTCTACGATCTTGAATGGGAAAAGAACGAGGAGAAGTTCATGGCTACTGGTGATGAGTCTCTTCTCAAGGAATCTCCCTTCACTCAGGTTAAGAACAAGCCCGAGATTGTCTCTCGTCTCATCAAATCTATTACTCTCAAGTCTAAGGACCTCGAAGGAGTTGATCTTGCCTCCACTTTCGAATTCGCTCGTATCGTCAAGGTTCTCCGTACCACCACCAAGGATGAACTCCGTCGTATGCACAAGGACATCTGTGAGACTGACGCTGAAGAGGCCGAATACATTCGTCGTGTATTCAACGATGCCCTCGCTGTCGCTGGAACTGCCGTCACTGTTGAGCATCTCGTTGAGAAGATGAAGAAGGGAGACATCAGCCCCGTTCAGAATGCCGTCCTTCTCAAGCAACTCTCCAATGTCGTTATTCCTTCTGAGAAGATTGTCGACTCAATCATTTCTCTCTGCCGCCACCACAAGAACCAACCTCTCGTTCACCAGACTTGCCTTCTTACCGTCGGATCTCTCGTGAACGGACTCTGTGGAGAACACAAGGAACGTCTTACTTTCAAGTCTGAAGAGAAGATGTGCCCCCGTGCCCTTAAGGAGAAGTACGTCAAGATCTTCGATGAACTCTACCAGGAGTCTGAGACTAGATACGAGAAGGTTCTCGCTATCAAGACCCTCGCCAACTCTGGAATGGACCTTATTGTCTTCCCTCTTGAGAAGATCATCAGAGATGAACGTGAAGATAAGACCGTCCGTGTTCAGGCTATCGATGCTCTTCGCAAGCTCAGCACTGCCATGCCCCGTAAGATCCAATCTATCCTTGTGCCTCTGTACAAGAACATCCGTGAACAACCCGAGATCCGTGTTGCTGCCTTCCACCAGGTCATGCAGACTCTTCCCGAGCGTGTCGTAATCGACCAGATCACTTCCCAACTCGAGAAGGAGCCTTCCCATCAAGTCTACACTTTCGTCTACTCTGCCCTTGAACAACTCTCCGAGTCTGAGATCCCCTGTGAAAAGCGTATGGCCGAGAACATCAAGACCTCTCTTCGTCTTGCCCGTGTCCAGCCTCGCAAGTACCTTGACTCTCAATATAATCACTACACCAGATTCTTGGAGCACGTCAAGATTGGTTCTGCCCTCAACTTGGGCTCCCTCTTCTCAAACAACTCCGCCCTTCCCAAGGAGCTCATGGCCACTCTTGATACCGTCTTCAACGGACAATGGAACAAGAACTTTGCCCAAATTGGATTCTCTCAGAACAGCATCGACGAGGTTCTCTACAAGCTCTTCGAGAAGCTCGAGGAGACTGGTCTTGAGGAGGTTCTCATTCGTGGAAAGAGATCCTCATCTACCGTACGTCCCGCCGAACTCCTTCGTGGACTTTTCAACAAACTTTCCATCAAGTCTCGTAAGCACTACAACCAGGACCCTCACGCTCTTGTCTACATCCGTTTCCGCGACATGGACTATGCTGTTCTTCCTTTCGACAAGGAGGTTCTCTCTCAAATGGTAAAGAATGTTCTTAAGAACGGAAGAATCGAACTTGGAGAGATCGAGAATGTTCTCGCTAAGGGAGTCCGTCTTCCCTTCTACCTCTCTACCTTCGTATATGAACGCACTCGTGTTGTCATCACTTCCATGGGAGCTCCTCTTGTCTTCACTTCCGTTATGCCTACCATGGTCAAGATGGACACCTTCGTCAAGGCTGAGCTCACTCCCAAGAACGGAAACTCTTTCGATGGACTCCGTCTCCGTGTTGAATCCGAGCCTTCCGTCGCATCTACCCACATCACCAAGGTGCGTTATTTTTTATATCCTTGCTTAAAAAAAGATATATGATGCCCATTCTTTAACTTGTCCAGTAGACCTAAGATTGTTGCTATGTGTATTAATTGTATTATAATTAAGGTCGAGCTTGTCTCTCCCGTCATGAACTTCGGAACCAGACTTCTCCACTCCATCCAGGCTTCCGTCCCCGTCAAGATGAACGTTGAATTCAACTGGGAAAAGAACTTCGACATCAAGACCACCTTCGACCTTCCCAAGGAGTCTCAGCGTCTTATCCAGATTCAGACCCGTCCCGTCACCTTTGTCCGCGTTTGGCCCAAGGAGACTCGTGTGTACGTTGAACCCAAGGAAAAGACTATCTACATCGAACAACTCGAAACTCTCGTTCACAAGATTAACCAGAAGGCGGTATTCGAGAAGGCCACCGGAATGAAGATCAACGTCGTCGGACACGTCCACGGACACATCTTCGAGAAGGGAATGGAACATCTTCCTTCTCCTTTGATCATTGGAGAGAACAACATCGAGGTCACTTATGAGAAGACTGAGGAGGCCCCCGAGCAATACATTGTCAAGATTCAACTTGAGAACTTCAATGAGGAGTCTCGTATGGAACGTCCCACTCTTGAGAACTTCTTCGAGAAGGACAATGAGGAACACTTCGAGACTGAAGAATTCGAGGAGTACCCCGAGACTGAGAAGGAACGTCGTGGAGCCTTCGATAAGTACGTCAAGGGATACAAGACCAACAAGGGATACTCTCATCGTCTTTTCGCTAAGATTCACTCTGTTGGAGCCCGCAAAGAACGTATGGCCGAGGTTGAGATCCGCTCCGTCTGCGATGAAAAGATGCGTCATTGCAAGCTCGTATTCAAGGGAGAACGTACCCCCGTAACTGAGGAAGATCGTAAGAACTGGAAGATTGAATCTGAGCTCGAGGTTCTCTACCCCGAGATGCCCGAGTCTCTCGAGGACCTTCTTACCCAGAAGCATCGCGAGACCGTTTCCACCTTCGAGGCTCGTTGGGGATCCAAAGAGAAGGATTCTCTCAAGATCAAGGTCCAAGGAGAACAGAACAAAGTTCAGAAGAAGTGGATCAAGCGCGCCCTTGAGCACAGAAACCGCAGATCTGAGGAACGTATGACCGCCCTTGAAGAGCACAACCTTCTTGTTGAGGCCTCCATGCTCAATCAGTACAAGTTCTTCGTTGATTATAAGATCGAGTGTCCCAAGACTCTTTCTCTCATCGACAGATTCTACTCTATCGTCATGGCCCGTACTCCCTTCTTCTCCACCGAGATTGAGTACCTCACCAACGAACCCCGTGTCATCCGTGCCGTCCTCACCGTTGAGCCTGAATCCCGTCAATACGTCAACGTGACTGTTGAGTCTCCTCGTCAAAAGGTTGTTCTCCGTGACCTCCGTCTTCCTTTCCCTCTTAGACTCGCCAACATTCGTCGTCAACCCACTACCCCCATCCGTTCTCTTTCCATGGTCGGATCTTCTCTTCTTGAGGAGACTAAGCCCATGTGCACTGTTGAGTCCAACAAGGTCAACTCTTTCGATAACGTCATCTACCGTACTCCCCTCACCACTTGCTATTCTGTTCTCGCTAAGGATTGCTCTTCTGAGCAACCCGAATTTGTCGTTCTCATGAAGAAGATCGAGAAGAGAGCAGAAGAGAAGAAGGTTCAGATCATTGACAACGAAAACGTGATTGAACTTGAGACGAAGAGAGACGAGATCAAGGTTACTGTCAATGGAGAAGAAGTCTATGAAGAGGAACTTCTTGAGAAGAACAGAATCTACAAGAATGGAGAGATCGTTGTTGTTGAACTCGAAGACATCAATGTTCATTTCGATGGATACACTGCCGAGATTAAGATGAGCGAGTACTACAAGAACAAGCAGTGTGGAATCTGTGGTCATTTCGATGGAGAGAAGAAGAACGAATTCCGTCGCGCTGACAACGAGGAGACTGGTTAGTTATTTTCATTATTTATTTATTAAAGTCAATCTTTTTGTCACAGCTCTATACTTCCAAATCTCATTCAAGTTTAGCTTTAACTTTGTAGAAGACATCGAGGAGTTCCACCGCTCTTATTTCGTCAAGAACAGCGAATGTGAAGTTGAAGAGGCTAAGATCTCTGAGAAGAAGAACTACCGTATCGAATCTGAGGAGTCCTCATCTGAGGAAGAATCCATCTTTGCTGACAAATGGGAGAAGAAGACTAAGAAGGTCAACAAGCACCCCCGTTATAATGAGGAATCCATGATTGTTGGTCAGTACTATTACCTCATATATGTGTGTTATGTTATATTTATTAATATTAAATAAAATAATTACTTTTATATATTCAGAGCCTACCGAGAAGACCCGTGTTGTTGAGTACTCTCACCAAGTTTGCTTCTCCAAGGATCCCGTTCCTGAGTGCCCTCGCAAGACCGTCCAGAATGAAGATGAGACCAAGGAAATGAAGGTATGGTATTAATATATTAAAAAAATTAATTATTTGTTCACAACATTTCACTAGCCTTAATTGTATATGAGGCATGCGAAGAAATTTATAGTGTTTCGTGCCCTTTTGTTTTTGTTGTTTTATTTTTCATTTTTTTCATTTGCAGGTCAAGTTCGCTTGCCTCCCTCGTTCTTCTCCTCAGGCTGCTCGTCTCATTCGTGAGGCTCGCAATGAAATCGTCGTCGTTGATGATCTTCTTGAGTCTTATTCCGAGACCATTGTTGTCCCTCGCACTTGCGTTGTCTATTGAACTCTATTCGTTCATTAACTCTATCAATTACACATGAATAAATTGTTCTAAAATCTTATTCTCAGCATACACATTACTTAATCTCAATCATACGAATGTTGATCGAAAAAAATGTACTACACCAAATATACCAATCATTGGGGACAGAATGGCTGCCACTAAATGACTGGGCGTTTAGTGGCAAGTTTGAATTTTGAGGCGCACATTCAAGTTAAAAGTGGAGTCATACGAATATTTTAGTGAACAAACTGTGAAGACAGATTACATAAATTATTTTGTGCTAATTCAGCTTATTGATCACTAAAATCATGAATGAATCATGCTTAATTGTGCAGGCAAAGGCGCGAAATTTTGAAAATAAGAAAGTTCGGCAATAGGTTTCGAACCCGCGACGTTATGATAACTATACAGCGCTTTTACCAGTACGCAAAGGGATAGATGAATGGCCATGCTAATTACTTGCATATCACTTTTCCCTTGCATAGCCGATATGTTACGCACATAGACATTCGAGGGCCTCCATCTTTAAATTAACTTTACTTATCGACGACACTGAGGAGGGATATATTTGCTGTTGTAGTCAATGGTTCCCTGCTATATTCCAGCCACACAGTGGTCTCAGTGTGGTCACATCATCTCATTCGTTCACTCCTTCTTCTTCACTTTCTTCATAAATGTCGCTCCCTTCTTCGTCCTCGTAATCTCCGTGAGGGGGTGAGTTATCTCCATGACAGGACTTGCTGTTAGAGGTGACACACTCGAGAATTTGCTCAGGAAGAGAGCAGGGAACAGAATGTGATTCCTGAAAAAAACATATAAAGACGTTCTATATAGGTGGTTGCGAGTGATTGTTTGTTTGGATCGATTTACTGTTGGCAGTTGGAGAAATTTTCGATGCGACACTAGCAATGCTATGTTGTAGCGGGTTGAGTGAGGGTTATCGCTGTGATATTCCGGAATGTCAAAACGCATACGTGTGGGAGGTTTGGGATCATGGTCATGGTGAAAAGTTGAAAAAAATGTTCGGAAAAGCGCTAATCCATATCGTTGTATGTAGGTCATACAATATTTCAAATACAGTGCTCCGGATTATAATCTAATATTACTGTAGCCTATCGAGACCGTTGCTGCAGTAACCGAAATTTAAAAAATTTCAGGAGAAAATGTCGGAATCATTTATAAATGCTAGGGATGGATGAGATGAAATTTCAAATGATACTACTGGTACTGTAAAGCGGGTTACGGTAGGAGTGTTACATTATACCATTTTACTAAATCGGGCAAACTGCATCGAGGCAACTCTTAAAAGCTGGGAACGGATGAGAACAGATCACTACAACACAGGGTTGCCAGTCTCGTAACGAACATTTAGCCAACTGCCAAGCTCATTTCATTTCGCTCCTCCGTTTGTTTGCTCTTCTGAGCATTTTACCTTGCTTCCATACTTTTGCCTCCATACTTTCAGCTCATTCACAGCGAACTGTAGTAGAATTGCAGCCTGTTGATCCAGAGGAACCTATGAGAGGGAGTGATTAATTGATTGACTTTCTTTGCAATTTTAGTGTGGGCGATAATTTGGTGGAAGTTAAGCCTAAAATTTGGCTAGAAGGCAAGCCCCACTTTTTAAGTTGAGCCTATAATTTTGTGGTTGGCCTTAATTTGTTTCGAAGTGGGATCAATAATTTGGTCGTTGGCACTAAATTTGCTCAAAAGTTGGGCCAATAATTTGGACTAAAATAACAACCACACTTTGAAACAAATTTACCCAACACTTGTCTTGTAGCCAAATTTGAGGTACTCAAAAAGTTCGACCAAATTTTTAGCCCCACTAAAATTGCGGAGTTCTCTGTTTGCAATACCTCTTTGTTATCGATACTTTCAATGACACGCTTGAAAGATTCGGAGGGACTTGAAGTGGCTCCTGAGAAAAGAGACGCATGAGAGATTGTCAATGGATTTGGGAATAACCTTCTCTTTTCTTCGTTCTGTGTTCAATCGATTCTCCTCCCCATACTCCGTCTTCGATCTTGAATTCACTATCGGAAACAAGGTAGACTTTGGCTGTTTCGAGAAGGGGATAGATGGTGAGCATTTCTCTAACGAACGCTTCACAATCTCTTTGATACTTGTGCTCCGAAAGAAGGAATGCAAAGTGACAGATAGGATCGTCTGAAAAGAAATGCAGGCTTAGAAGCTCGGCACTATGTCGGATGACAACCGATGAATAATAACCGACTGGATGATAGAGAGATATGAGAGACAAGCGCTTATGAATAGACAAAGCATCCAAATGGTTATCATCCAGTCGGTATTATTCATCTGATCTCATCCGACCTAGTGCCAGAAGCTCATTTCATCATGTTTCTCACCAGTAAAGAGAGGGTGACGAAATGTGAAAGATATAACGTGCACCGAAGACATTTGGAAAGCGGTATCGACGAAAATCGGGAAAGGAGAGTCCACCGTCTTCGAGATGTCGACGATTTCGTCAATCTAAAATTTAATTTTTTTAAAGGGGCTGACACCTTTTTCAAAGGTCTCTTCAACGGTCTACGCTCTCTTATTGTTCGAGAACAGAGAAATAGTGTGCGCAATGAAGAGACCACTGAGAGAGGTTACGCTCCCTTTAAAGAAAATGTTTCGGTATAACTCACCATTGGCCCAATAACCATGCCGATCGAAAGCCGAATTAGCTCTAACTGGATGAAGAAATTGTGCCCTTCGATCTGAAAAATTGCAGTGAATTCGGGGTCAAGAAATGAACTCTCCACCTTCGAGTCTTCAGCCATTCTCACAATATTACAGATTTGGTCGTTAGAGAGCTTCTCAGACTGGAGTAGATTACTCTTCAATTTATCGCTTTGCTTTCTGTTATTCGCAGTTTGTTTTGGAGAGTTTCCAGAGTTGATTGAGTATCGGTTGGTCTGCAATATCACACATCTTATACATTTTTTTTCTATTTCTCATATTAGGTTGTGCGTCGTTTCGTTACATTTGCCTTGCGTGCCTACGCCGTAAAACCCTCCGCCGCATCGCCGTCGTTACGGAAGATGTTACGACGTAGGCACGTAAGGCAAATGTAACGATGCATTAGGCAAACTTACATTCCTTACGGGAGTCGGGGTATTCAGAAGCTTCGCGGACTGTCGCGGAACAGATCTGCCTGTGGAGCAAGGAGAGACGGACCTGATGGGGATGAATTGACGTGATATGGTGGGTATTAAAGGCACGCCAAAGGCTAATTTTACTCTCCGCATACTCTCTCGTAAACAAAGAAAGCGAGAGATTGTGGCCAGAGCGGAGAGTTTCAAATTAGCTTAAGGTGTCGCTTAAAGAGCACTAACTTAGAGCTCCCATTCACTCTCGACGCAGCAATATTCTTGCCATATTTGGCATCTCCGAAATAATGATAGACTACATAGTCTTCCCAAACGTACTCGTTCTTTCTGAAATGAAGACAAACACGAACATGGATCACAAGTGAGTCTGGTTAACCTCAATCTTTTGTTCATTTTGTCTGATCCGTCTTCATTCAGTGCGGAATATTGCGCTTTTATGACTGATCTACCCTGACCGATTGATCTGCTTCCGTGCTGCTTGTTCCAGCTGAGATGGATCCGTAATTAGCTTAAAACGATACCCCAAGCTAATTTGAATCTCTCCGCTCTGGCCACACTCTCTCGCTTTCTTTGTCTACGAGAGGGTATTGCCAATGCGGAGAGTAAAATAAGCTTGGGGTATGCCTTTAAGCATTCAGTCCGAACCTGTATCCATCGTCTCTTAGGTCGTTTCTAATCGAGTCATCGTCAAGGGTAGCGTACATTGCTACGGATTTCTTTAGTTGGTTCATTGAGTATATGATTATAGATGGCGATGGCGGTAGAGTTCGTTTCGCTGAAGACAATTCAAGTGAGCCTGATTCTGCATATCCTGCAATTCAACTTATAGACTTCAATATCTTTGCATACTCTCTGTGTATCGGTGCGTCTCAACATTTTGCGCACACTCTCCTGACTCTACAGTGTCCAAAAAATACTGTTACACGAATAAATCCATGTAAATTCCTCAACAAAACTTAAAAGACAATTCAAACGAGGCGCAGTATTTATCACTGTACATAGCAACATCTCCGGTATTTTTTCTCGCGAGGTGCGACGTTGAGAGGCCATATGTATACGGCGAGGAGCACCAGGGTAAGGAAAGACGCTGTGCCTCGTAGGGCACAACGTCCCTGCCACCCCGTGGGGCACGCTTTCTTCCCACCCCGCGAGGTACGCCGTCGAGAGGCCAAAACTTGAGGGGTACTCCGTCGTGCACCACGCCGCCGCCACTGGATTAGACACCCCGTGGTAAAAATACCGGAGGTAACAAAGAATTATCACTCGATCTCGCCTCCATTGGCCGCGATGACGGCTCTGAGGCATTGAGGTACAAGTCGATGAAGGGCCGCAGGTAGGGGATGTCGATTTTCTCCCAGGCCATTTCCAAGTCTTTTTTTGAGGAATACGTGGTCTTTGTGGACTCCCTCTCCAATACTGCCTGGACGCTTTGCAAGGGTTCAGGTTGGAAGAGCTGGGGGAGGACAATACGAGAGATGGTTCTTCTTCTAGCATCCGCTTGGTGAGGAGACTGGGCTATGTTCTGGCTTGTTGAAGATCGTGAATTCCTTGGAAAAGACAAGGGAGAAAATAATCAAAATAGAAAAATCCATTGTGGCCCTTAATCGAGTGTGTCCGTCATCGTCGTAGTGTCGTAATCGTCATCATTGGAGGCGAGATCGAGTGACCGTTCATTATTATGTTCGCATACACTGTGTACAACCTATATATTCGGGTAGGGTGAATGGGCAAAAGTAAGTTGTGTAAGTTGTGAGTTTGAGCGATAAAATATTTTTTTCAGATCACATGGAGGTTAAAACTTGCTCATAATTTTCTCAATCGATTGGATAGGAATGCTCTTTGAGATGTCCAAGTTCAATGTATCTGCAATTTGGTAAGATCATTTGAATATCTTTTTTGGAGAGTACTACCCATGAATTGTTCAGCGGTATATGTATTTTTTATGTTTTAATCATTTTTCGCTCTATGTACTCACCCGAAAACGGTACTGAAATACATGTTCACGCTACAAGGAGAATGACTTACATGGCTTGGTACGAGCCTTGATGCGCGGCTTGATGCGTCCGACTCGCCTCATAATCGTCGATGTCCTGGACAACAAGAGATAACAACTTCCACCACACTTAAACAATATTCGACGAAGGGGACTTACCAGTGCAACGACCGCTTCTGTCGGGGAGTATACTATTAAATGAAGACGAGCAGCCGAGATAGACCAGTTCACGGTTTCCCTCATCTATATAAACATATACTAATTATATTACAACACAAAGAAAGTGCAGATATAATATACAACCTAATTACCCAAATCATAAATCTAATTGCATGAGAAGTACATTGTTAGACTATTTCTAAAAAAATTCTATAGTGGAGAAAAGGGATTTAGGGGTCGAAAAGGTAAATAGGAGATTCTCTTATTTAGCCTGGAAATAGTGTGCATCCCTTACAGTTCAAGAGATAAAGATATTTATAATTAATAGTTTCTACTGCATCGTGCTATTATAAGCTAACAAGGGAACTATTTAACCATACCACAAAATTCTCTTATTTTGATACCTCGTCGTAAATCTTCATTGGGTAAGGATCCCTAAAAGGTAGGTCAATAGTATCATATTCGTGTTTTAAGCCCCTTTTTGGCTTCTGAAAAATTCTCTAGATTTGCACCTCACTTTCTTGCCGCAGAAAAGACTCTCGGAAGTGAGATTTCGGAAACAACTGGCCGAGGGGTGTAGTGGTCTGGACCGCTTGCGCACATTCCGACTTTTGATGGTTCAATTCCTCAAAGAAATCAAATATTTTTGCTGTTTTTTCTATGCATTGCAAAAAAGGATATTTTTCATTTGAAAATTTTTCTTTAACCATATCATTTATGCGATATACTTTTGCATATTATAAAAAAGTAATATCAACTATGAAAACAACTATGGATATAATAATATCAATGTAGATAAGCTACATGAACAAGAGATCCACATTTGACATCTATGAAGATTTCTCAAGAAACAGTGAAAGCAAGCGAAGATCAGGAATTGGAACGCTATGCACAACAGAGCGAACTGTTGATAAATGTTATTTAAAGATGGTGGCGAATGTTCATGAAAATCACTACACTCCTCTTGTGAACTCTTGTGTCACATGCCGAACAATGGCCAGTATCGATTCTTGTTACGGTTTTGATAATATATAGTGTCTCCTTCGTTATATGGAATATTGATATCTAGTACACTTGAATAAAAAAGCCATTTCACACTAACTCACGCTTCTACAGCATCATAGAGCAAGACCACGCTTATTCCCCACTTCTCTCCCAGGATGATTTCCTAGTGGGATACGGAGGCATAACTTTAAAAAATAAATATAGTCAAGGAAAGAGGGTTGGCAAATGAAACGTATCACACTTGCTGATCAATAGGCCTTCTATGTAGGAAAAATGTCACAAGGTATATCACTTGCTCTTGACCTAATAAGAGGGGTCCAAAGTACATGCAACAATACGTGCAAAGACTGCTGGAACACCCTAATAAGAAATATTTTCATCATTATTTTCAATACCGATGTCTTCAATGTCTTAGCTTTGCGAAATCTTTTCTTGTCGTTTTATCCGCTACATTTTCGGTGTAGAGGATAAGACCCTCACACATCGCTTTGAAAGTTGTTAGTTCGCCTTATTGTGTTTCCATCCGCCCACCCTCTCCCCCAAGTGGGGGGGGGGCATTTGAGTAGCCGCCTATGCGACCTCTCTTCTTAAATAATTCTCAAATAACATGAGGGCAACTGGTTAAAAATATAAACGGCGAATGCATCCTCTTATGGCTTCCTCCTACTTTCGTGTACTCGATAATAGAGATATCAAGAGTAAGGTGGTACGAACTGAGTTCCAAGGATCAATCGTTAATGAAAAATGAACCACGAAACATTTTTTCTCGATCAGAATGTGCATGCTAAGAATAAGATTTTAGAACAATTTATTCATGTGTAATTGATAGAGTTAATGAACGAATAGAGTTCAATAGACAACGCAAGTGCGAGGGACAACAATGGTCTCGGAATAAGACTCAAGAAGATCATTAACGACGACGATTTCATTGCGAGCCTCACGAATGAGACGAGCAGCCTGAGGAGAAGAACGAGGGAGGCAAGCGAACTTGACCTGCAAATGAAAAAAATGAAAAATAAAACAACAAAAACAAAAGGGCACGAAACACTATAAATTTCTTCGCATGCCTCATATACAATTAAGGCTAGTGAAATGTTGTGAACAAATAATTAATTTTTTAATATATTAATACCATACCTTCATTTCCTTGGTCTCATCTTCATTCTGGACGGTCTTGCGAGGGCACTCAGGAACGGGATCCTTGGAGAAGCAAACTTGGTGAGAGTACTCAACAACACGGGTCTTCTCGGTAGGCTCTGAATATATAAAAGTAATTATTTTATTTAATATTAATAAATATAACATAACACACATATTTGAGGTAATAGTACTGACCAACAATCATGGATTCCTCATTATAACGGGGGTGCTTGTTGACCTTCTTAGTCTTCTTCTCCCATTTGTCAGCAAAGATGGATTCTTCCTCAGATGAGGACTCCTCAGATTCGATACGGTAGTTCTTCTTCTCAGAGATCTTAGCCTCTTCAACTTCACATTCGCTGTTTTTGACGAAATAAGAGCGGTGGAACTCCTCGATGTCTTCTACAAAGTTAAAGCTAAACTTGAATGAGATTTGGAAGTATAGAGCTGTGACAAAAAGATTGACTTTAATAAATAAATAATGAAAATAACTAACCAGTCTCCTCGTTGTCAGCGCGACGGAATTCGTTCTTCTTCTCTCCATCGAAATGACCACAGATTCCACACTGCTTGTTCTTGTAGTACTCGCTCATCTTAATCTCGGCAGTGTATCCATCGAAATGAACATTGATGTCTTCGAGTTCAACAACAACGATCTCTCCATTCTTGTAGATTCTGTTCTTCTCAAGAAGTTCCTCTTCATAGACTTCTTCTCCATTGACAGTAACCTTGATCTCGTCTCTCTTCTTCTCAAGTTCAATCACGTTTTCGTTGTCAATGATCTGAACCTTCTTCTCTTCTCCTCTCTTCTCGATCTTCTTCATGAGAACGACAAATTCGGGTTGCTCAGAAGAGCAATCCTTAGCGAGAACAGAATAGCAAGTGGTGAGGGGAGTACGGTAGATGACGTTATCGAAAGAGTTGACCTTGTTGGACTCAACAGTGCACATGGGCTTAGTCTCCTCAAGAAGAGAAGATCCGACCATGGAAAGAGAACGGATGGGGGTAGTGGGTTGACGACGAATGTTGGCGAGTCTAAGAGGGAAAGGAAGACGGAGGTCACGGAGAACAACCTTTTGACGAGGAGACTCAACAGTCACGTTGACGTATTGACGGGATTCAGGCTCAACGGTGAGGACGGCACGGATGACACGGGGTTCGTTGGTGAGGTACTCAATCTCGGTGGAGAAGAAGGGAGTACGGGCCATGACGATAGAGTAGAATCTGTCGATGAGAGAAAGAGTCTTGGGACACTCGATCTTATAATCAACGAAGAACTTGTACTGATTGAGCATGGAGGCCTCAACAAGAAGGTTGTGCTCTTCAAGGGCGGTCATACGTTCCTCAGATCTGCGGTTTCTGTGCTCAAGGGCGCGCTTGATCCACTTCTTCTGAACCTTGTTCTGTTCTCCTTGGAACTTGATCTTGAGAGAATCCTTCTCTTCGGATCCCCAACGAGCCTCGAAGGTGGAAACGGTCTCGCGATGCTTCTGGGTAAGAAGGTCCTCGAGAGACTCGGGCATCTCGGGGTAGAGAACCTCGAGCTCAGATTCAATCTTCCAGTTCTTACGATCTTCCTCAGTTACGGGGGTACGTTCTCCCTTGAGTACGAGCTTGCAATGACGCATCTTTTCATCGCAGACGGAGCGGATCTCAACCTCGGCCATACGTTCTTTGCGGGCTCCAACAGAGTGAATCTTAGCGAAAAGACGATGAGAGTATCCCTTGTTGGTCTTGTATCCCTTGACGTACTTATCGAAGGCTCCACGACGTTCCTTCTCAGTCTCGGGGTACTCCTCGAATTCTTCAGTCTCGAAGTGTTCCTCATTGTCCTTCTCGAAGAAGTTCTCAAGAGTGGGACGTTCCATACGAGACTCCTCATTGAAGTTCTCAAGTTGAATCTTGACAATGTATTGCTCGGGGGCCTCCTCAGTCTTCTCATAAGTGACCTCGATGTTGTTCTCTCCAATGATCAAAGGAGAAGGAAGATGTTCCATTCCCTTCTCGAAGATGTGTCCGTGGACGTGTCCGACGACGTTGATCTTCATTCCGGTGGCCTTCTCGAATACCGCCTTCTGGTTAATCTTGTGAACGAGAGTTTCGAGTTGTTCGATGTAGATAGTCTTTTCCTTGGGCTCAACGTACACACGAGTCTCCTTGGGCCAAACGCGGACAAAGGTGACGGGACGGGTCTGAATCTGGATAAGACGCTGAGACTCCTTGGGAAGGTCGAAGGTGGTCTTGATGTCGAAGTTCTTTTCCCAGTTGAATTCAACGTTCATCTTGACGGGGACGGAAGCCTGGATGGAGTGGAGAAGTCTGGTTCCGAAGTTCATGACGGGAGAGACAAGCTCGACCTTAATTATAATACAATTAGTACACATAGCAACAATCTTAGGTCTACTGGACAAGTTAAAGAATAAAGAATCATATATCTTTTTTTAAGCAAGGATATAAAAAATAACGCACCTTGGTGATGTGGGTAGATGCGACGGAAGGCTCGGATTCAACACGGAGACGGAGTCCATCGAAAGAGTTTCCGTTCTTGGGAGTGAGCTCAGCCTTGACGAAGGTGTCCATCTTGACCATGGTAGGCATAACGGAAGTGAAGACAAGAGGAGCTCCCATGGAAGTGATGACAACACGAGTGCGTTCATATACGAAGGTAGAGAGGTAGAAGGGAAGACGGACTCCCTTAGCGAGAACATTCTCGATCTCTCCAAGTTCGATTCTTCCGTTCTTAAGAACATTCTTTACCATTTGAGAGAGAACCTCCTTGTCGAAAGGAAGAACAGCATAGTCCATATCGCGGAAACGGATGTAGACAAGAGCGTGAGGGTCCTGGTTGTAGTGTTTACGAGACTTGATGGAAAGCTTGTTGAAGAGTCCACGAAGGAGTTCTGCGGGACGTACGGTAGATGAGGATCTCTTTCCACGAAAGAGAACCTCCTCAAGACCAGTCTCCTCGAGCTTCTCGAAGAGCTTGTAGAGAACCTCGTCGATGTTGTTCTGAGAGAATCCAATTTGGGCAAAGTTCTTGTTCCATTGCCCGTTGAAGACGGTATCAAGAGTGGCCATGAGCTCCTTGGGAAGGGCGGAGTCGTTTGAGAAGAGGGAGCCCAAGTTGAGGGCAGAACCAATCTTGACGTGCTCCAAGAATCTGGTGTAGTGATTATATTGAGAGTCAAGGTACTTGCGAGGCTGGACACGGGCAAGACGAAGAGAGGTCTTGATGTTCTCGGCCATACGCTTTTCACAGGGGATCTCAGACTCGGAGAGTTGTTCAAGAGCAGAGTAGACGAAAGAGTAGACTTGATGGGAAGGCTCCTTCTCGAGTTGGGAAGTGATCTGGTCGATTACGACACGCTCGGGAAGAGTCTGCATGACCTGGTGGAAGGCAGCAACACGGATCTCGGGTTGTTCACGGATGTTCTTGTACAGAGGCACAAGGATAGATTGGATCTTACGGGGCATGACAGTGCTGAGCTTGCGAAGAGCATCGATAGCCTGAACACGGACGGTCTTCTCTTCACGTTCGTCTCTGATGATCTTCTCAAGAGGGAAGACAATAAGGTCCATTCCAGAGTTGGCGAGGGTCTTGATAGCGAGAACCTTCTCGTATCTAGTCTCAGACTCCTGGTAGAGTTCATCGAAGATCTTGACGTACTTCTCCTTAAGGGCACGGGAGCACATCTTCTCTTCAGACTTGAAAGTAAGACGTTCCTTGTGTTCTCCACAGAGTCCGTTCACGAGAGATCCGACGGTAAGAAGGCAAGTCTGGTGAACGAGAGGTTGGTTCTTGTGGTGGCGGCAGAGAGAAATGATTGAGTCGACAATCTTCTCAGAAGGAATAACGACATTGGAGAGTTGCTTGAGAAGGACGGCATTCTGAACGGGGCTGATGTCTCCCTTCTTCATCTTCTCAACGAGATGCTCAACAGTGACGGCAGTTCCAGCGACAGCGAGGGCATCGTTGAATACACGACGAATGTATTCGGCCTCTTCAGCGTCAGTCTCACAGATGTCCTTGTGCATACGACGGAGTTCATCCTTGGTGGTGGTACGGAGAACCTTGACGATACGAGCGAATTCGAAAGTGGAGGCAAGATCAACTCCTTCGAGGTCCTTAGACTTGAGAGTAATAGATTTGATGAGACGAGAGACAATCTCGGGCTTGTTCTTAACCTGAGTGAAGGGAGATTCCTTGAGAAGAGACTCATCACCAGTAGCCATGAACTTCTCCTCGTTCTTTTCCCATTCAAGATCGTAGAGCATGGTGGACTTCTTCTCGGACTTGGGGGCGGGAATGGTCTTTTCCTGTTCATTGACCTCGATAAGACGAAGGTTTCCGGTCATCATGGTAGTGAAGAAGGTATCTTGTTCGTTGAGGGGAACATAGGAGTAGAGGGAACGGAGTTCGACCTCCTTGATCAAGAAACGGGAAGGAGTTCCGAGGATGCGGTAGTTGAAGACGGTTGATGATTCAATGTTGGTCTTCTCTTTCATCTCAGGGCACTCCTGTCCGTTGAGGTTGTACTGGTATCCAACACGCTTGGAGCACTTGTCGAAGTTGATGGACTTGGTTACGCGGAGCTCCTCGGTCTTCTTTTCGGAAGTAGGAACAATGGTATAGACGACGTCACATTCTCCCTCGAGGGTACGCTGCAATTATATTTATTAATATTAAATTTCATTAATTAAACTTTGAAAATAAATAATTTAATCTGAAATAAACCTCGGGGGCGGAGAAGACGGGAGTCCCGTCAAGAGATTCGTGCTGGTAACGAGCCTCATGGACGTTCTCCTGGGATAGGTTGACCTTAAAGAATAAAATGTTAGATTACTATTTTATTCTTAGCTGTTCAAAATACATAATTTATATTTAATTGGATACGATCTAATTTAATTAACAGTCCATACATGATGTACCCAAGTATCGGGTTAGCTTTGACTGTATGCTGACTCATTGATCTAATTTTCTGAACTGTCAATCAAAAATTTGTTCATGTGATGGTGCAATCAATATTGATGAAATTGGATACCTGGAGCATGTTAAGGATAACACGCTTCATGTTGGTAGACCAGGCCTGTTCCTCACGATCGAATTCAATCTCAGAGATGAGTCCATTCTCGTAACGGAAACGGACGGGAAGACGGATCTGGCGGATTTGCTCCTGAAAAAAATATGAGATATTGGATTATTTCTAATGAAGGTTTAAGGTTTAAATTATGAACAATCTCTTGTTTATTTTTAAATTTATAATTAGATATATGAAATTCGATTTCGTTGATCTGGCCGGTGGTTGAAATTTTTTGTATAGTATTAAAACGGTTACCTCATTGAGTTCGATTTCATCGAAAAGCTCGAAGGGCTGGATGTTCTTGGGCTCAGTGATCTCCTTCTGGGCAGCTCCTACACGGACCTTCTCAACACGAAGATGAGCGATTTGGCTCTCGGGGAAAGTCAAAGAGACGAGAGTCTGTGTACGAGAGATGGCCTGTTGGGATCCGGGAACGGGAAGACCGTTGGCGATCTAAAACATTTTGATAATAATATATAACAGAGTGAATATATTTCAATAAATGGCCAATAATACAGTACCTGGGCATCGAGGTTGAAGCGGTATTCGAAGCCAGGCTTGAAAGAGTCATACTTCTCTACAGAAGGAGAGGGCTCATTGTTCCAACGAAGGGAATCCTTGGCCAATGAGGCCGTGGCCACAAGAGCGCAGACAAGGAGAAGACGCATCCTTGATTGGAATGGTGAGGATACAGTTGTGTAGCACTCTATTTATACTAGTAAAGAAAGATAAGAGTAAATCATACCTGCCAATTACCCATGTAGGTGCATGCCAATCACTTATTGGACCTGAATGTTGATGTTACATTTTTGGTTTTAATTTGTTTAGTGCAAATATCGAATAGATTTTCGATGCTATAAATGATGATATATTTTTCTCTACTACATTAATTTTTTGCTCGGTTCAATTTAAGTTTTTACAAATTTTGATAAAAATGTGTCTTTTTAATGGAAGCTTCTATTGTAGACGTCAATCAACAATGATTAAATTGCCATTTTTCTTTAGTAAGGCTGAAGTCATCGAATGTTGTTAAATTTTTCAGATGCAATCGATGCAAGTTTTGAATAATTGGGTGAAATCAAATCAATCAAGTATTATTTAACATTAACCGAATATCGAAAACAATTATTCATTTTGTATAGTTTCTGTTAAGGTTTCCATGGCGGACACTAATGTTGAATCAATTGGATAGTCATGTTGTCACTGTTATGAAGTCACTGTATGGAGACTCTCGAGTTACATCACTTCATATATTTATTATGTAAATATACTAGACCTAACAGGGAATGGTAGTAAAGACGGGCTAATGACGTATTTTGAAAAGAACTATGTAAACGACAAAGGTTGTAACCATTCTGATTCCTTGTATTATAACCAATTTTTGTAATAAAGGCTTCTATAGAGATGTCCGATGTCCGATGTAGATGTCCGGTTATGCATGCAGAAAGCTAAAGGCATATAGGTGTGAATATATGTATACACAAAATTTTTCCTTAAATTTTATTTCTTTGCAAGTTTACTATTTTTTGCGAACAATTGTCGGGGTTATTCACAGACCACCACTGTAAAAAATTTAGAGAAATTATCGCATCATTTCCTACTTATGAATTTTGAATTTTCATGAATTTTCGTATTAATGTATCTGTATCAATTGAAATTACATAGGTCTTGTGACTTCTAATTTTCTCTGTTGCGAATGTTGAATGATAAGAGATACAAAGGGAAAGAGGGACTCAATAGTGATCAACTTATTGATAACAGGCACTCTCATTGATAATGGTGATTCTTGACATTTCGACACTATGAAAAATCATTATCGATTGATGCTATCTAATATTATGACATTTTGATCAGTTGAAAACGAGTATTTGAATGATCATAACTTTCGTTTGTTCATCATATGTTTGCGTGTCAGTATCTTTGTTGGCTTACCTTATCATCCATTCCCATATCTTACATCGACGTTAGACATTTTTCACGCGCTAAAATCACTTTACCGTTGTGCCATACATTATCTCTTATTCAGGATGACGTTGAGGCGGCTTGAATTAACTGAATTAGACGTGGCGGAACCTGATGTTAGGAACACATCTAGCTATTATTTTCTTCACGAAAAAGGTCGTATTTATAATTTTTTTAAAAATAAATTATCTTTGATTTGTTTACCTAAAAACTTATTTTAAGAAAACGAATCAGCTTTTACTATAATGAAGATGGAAACGGATAAAACAACCCAAGTTCAGAAGTTGAAGGAAATTAGGTGACCTTATTATATACCAATGATATATCTATAATTCACGATGATCTTTGTCAATTAAATTAAATTTCAGTAATGATCGCAAGGAGCAAAATGATGTAGTAATAGCAAAGTATTTCAACTCAAACCGGTACATCTATATCATCGATGATCGAGGACCAAGAAGAGAAATAGTCAAAAATGTTTGGAGAGAGGGAAAGTTATACATGAAAGGAAGGGAAGTAAGCGTTACCATTTGAAAGAAGTTCAATAAAAAAATAAATGAATAGAGCTTTCCATAGAAAAATCAGAATTAAAGAAAGATAACGTTGCACAACAGGGAGAAAATATTCAACATGAAACAAATAAAACTATGAATTGTCCTTTGCAGCAGTATGAAAGAAATTCTCTGCATGGCGTCTGTCTAGATGGAGAAAAGTACATTTGTGGAAACGACAAAGGACTGTTTGTACGAGAATTGAGCCATCCCAACAAGCAATATGGTCCATTCAAGTTGCCCAATGAATTCCTTGAATGCAGAAATTTTTATCTTGTCCGGTAAGTATTCGTTGAGTTTTTTTCGCAACGGTAAAGGCCTTTAGGAATTTGCTCGTTGGCTTCTCTAACATTCAAGGATTCATGTACAACTTGATCCTGTATAGCTACGCAACTGGGCAAGAACCGGAGCTAATCCAATTTAGATTGGTCTGTTTAAAAAAATTACTAAATTCGGCCGATTCTCCGTGATCAAAATGAGTAAAACTCCATTTCTAGAGCAAGCTAGACAATCTCAAGAGCATTGTTCATTACAAGGACAAGTTGTATATCGGTGACTATAAACATATTCTTATATTTGACTTATTGGAAAGAAGATTTGAACTTGTGGACATAAAGTAGGTGTCCGATTCAAGTATTTTAATGGTTTTTCATGTTATGTTGTTGTACTCAATTTCAGTAAACTTGTGGGTACTAATACAAAATATCTGGAAAGATTTAATTTAATGAATTTTCTGAGAGAAGGTATTTTCGATATATTTACATTGTAGTATGGATATCATCATTCGTCTGGTGGGAATCAGTTCGAATAGGAATGAAATTGTTCTCTCGACTTATGATAGATTCCAAGCACGGACCAAGTTCTGGTCCGCATCATTGGTAAGTAGTTTTACAAAATAATTATCACAAAATTACCATAAAATTTTGATTTAAAGGACCCGAATCATTATAAACGACGAGACTCGATAGCTCAAATTCGCAGTGTGAGTTTAACATACTTCAACATATGTAGTTTGATCATGCGTGTGAAATCACCCATATATGAAATATTATAAGCAAACTTACCAAATAGATAGTTAATGTTTTCAAATTTAAAGCACATGCATATGTCTCGAAGTCGCTCCCCTGATACAAGTATCGTTAATACTGGGCGTGTTAATCGTCCATTTGAGAACTTGAGGGTAAGTAATTATTTCTAAAAAAAATATACAGTTAGTTCAACAGGCGCAAGAGTCGACGGCTACGAAGGAAGTCTCCTTCGAACAATCACCTACATTTATAGAACCCGAGCGAACATATTTCGATGTACATGGTCCATTTTTGCCAGAACTCAGCTACTGTTAATCTTCTCACATTTAGGAGAATACTCGAAGCTCTAGTGATGATAATTGGTCGCGTGAATCGAACAAAGAAACTTTTCGCCGAACAGATGTATTACCTTATTATTACTACCGTTTATCGAAATGAATAAGGAACTGATATTTACAGAGCCCAATCAGCTGCAGAAGTGTTAGTACTGAACAAAGTCGCCAATCTCCTAATAACATGGAAGAGCGATCGGTCAGCCAAAATTAAATATTATATTTTATATTTTGCATCTTAAACACGAAATGAGATTCATAATGATTTTGTATGATTACTTTATAATAAAAATAGTTGCAAAAAAAAGCTAAAAGCAATTCCAAATTAAGCGATGTAAAAAATGGATAAAAGTATTTTGTCGACGGCCCTGAAGGCTACTAGTTTATAGAAAACGCGATAGGCAGAATGTCATTCAAAACACTTATTGTTTAGAATTTCGCTCAATTTTCATATTCGATGCCTAATATTCCACTAAGAGATGATAGTCCCAGTCGTGGCATCAAGGATTCGGAAGTATCGAAGGTTAGTCATTGCATCACCTAATCGAAAAGTAATTTGTGAGGCTAGATGCTCATCATATAACTGAGTCGCGAACTTATCATGAAAATTCAACTTTTTAGTTTCCTACCGCAGATGAATTCATTCGACAACTACAAGTGAAATTTCCTTATATTTTTCACACATATTTTTTCCTTCTGTATCCATTTGAACATTGGGTGGCAACAGAGGGATCGATAGAATGTCATTTTTAAATCTTAAAAGAAGTTTAATTTTTCATGCTTTCACTCCATTTCCATCTTCGATGCCTGATATGCTTGCAAGAGATGAGAGTGCCACTAGTGGCCTCAGAAGCGCGGTAGTATCGAAGGTTAATTTTTGAATTACTTATGGATTAGTAACTTGAGAACATAGTTTATAATGTAACCAAATACTCTATTTATGAGCTTATCATTAAAACTAATCTTTGTAGATTTTTCCTGACTCAGCTGACTTCATTCGACAACTACAAGTGATTTTTCTTATTCTTTTATTCCTTTATCTATGGAAGGGCTTCCATGATGCGAAAACGCATCTGAGATTCCGTTTAACGCCACGTTTATCAGACAAACTGTTTGTCAAGCAGCATGTATATGTACATAAACCCTTAGTATTCTTACGAAATTCCACTTCAGCGTATATATTATAGAATTTTACAAATTCCGGTACAAGGCATGATCCGTACGTCTTTGCCGAGCGAAGCCGCGTGATACACTGACCCCACTTCATCTCGAGGAATTGCATTTTCGCTTATTTTCTCGATATTTTGCATTTTATCGTCATTTCTTTTGGCTTTCAGCAGCAATAAAATTACATTAAAAAACGTTCAGAAAAACATCTAGAACATTTTGCGACAAATTTAGAATGCGTTTTGACTTATGTAAATAGTTTCATTTTTTCAAACGGGCGTATTTTCATGTTCGTAATATGAGTGGTGTATGAAAAAACTTTTCAGATTCTGTAATAATATATTATAATATTTAGCTGACGCTTCTAAATGCCAACTTTTCTGTGGCAACTTGTAAATGCGAGTCGATCCTTCGCCGCCAGACTATTGGCCTGAAGTTTACCAGTGGTCAGTTCTTTTAATTGGTTAACTTAACTTTTAACTTTTAATTAATTAATTGGCCTTAGAATTTTCTTGAAAAAAACATTTACATCATAGAAAGAGAGAAAAATTAGCTCCGCAAATTGAAAACTTCTGAAACAAAAATTGGGTTATTGAGTGCTGTACCTTTAGTTAGTAAGTTCGCATTTCAGCCTATTCTCGCGCATCATTGCCACAATTCATAACAAATTTTATTCAGCGGGCAAGCCCAACGACGAGATGCAAGCAAGGCATTTAATTGGACATTTTGCTCCACTTTTGGAGAAAGAAATCGAACATGTTCTCTCAGTAGGAGAATCAATCCATTACATAATGTCTCGTGTCAGATACCAAGATCAATTGGAACGAACCGTCGAGCAACAGTATATTTTATATTTCCTTGTAAAATCCTATCAACTTATATTTTTAGTAAGAATTTTCTAAAGGCGAGCGGTGTGGTTGCTTTATTAGTTCCTCGAGCAACTGGAAACTTTCCATCGATGGAATCTCTTCTCGTTGAGATTCGTTAGTCTTGCAGTAATATTCTCTACAGATTTTTGCCGGTAATCAAGTGTTACTCCATTATTTCTCATTATTTACAGCATTTACCACGGACGAAATCATGCCGATACCGTCTTACGATCAAGTAATGGCAGCTAATTTATATAGTATGTAGTTTTTTTCCTAATACGAGAATTCATCCTGCTGCTGTTTCAGAACAGTTCTAAAGATAGAGAAGATAACTTTCAATAATAATCCATTTATCTCGTAATCTTAACAGATCCATATCATGTAACTTTAATATTTTAAGCATTAAGAGTAAACCTTTTTAAAATTATTTTAATGACGATTGCCTATTGTTCATTGTTTCGTTCGTAGTTGAAGAACATTCCCTCATATCGTAAATAAAGTCGATTTATTGTTGCTCTTTGCAATGATTAAGCGAATGATCGATGAAAATGGATGATGCGAGGAAGTAAACTCTATATAACACTGATGAAAGAGTAATTTGCAAGTATTATATGCTCTTACAAGCATGATGAACACGAAGAAGTATTTCTGTTCATAGATGAACTCGTTATCATATGTTTCATCATTTTATTTGTATACTAACCTAAATCAGAATTAGCGATTGCCGACCATTGGTATTTTCTCATGAATCGAAACACTCTTATCCAGATTTTGCATGTTTCATGATCTCCTAATCGACCACTAAATATTCACAATTCTACCAGTCAATGGATTGACTGGTACAAAGCAACAAGAGATAAGAATCACTTCGTCATTATACGACTTTCCTGTTAATACTTGAAGCTATGACAACGGAGATCAATGAAGAGTTCAAAAGTGGCGAAAATAAATGAAAACAAATTGTGAGTTTCAGGGTGTGAGTAAAACTGGAGTTTCCCGGTATTTTTGGTTTGCGTTTCTTTCCCCTTTGATGATATCATAATTTAGCATCATTCCTGTGTAAGCTAGAACAATCATTTACAACAATCACATAAAAACTAAATAATACAATAGATTTTCTGAGAAATAATAATGTAAATTGTGCTATAGTCTATCATAGTAAAATGTATAGTAGACTAATATTGAAGTCCATTTCTTGATGAGATACTCTCAGCATACGGAGGTGGTGCCGAGCTGAGCCTCAAATCTGAAAATAATAGCATATTCATTTTTCGTTCAGTTTCATGACAGTACTCACCGTGTTCAGTAGGTTGAAGTTCGAGCTTCGTGAAATGACCTCTTTCTATATAGACCTTTTCAATGCCTTGAGCTCTCATGTCGTCTTCTCTGATCGAATGAGGTTTTCACTATAGAATAAACGATACACAAACCTCTCTACAATTCTGTTGTATAACTCCTTTTGATCTCTAGTTCTGCACATAACAACATCGATCACATTGTTCTCATTCGTTGATAATGATTGTTCTATTCTATCAGCAAGTCGATTTCCGAAACGATATTCGATCATTTTTATTAGAGCTTCCTCATCATGAGGTATTTTATCTGAAAATCATAACTGAAAACTTTACTGCAAGAGCACGCGAAACCATACTTCTAGAGAATGTTAGACGAACTATACGTCTTTTAACAAGATGATCATGAATAGAGAAACCATTAGAGGTATTATTATTATTGTTGTTATTTGTCATGGGTGGATTGTTCTGAAATGATTATACATGCTTCTTACAAAGTAGAAAGTATGAGTCCAACCGAATTCCTCTCAGTGCTACGATCTTGATCTGGATTGATAGAGACTCTACTTCTCGGTTGTTGTTGAACATTCTGAAAAATAGAGAGGTTACGTAAACAATTATTTTAAACGAATTGTTTAGCTAAAAACGAACGTCAGGGATTGTGGATAGATCAATACAGCTCGAAATGAGAAGGTGATTGTTTTGCTGTAAAATTTGAATGCTTATATCAATAAATTTTTAATATACAAATAATATTATAATTATTATTTTTATTAAAATGCTTTTAACAAGATTAGCTAAGCGGTTTGTCACTATATCTGGGGTGTCATAAAAGTGGTTCTTCTTTCTTTGGCTACTCTGCCTTCATCCTTTTACGATGAGCTATTGACGACATTCGACTGCATAAGACCCACCATATTTTGGACTGTTCAATTTAAAAAAAGACAATATTACATAAACGAAGCAACACACGAAAAGTTCGTTTTTCTGGGGAGCTGATAGTGTTGATTACAAACAAAATTTGTGAATAGTATGAGTGGAAAATGACTAACTGTAGGAGCATTGGTCGTGTTCCCTGTTAGGTGGTTATTGATTTGCTGCAAAGCTATAGGTTTTCGAAAAATTAAAAAAATTTGTTTACCTGGCGCATATTCAGTCTTATTTCCTCGTTCTCGTTTTTAATACTACGATGGCTTCCTCTAGAGCTACTACGTTTCCTTACATTAAACCCTGCTTCCGAGTGTGGAGGTGATATCTTAGAAGGGGTGGTTCTCAACTCGTCGTGGCCGACGTAAGAAGACAATACCATTGAATCAATTTTCCATGCTCATTACTTTTACAAAAAGTGTATAATCGACATGAGTTTCGAGAAAATTGAGAATTACACCGCTCTAAATGAATGACACCAACTCCCCTTGAACCCCTGGACATCAGTGCCGTGGGGGGGGTGGAAGTAAGATCTCGAATTTTTATTGTAGATCTAAAAATTGCCAAACCATGTACAGATCAGTGGTACTACGGCGAATTCCAATAGAATGAGCTGAAGTTAAATTTTCCTGATCAAATCGAACTCCAGTTCTCTGCTGCGGCTCTTCACTCTGAAAATAGTCTTTATAACACTAGAAACACTGTTCACTAATATTATACGAAAAGAACACGAAGATGTAAAAGTGCTTACCAGACGAGAACTTCGTCTACTTTCTAGATCATCAGAGAGTCGATCTTGTTCGGGCTGTTTCTGACGTGGCTTTGGCGTAGGAGCCTCAAAATCATTATTTAACATTTGTTTAATTCATACATTAATTTTTTCTCAACTATACATGAGAAAGGCGGTCCGCTGTTCTTCCTCTAGAACGGCTATGACTCTTTTTTCGAAGTCGTGAGTTCTGCAAAACAGGCTATATATATAAGTTTAGCAAATAGATAAAAAAGATTTGTTCTATTTTTGTGTTAATTCATTTCAACTTACTTCTTGTGGACGAGAGACTCTTGAAGTGGAGATATTATTCTGAAATTTTCCGCCTGTGCTCGATTGAAATAACTGTTCAAAAGTTTTAGCCATTATTGCAACAACTCACAAGATTGGCAGTCCAAAAAGATATCTGATTGTTCTTATAGGTATAGATTGTGATTTCACTATTTTCAGTGATGCCTACTAAGTTGATATAGAAGTCCAAACTGAAAAGATGATTCGATGTCAAGAGCAAAAAAATGAAGCGACTAACTGGGTGTTTATAATTTTAGGTCTCTTGTCCCGTATATTGAATTCAATGATCGTATTACTTTCAGCATAATACAGATTTCCATTAGCGTAACATACTCGAAATGCACTTTCCTTTTTGGTCTGTTCAGGAATATTATATAACTATAGGATATGTAAAGACTGACCAATTCAGTTTCGTAGATGTTTGTTGTATCTTCTTCCCAGTTGTAACACATAACTTGAGATGGATCATTATCATAGTTGAAAGAATAGAGCTCATTACTGAAATCAATTGTATGTTGAAAGAGACATTGTCCAATTCTCTGCATAATCTGACACCTTTGAACAATGAGTACGGCGAAAACTCACTTAACGATAAATATTTTACGCGACGATGCCATTGCATTTGGTAGATTAATGGGAACCATTTCTCCAGTAAATGATTCAATAGCATATCCTCTAGCGGTTGGCGTTAAGAATTGTTCGGAACCAAGCGAGGTAGTATTACAAACGTTTCTTCTAAATGGCTGAAACACGAACCAATCATATGATTCAACAAGGATTACACACAAAACTGCATTTATAAAAATATAATTCAAAAAAAACTCACCATTTCTCCTTCTCTAATAAGAGCGTTATTATCAAAACGATACTTATATATTGTTTTATATATTGCACTTTTATAATCTTGAATGGTCGATCCGTAAATGTAATCGGTCGAATCGAAAAGGGTATTGAACACGAACCCTGTCTCGAATGCATTTTGAGCATTGCTTGTGCTGCAAAAAATATTAGATTTGTAAGTTCTCGCCTCCCTAATACTAACCATATATGTTTAATCTTTGTACTATCTTTAGATCGTCTATCCCTTTCTCTATTCATTATCACGAGTTCACCATCAACTAAAATGTACATGTATTATTAGAATGAACAAGTAGTATTATTACCGTTACGGTGAACAAAGAAGGTGTTAATGAATAATTGAGAGTTACTGTTGTAGCATTCATTTCGTTTCACGAAAAATAGCGATCCCATTACAAGTCTTCTTCTCGCAAGGAAGAATCGAATTGACGAGAGAGGAAAGTGAAAATGAGCCCACTATTCTTATCAATAATCTCGATTACCCCTCTTTTACTGATAAACCAGCGACCTCTCTTTGAGCAATTAGATTATATAATTTATAGAAGTACAAATTTAAATGGCATGCACTATAAATGTAATACATATTTATTCTTAATTTTTAATAGTAATGTGATTCATAGTGTTTCGGCCGCTATGTCTAGACACCATAAAGCGTTGCCTGGTGTCGCGGCCATCTTCAGTAGACAGCACCAGGTCTTTCTAAAGTCTTTATAAAACTAGATTTTAAAATGAAAGTGTAAAATTGTGTGAATTCAACAATTAAACTATTAAATTATGGAAAGCTACTTCTTTAGTTAGGCTAAACTACTACTATACAATACGTCTTATACAAAGCGAACTAAGTATAAATTACTAGAATTGACACGAGATGAATACAATCAACGGAATTGGTATTAAAATGGACCCTTTTCCTTGTGTGGATGTTGTTGCGTCGTTGAAGATGAGTAGAAGAGTGAAGAGTGAAGAGTCCTTGCTTCTCTTATTGTCCCATCATCAATCCCTTCCGACCTTTCTCCTTTGGTGAGTGACTATCAGAGTGACGTGTCATATTTTTCTCGCATAAAACAAGCACAACTCCACTTAGAGTTTTATTTACAATCTTTTGAATTTTGTTCGACGACTCGATACACTTCGATGCCCGCTAATGGATGGCTCTTCTTGAATGACGAATCAATATTTGAATTTAATTTTTTTTAAATTTCTTGTATTTTTTTATCAAAATATTAGGGCGAGTAGGGATAACAGAATTTTTTTGTTTAAAGGAAATTCACTGATAACAGGATTGCGAAAAATTTACAACAAAGAAAAAGATCGATATTCTGTGTATGCCAGAGACAAGATGGAAAGGGGAGGAAAGTAGAAGAGTGAATGGTTGCCAAGTGATTTTTGTGGGTGAGGATGGTCAGAGAATTGGAGTGGCAATTTGCATATCGCCACAATAGGCATTCGACTCTGTTTCTAGGCATTCGACTCTGTTTCTAGGCATTCGACTCTGTTTCTCACTCTAAACTTTTACATAAGTTGGAGACTATTGGAATCAGAAGTAACATTCTTGCGTGGTTTAATTCATTTTTAGATAATCGATCTTTTAGAGTACGTCTTGGTGATTCCCTCTCTTCTGAGAGGGATGTCACATCAGGAGTACCACAAGGTACAGTTTTGGGCCCACTACTGTTTTTGATCTATCTTTCGGAACTACCCAGGGTTATAGATCCTCTCCCTTTAATAGATATAAAAATTTTTGCTGATGACATCAAACTATACTCTACATTTAGCCCATTACAACCATTAGCTTCTCATACTCAACTTTCTCAGGGTATTTCACTTATAGTAGAATACTGTCAAAAATGGCAGTTGACAGTTGCACAAAACAAATGCACTGTACTTTATATAGGCAAAAACAACCCCTCTCTGCCATACTGTATCCACTCTCATCCACTTCCTTCATCTCTATCTACCCGTGACCTAGGAGTCTTTCTTGACCCTCTTCTCAATTTTTCCTCTCACATTTCCATTATCACAAAGAAAGCCATCTCTTTAGTGTATCTTCTATTTCGTTCGATCTCCTGTACTAGACTCAATGTTTATATTCATGCCTTTAAATGTTATATCCTTCCCATTATTGAATATGCATCCCCAGTATGGTCCCCTTCCTCTAAGGGTCTTGTTCGTAAATTAGAGAACGTGTCCCATTTATTTACCCGTCTCTTGTATTATCGGTGTTTCCACACAGGTATCTTCCCCCATTATCTTGATAGATTAACCTTGTTCAATCTCTCTACCCTCTATCATAGACGAACAGTGATCGATATTATTTATGCTTTAAAGATTCTTCGTTGTGAAGTAGATCTTCCATCTAGCCATTTCTTTGTTTTCAAACCTACATTTGGTCGATTATCTTGTTTTGCATTTCATATTCCTGTAACTAGACGTGAAAACCTCCGTTCATCTTTTGCTGTTAGGTGTGCCCGTTTATTGACCAAATTACATTGTGTTACTGGTTCACCCACCCTGTTACATAGCACCCCAATCATTAAAGCTAAATTAATTTCTTGCCCTGACCTTATTGCTAAATTAGGAATTACCATCACACCTCTTTAGTGCACTTCCTCATAGTAGACTCGATTCAATCCGATATATATTGAATCAATGCGGACTCCTCCCCCGCCAGGTCTTGCCAACCTATCTTAGATCATGTTGATCTTTGATCTTATTAAGTCTACATATGAAGACCCGCACTCCCCTCCCACTTCTCCCTCCCCAATTCCTACCACCCACTTCCCGATTCTCCTATTCACTTATTTATTATTCGTTTCAAATGTTGTCACATCTTTATTGGATGTATGATAAATAAAATAAATAAAAATAAATAAAATATGCTAATAGTGTTTTCGAAGTGAACAAAAAGGAGTGATCATATTATCGTGGTACGGCTAGATATCGATGGTGAATAGTTTGTGTCATTTCAACTTATACACCTCAGACGGGATTGACTGTATCTGTGAAAGAAGCGTTTATAAAGAGATGGATGTTGTGATGAGATCGATTTGACTGTCGACTTGGACAACAGATTTTCAGATTTTCGCATTCAAACTGCTTTCTTTCTACCACCCACCATATCTCACCAATACACCTTGGCGACGGACATCCTTCAAAAGACTTATCTCGTCAATTCTCTCGATATGTTCTATTGAAGGAAAAATATTATTACTAATATTTCAATGATAATATCTTATCCATTTTTTTTCATTTCCATACGATTCATGCCCACTCTTGGCACGTTTTATTTTCTAAAGCTATAGAACAATTAATTCTTTCGCAACACAAATGCCGCTTCGTAAGTGTCTTACCAGTTTTGCAGTTGTCGAATAAATGTCATCAAAACTGCAAAATTTCGAAATCATGATAAGTGATCATCACGTAGTCGTGTTCTTGATGAATTGAAGAATTGTATAACGACATGATAATTATAATTCAGTTCTCCAATAGAGAAAGTAAACTCACATATAGTCAATCAGAGAGTTGGCAAATGAAACCGATCACCTTTGCTGATCAATCGGATATCGATGTAGGAAGCCACAGGGCATTGTAATCGGTCTGGCCCGAAGAAGAGTTGTGCAAATTACATACATAAAAAAGTACAAAGTTTTGCAAAGAGAAAAAAATAATTAAAGGTGCACCTTTGTCAACGGTCTCTTCAACGGGCAACGCTATCTCGTTCTTAGAGAGAATATAAATACCTAGTGTGCGCGATGAGGAGGTTATTGAGAGAGGTCATTCTCCCTTTAAAACGACACCCCAAGTAAATTTGAAACTCTCCGCTCTGCCCACACTATTTCGCTTTCTTTGTCTGCGAGAGTGTATTGCCAATGCGGAGAGTAAAATTAGCTTGGAGTGTACCTTTAAGAAAGAATGATTCTATTGCGGGACCTCGCACGAATTTAAAAATTAACATAATTATCATCTGTGCGCATGACTCATTCATTAATTAGTTTATTCTCGCCAGGGCTTTAATTAATTGTTATCAGTAGCGTGAGTTGAGACTAAGGACTCCCATTACAAAGAATTGGAAGGCAGTGATCGTCTAGTTTAGTATTTAGAGTAATGCCCCGGAGAGGCAGAGGTTGTGGGTGCGACTCAATCATTTGCCAACATGTATCAAGCTATGACTAGGGTATCACTCAGAATCAATTAATAATAATAATAATAATTTATCGATTCTTGAACAAGAGAAAGTAACGATATCCTGTAAATAATAAATAATGAATAAAATATGAAGAACGACGAAAATGCTGCGATATGTAGATCACAGCTTTGATGCTATTACGAAAGACTGCGGGGTTGGGCGAATTTACAATAGATGAATCAAGAGTATTCCATTTATTAACAATTCTATTAGACAAGAAATATCTAATAGAATTGTTAATAAATGGAATACTCTTGATTCATCTATTGTAAATTCGCCCAACCCCGCAGTCTTTCGTAATAGCATCAAAGCTGTGATCTAGAATTCAATCATTAATTACTGTAAAATCATTCTAAAAAACAGTCTTTGGGACAGAAATTTAGTGCCTTTTTTAAACTCGTTCGTTTGTGTAGAATACAATACCATTCAATATTAAGATTAAAGCGTTTGTACATTTGGGAAGAATTTGAGATGAAATAGGTTTTTCTTAAAGTCTTGGTCCCAAAACATCTGTTCCCGCAACATTGGTTCCAAAATAGAGGTTCCAATGCGAAAGCTAAGAAATGCTGGTACCCAAATCTTAGTTCCCAAACGTACGTTCTCAAGCTACGTTTAATGGAAATGGTTCTCTTATCGCTTTTACATCACCGTTGTCCTCACGAAAACAATTTTCAAAGATCATGTTCCTCAAAAAACGATTACATTTGCACAGTTCCAAACAATGGGTTTTCGGAATAGGATTCCGATCAAATAAGTTGTATTGTCCAAGTTCCAACTCGTACCACCGCCGAGCTGAATCCGAATGGTAAGTCGAATGGTAATTGAATGGTAATCATCCAAAACAATATTATCATTTTGTTATATGTATATATTTATAAATTTTGTAATTTCAAAATCAAAATTTAATTATTGTCAATGTGCAACGTTGAAAGTTTATGTGTAGTGATTCCATGCTAGAGCAAGATATGAAAATTACAATGTTTTATTGTCCACCCAAAGAATACTAAACAATACAACAAGGTGACATCTTTTTAGGTGTCTCAACATAACAGAACATATATTCAGGAGTAATTGATTTTTTTTCTTTTTTGCGTCTCCTCGAAGAAGTTCTAATGATGGTATGTTCAAACAAATAAAAGAGATGAAAATGATGAATTGATCATTAGAAGAGTATAATCTGATTTTTACATGTGAATATTTAATAAAATCTGAACTGAACAGATATTTCGATACGTCAGAAATTAAGATGTTGAATTTAATTTGACTATTGGTTAGAAATTGTTTAATTACATTGATTCATGCGGCGCATAACTGAAATACAAATAGTAAATTTTAACAATGACGACTCCTCTTATATTAGTGGAGAAACAGTTTTCTCTGTTCTATATAAGCAAATAGGTTTCTAATATGTTTCACTGATAAACTGGCTTACACATATCATGCCCTTTATAACGTGGATCCGTTGGCGATTCTGCATACCTGAAAAATATTCTATTCAAAACAATGCAGCTTGATATAATCACCGCATGTTGTTCGCAAGGTTCTGCGAGACAGTCGTTCTTGGTCCCGGAGTAGGAACCGGTGATGGAGATGATGACGGTAGATACGCCGCATTCATAGGAAGAAACGGATTGTAGTGTGCGTTGGTCAAATCGGAATCCTCCATCGATGGTAGATCATTGATGAGATCGGAGGTACTTAGTGTATGTCTTGGAGGGACTATCGGTGATGATTGCATGCTTCCACGTTCATCTGATACATTCTTCACTGCTGTAATCAATACATTTATCACTCATATTGTTCGTTGATCATTATTTATTGTGATTAGTGATTATTTTTTGCTCATGTTTATTTTTTGCTTACATTTCTTGAACAATATGTCCCTCCCTTAGGTGTTTTTAACTCTCCTCTCTTGTTTTTTTCTCTTTAAAAATACGCCAGGCGGATAAATCCCCACGTACATTTATTGATCCAATTGTGAATGTTGATGCAATACTTGGTGTCCTCTATGAAGCTGTAGCCACTGACGTCTATAGATGCGAGCTTCGTGCTGAAAAATCATTGCTTTTGCTAATTTAAGATATGCCCATCTCCTACTCAGAGAACTGTTCGAGAACGGATTTCTTTGTGGATATTCTGATGAAGACAACATCCCATTCACTCGGAGATTTATCGAAATATGTCTGATCTATGTCACTGAGATCGTTCATCTGCACTATACGTGCGAGACGATTGATCAAGTCCGATTCGGTCATTGGACAATTGACTGAAATTATAAATCAAATTCTTAAAAATCGAAATATTCATAAAGTGAGATAACACCTTATCAATTCAATATTGTGCAGAAAAATGAAATACCTGCGAATTTCAGTTTTAGAATGCGACGTTCGAATGCCCTCTCATAGATAGATTTTTGCTTAACTCCCGCCTTAATTTTTTCTTAATATATTCAGGTCACCCAATGTTTCAACGTACTTTCTTGACTGGCTTTTGTACATTTGGATCGTTCTTGATACCTGCTGGCCCTCTTTTGGTCTAAATGTATGAGATGTACTATGAGAAAACCGACCATCCCTCATAACACAAATGCACCAGGATACGATTTTTGTGAAATTTCGCTATTTATCGTAAGTCCAGTGCGGAGAGAATCACATACTCGTAGGTCAAATCGATTAATGATCTTTAAACTACCGTATAAAAAATCAGCTCAGTCAATTTTGATGCAGGAAAAGATTACGATTAAATGTGAATTTTGAAAAGAGGAAAAATTGATAACATTTTTTGTAGTTTTTTTCAGCTCTACTAAGAATAGCACAACTCCAAAGAGCAAGGATCAAAAAGCGATTTTCGGGCCTACGAGTCTTGATGAACACACTCGACTTACCATTAGCTATGTTTCAGGAAATCGAATTGGACCAATGCATGAGGATAGTACTCTGGTATTTCGAAACTTAAAGTCTACTTAAATTCTGCACTTAAAGTAGACTTGTAAGTCTACTTAAAGTTAAACGTAAGTCTACTTAAAGGGAGCGTGACCTCACTCAATGCCCTTTTCAACGGTCTATGCTCTCTCATTGTTAGAGAACAGAGAAATAGTGTGCGCAATGAAAAGCCATTCAGTGAGGTAACGTTACCTTTAAAGTGGTGTTGTATACTGTAATGCATTTCGTCAAATGATCTTTCACTTTAAGTAGGCTTAAAGTCTACATCAAATCTGTGACGTAGTTTAAGTAGACTTTAAGTTTCGAAATACCAGAGTAGGTGAGCAGAACGTATTACATACAGTTTCATAATGTAAACAGAACGTACGAGAAGTCCTTTTTTGAAAAAGATTTTGTCTCTTGCTTCGCTGATAACAATTGTACCATTCGAGCAGATTCCAGTGATCTGTGCAGAAGATGAGACTCTATAACAAAACCATATGGTAATATTTTACTAGTCATAATATTGCGAACAAACTTGAGCTGCCACACGTTGAACTTATTCTTGCTTGTGTCAAACGAATGGAGGAATTCATCGTCGAGTGTGAACAATTCATCTTTATGACAGTACCAGCGTGAATTATTTCCCAACTGAAACGAGCCTTATGCTATCCATAATTTATGCTTAATTTAAATTTTGTTGTTTTTTAGCTCACAACAAAAAATTTCATACCCTTGGTACTTCACAGTCCAGTATAGTATTTGTATCGCCAGTGTTGATATCAACCGTACGAAGAACAGTCTTGTCATCTCTCCGTACCATACAGTACACCTTATCGCTCAAATATATTGATTATGTCATTGGTGTATAAAAATCATATTGCGATTCACACTTTGTATGCTACTTTGTAAGCCGTTTACCTATTCGTTTCAATTTTAAATAATCAAGAACGATTTACCGGAAGGCGAATTTGTCGGCCTTGGTGCATTCACTTGTGAGGGCGAAGCTTTTCGAAGTTCCGCTCTCGAAATCGACAACGTCTATGTTATCATTGTTGATCACGAGTATTTTATCACTCCCAATCACTTTCATTATAAAGCCAGAGACAATCTAAAACGCATTATCATATCTTAAGCATACGAAACAACGATGAAAGTGCAAACTTACCCTTGAACTGATTTGTTCCAGCTTGTTTTCCTTATTGAATGTGGCTTTTCTCACCTCCATTTGTTTATTTTTGGGAATTGAATAATAGAAAAATCTTCCTGTTGTTCCCAGATCCAATACACGAATGTTTTTCTGTCCATTGATCCCATCGAACGAACAATCAGATCTATCATTTCATTTTGATTTTACTTAATTTATTAAAATGTCATGTAAACAGAATCCAGGCAGAAGCAAGGACCAAGGTGATTGATGAAAATTCAATTGACTAGGCCTATCTTTACAGAAATTGAAAGAAAAAAGAATAAGAAATTACTGCTCCAACTTACTCTAACATTTTATATTTTCCATATTCTTGATTGATTATGGTGATTTGATTCGGTTTCACTGAAATCTAGAGTACTCCAAGAAAAATGGATTAAATGAAAAATCAACAATTGATAACTCACACTCTAAAGTGAAGTATGAACCTCCCTTTGGAGCATTCGTCCAGTTTGTCAATTCCATTTCTCCAATAAAAGAAGAATGCACTCGGCGGAAGAGAATGCAAATGGATACTGTAAAATTGAATGAGTAGATGCCAATTCGCACCGAAAATTTCGAAAACTCTAATGCGAAGGAAAGGTGAAGCCGAGGCATGACTAAGGTAATATAAAGCGATGTGAAAGGGAATAGTGTTTGATAGGCTGTATTAACAGCGATGATAGGGGCGTGCTTTCATTGATAAGATAGATACGAATCAGAGGTTGAGACGACTAAACATTGTTTAAATCGATCGAGATAGGGGTCAAAATTTATACTAATAGGTAATACCTCGGATTTTAGTTTAAAGACATGGAACATATTGAAGAATATTGTAATGTCCAGAACAAAAAGAAAGAGATTGATCGACATAATCAAATTGCTATCGATGAAATGTGATTAAATGATTGTCAACGTCAATCATGATTCATTCTATGAGTCAAGAAATGTTCATTTGTGCCTTTTGATTAAATATAATTTAGTATTTTATATTTTTTTTCTAACCTTATTTTCCCTTTTTATCTCGTATATAACGCGCTACAATCTTCCATAAAACCTTTTCACGTGAGTTCCGTCTTGGATCAAACAAAATGCTTCTCATGTACCGTTTCACGAACAAATAGAACAATAATAATAATAATAATAATAATAATAATAATAATAATAATAATAATAATAATAATAATAATAATAATAATAATAATAATAATAATAATAATAATAATAATAATAATAATAATAATAATAATATATTTATCTTCTCTATACGGATCAAAAACGAGACGATATATCATGGTACTGATTGAGAACAATAAAGAAGAGACAATCTGCTAATTACTTAAAACGCGCTCTCTGTAAGGGCGGAGGGGGGCACAAAGTTTTAAAATCATCATAGACCATTCATATTTGATGGTTAGAGTGCCTAGGGGTGGGATACACTTCAGCCAAAAAATTGACCCAAAATATCGATTTTTGATCTACCAAAAGTGAAAAATTCAAATTGATTTTTCGAATCGAGTCATACATCATTCGATAGAGCGTTGAAAGTTATGTAAGACTGACAAGTTTCAAGAGAGAGCGTTCATTGGTTTTTTGAGAAAAATCAGATTTTACGAAAAAAGGCCAGTTTTTTTCCTTTCGCTAAGTAGCAGACCACTTTCCCGAAAACTCTTATACCTGCCCAGTTGATATCTTATGTAAAAATAGATGGGCTATCCGAATAACGCACTCATTTTAACCATCTCTGTTCCGGAACATGACATATTGGCAAAAAACGAGACGTTTTTAGCGTTACAATCGTCGACGCAGGTTCGATTCCGGATGCGGGACAAAATTTTTGCAAACTTTTTTTTAGTTCCATTTTGGCTTGTGGAAAAAGCAAAAGACTTTTGCACGGTACTGTATGCTCATAATCATCTTTCATCGCGGCATCGTCCGGATGAAAAGTGTGAAAGTCTCTGATATTCGAAGAGGAGGCTAAATAAGAGAAACAAAGTGTCAGCTGAAGATGGTGAAAAAAGAATGCGAGAATCACTGAACCCGGATGGCCCAAGAATGTTTTCGCCTGAAGACAGGTTGAGTGCTCGCCAAATCATCTCGTGGTATAGTCGATTAATTCTGCAAGAACCATGGCATCCGTTAACATTGACAAAAAAAAGAAAGAAGTGGAAGTGGAATTACAGCTAAACGTTCTACAATCGATGTGGATAGCGATGAACTAAATTCGGTTCGGAATGTTCATGTTCTGGAATCGAGATTGTTAAAATGAGTGTGTTATTCCGATAGCCCATCTATTTTTACATAGGAATTTGCTAAACGAATTGGATAAGATGATGAGGCGAGGTATCAGAAACAACATGAACGAAATTTTCAACATGGACGAAATAATTGAATTAGAGAATTAACCAATGTAGAGAAAAATGTATTCAAATGATGACGATGTATGTGATTGATGTCTCAAACGTATCATTTGATAAAAAATGTTTAAAATTAGAAACTTCCACTTTCAGAACATTGAATTTAGGTATTGATCGATCTGAAAACTAATTGAAACAGTCCTAAACATCGAAAATAGATGATTAGAAGCCAAAATGGAACTAAAAAAAGTTTGCAAAAATTTTGTCCCGCATCCGGAATCGAACCTGCGTCGACGATTGTAATGTTAAAAACGTCTCGTTTTTTGCCAATATGTCATGTTCCGGAACCGAGATGGTTTAAATGAGTGCGTTATTCGGATAGCCCATCTATTTCTACATAAGATATCAACTGGGCAGGTATAAGAGTTTTCGGGAAAATGGTCTGCGAAAGGAAAAAAAACCTGGCCTTTTTTCGTAAAATCTGATTTTTTTCAAAAACCAATGAACGAAATCTCTTAAAACTTGTCAGTCTTACATAACTTTCAACGCTCTATCGAATGATGTATGACTCGATTCGAAAAAATCAATTTGAATTTTTCACTTTTGGCAGATCAAAAAACGATATTTCGGGTCAATTTTTGGCTGAAGTGTATCCCACCCCTAGGCACTCTAACCACCAAATATGAATGGTCTAGGATGATTTTGAAACTTTGTGCCCTCCCACTGTCGCTACCCATCCGCTGTTAGGGAGAGTGCGTTTTTCACAGTTTTTAGAATATTACAAAAGATAGAAGAATTGGCAACGGTTACTAAATTTGCATCTAAAGAATTCCGCTCGTGAACTATTCTATTAGCAATAAATGATACATGTCTAGTTGATGAAGAAGAAATAATAGACAATTTCATAGGGTGACCACGAGTACATAACAATGTAATAATCGAATACATATAAAGAATTTATTGCTCTCTATAGGTTGTATTCAATGGGGAGGATCATTCGGCGAGAAAGACCGTCTTCCTGGTACACTTCACCACGAAATTGTCTGCCGGCTGAATAACGGACGTTGGTCCACTCGATGGTGATGTGGTCGTTGAAGGTATCCTGAAGGGATGGTTGCTCTACAGTTCTGAGTAAGATAAACAGCAACGTACCTCCTGACTATAGGTGAAGGCATAGCACGTAACGGTGATGATGGTTGCCTCATTCGGTTCGAGAATTACTGGTCCGGGGTTGACACGGAGTCTATTCGTGCTGCTGATCTTGAAGGAACATATGATGCTTCGAGCAGAGGAATTGGTTACCTGAAGATGCCAAGATTAATGGGGCGATCGATTCGGCAACGATCGTTTCGGCAACGGATCATAAATCGGTTGGGAGATGGCCTATGGCAACCAAAGTTGTATCATTGTTATCAGTAGGAGTGTACGGTATTGTGCTACCGTAATCGTCGGGAATCGTGAACTGATTTTTTTCAGTGGACCCATGACCCGGGGTTCATGGTTGAAAATGGCCGAAGTCGAAAAATTCATGATGATCCGAGAACAAATACTAGTTGCCATTATATCAATAGTGAGCCAACTTTATCTTTGTGGATACCGTAACCCGAACTATCGTAATCAAACTACCGTAATCTACAATATTATAGCGAAATTCACGGCAAATCCCTGTTTGATTACGGTAGTACGGGTTACGGTATCCAGAAAGATAAAAGTTGGCTCACCATTGATATAATGGCAACTAGTATTTGTCATCATGAATTTTTCGACTTTGGCCATTTTCAACCATGAACCCCGGGTAATGGGTCCACTGAAAAAAATCAGTTCACGATTCCGACGGTTACGGTAGCACAAAACCGTACACTCCTACTGATAACAATGATACAACTTTGATTGCCATAGGCCATCTCCCAACTGATTTATGATCCGTTGCCGAAACGATAGTTACCGAATCGATCGCCCCCCCCCCAAGATTAGCTTCGATCCGAAATTTGGCACACCAACCACTTCTTACATGCTGGAAAAGCTTGTCAGCTAGACGTTAAGAACCTAGTAACCCCATGACCTTAACAGTACGAACCTTGATGGGGTAGGTGTGACTGTCATCATAAGGGGCGTTAAAGACAATCTTTGCTCCGGGCTGAGTATTAATATCTCTGGCAGTAACTGAGTGAGCCTCGGACATGAGGAAACGCATATCTGAACGTTTCTTTTACGTCCATTACTTTACTCTTTAAAATGACACGTTTCAAAATCGGGCAATCTTCTCAAATCTTTTTGCATATCCATATACCCCAGGAGATAAAAAAAGAATTGTTATTTAAAGTAAGACCAGCACGAAATAAAGTGAAAAAAAATTCTCGGAAAAGTGAACAATTTTTTATTGTTTTTATTGTTTGTTTGTTTTTGGTTTTTTTTCGTTCGGTGAGAAATTTTTTTGTTGAACACGAAAAAAAATCGGTCAAAATTTTTTTTGTCCCATCCCTGTTCGAATGATACCGCAAAAGAAAATGTGTCCGCTTAGAGCTTAATCGCACTCTGCTAGTTATATTTCATAGTCAGCATTTCAAAACTAATCTTTTTTAGATGAATAATTTCAATGGTATTTTCTTCCAATATGGACAACTATTACAGTTGAATTGTTGTTAAATATTGATTCTATGATACTAACCTCTCTCCAATTGAAATGCAGGAACGTCATTTCGGCTAACAACTTGGAAGAGCTGCTTCGGCTTCGGCGTCACCTAAACATTAATATAATTTTATTTAGGAACTTCATGTTATAGCATGTTTATGAATATTTTGATTGGGTTAATGAATTAATATTAATAAATAACTGATAGGCTAACACGGGAAGAACCAGTTGCGACGGAAACGATTTTGAAAGCGACCCATATGGGTGGTTAGGGTTGAGGGGGAGATGGTTAAAATTGGTTTCAAAAGTTGCACCCTGATATTCTAATCGATTTTTTTTAAACATTTGCTGCCAAAATACAGAAATCTTCAAAACACAGAAAATGTTCGGTGAATGATAAAATAATACAGATGAAGTTGAGAAAGCTTGTAAAAAATAGCAAAAACATAATGACGGGGGCGAACCAGCGGGTTCGGGTGATGGTCATTCGTGCTATCGATTGAAAATATCGATTTGTAGGTCCTGGGTGCAACTTTTGAAACAGGGCTGTGCTGCAAGGCATATTTTCGGCAATTCGGCAAACCGGCAATTGCCGAAAACAAATATTTTCGGCAAATACGGCAAATTCGGCAATTTCTGCAATTTTCCCCAAAAAACATATTTTAATGGTTTTTTGATCTTTTGTAGACTTAATTCGAGCAATAAACATTATTGCACAAACTGAAACAACGATCAACAATAAAAAAGTCAATGATAATCGTGATTAAACCCTCAACATATTGTTAAAATATACATTGCCGAATTTTAAAATATTGCCGAAATTGCCGGTTCGGCAATTACGGCAATGATAAATCCGACAATTTCAACAATTTCGGCAAACCGGCAACGCACAGCCCTGTTTTGAAACCACTTTTGACCATCTCCCTCTCAACCCTAACCACCCATATGAATCGTTTCCGTCGCAACTAACGCTTCCCTTGTAAGAAAAAATTACAATACCTTGCTGTATCACTACACAGCGGGAGACAATTAATGAACGAAATATAAAGAAATTAACAGATTAACACCGGTTATCCTATTTAAGCTTCTTATCCAAATGTCTTCACCACCAAAATACGGAAAGCACTATATTGTGGTTCGCTTACGTAACCATGTTAAATATAGTCATAATAATTATAATAATAAAAAAACCATGCTTGCTCACATTATAACGAGTTCTCGGAGACGGAGGCGAGCGAGACCGTGAACGGCTTCTGGGCGCCTGAACGGAGCAGGATCAGTAAAATTAACCCCGAGGTATCAAAACCGTAAGACCCCAAAATCCGGAGACATCGAGGCCTTAAAGAATAACAAGAAACCTAAGATCTTAAAGGAATACCCCAGGATATATATGTACACATTGTGTATTATAAAAATGGATGTCAAAAAAGAGCGGCCAGCCACTGGCTAAACAGAGATCCTGAATAAGGAAAATGATGTCGTGTCCCGCAGGGAAGCGGTCAAACCTTTCGTTCAAACGGGCCCGTTAGCGGAACAATAAAACAGCATACTGCATTTATGCGCTGCAAAATGCTGTTACGCTGTAAGATTTCGCATGATGAGAATTTTTGCTTTGACTGTTTTCGCCTCATTTTACTCGTTTCTGTTGTTGCATTTCATGTTTGTTTACTTCCACTGCACCTGTGCACATGATCTAACTCTGTGTTTCAGGTATCGACACCAAATTAAGACGTATACTAGTGTTTGAATGGGATGCAATTGTTACTGCAAGGTTTGTATGATTTTCTTATCTTCTTACTTGGATTACTTCAAAATTACGAAGTTGAATATCTCTCCAGTTATATTGTAAGAGTAGTAGTACAAGTACTTTTCATGTTGGATTTGTTCTGAAGCAAAATAAGACTCGAAATTGTACAGATTGACAATGTGACTGTGATTGAAGTAGAGTATTGTTCTTTAGTGTCTGTTGAAGTGAATAATCATCCTAATGTGGCATCAAAGACAACTTAAACTATGTCAACCCTAGAATTATGACTAAATCCTTGCTTTGCAGGACTCCACGAGGTCAAATTGTGTTGCAGTGCGTGTAAAACTGGAGACAATGGATGAAAGGTCTGTACTTCTTCCCAACTTTTTCGTCTTTTGTTTATTCCCAAGGCCTTGTTCATGATGTTTATTGTACTATGGACACAACAAATGCGTTGGATGTTGTAATCTGTGACCTTATGCAAAAACCGTTTTCCAGGAAAACGGTTTTCCCGTTTGTTCTTGCATACGACTACTGGGTTATGACATAACAATTATGATGATATCCATACTAGTTATAGTGATGGGAGTTGAATTATAGGAGACTAGTATCACAAACTCATGAACTTCCTGTGATTAAAGTTATTAATTTATTTATTTAAATGGAATTATTCCAGGATGCTGCAAGAACGGAGCCAGCCACAACCGGGATGGACGTAAACAAATTGGATATTTCTTGCTTAGATAAGATTTATTTCTTTTTTATTTCATTGTTATTGATCAGATTTGGCTTGTGGTTACCTTTTTCAGAATCTACGTGATTGGTCACTGGTTTCTCAACGTAACAGAAGGTGATCAACTTCACGGAGGTACATTATCTTGACCGTACTACACTTTTCTTTTCCATCACTGAAAGATCCTGAATGGATATATGCTATAATATAAAGCAGATCTGCATGTCCATAGGTCGAAAAGTACGTTACAAAGTTACAAAGCCTGACCTCATTTTGTGCTAAAATTTCACAAAAATCGAAAAAAACCTGACCGCATTTTGAAATCCGATAACCTAGCTATTCGACCTATGTGAATTCCATTTACTGTTCATCGTTGTTATTTTTCCACTGGCTAGAAACTATCTGTCCGCTTATATTGAGTAGCAGAGATATCACACATTGATTGATTAAGCTTTTATGATATAATATTTCTATTTCAGATGACTCAGTTATGATTCAGCAAGGGCGACTCTGGTTTATATCAAGCGACGACTAGCTAGGACTGTTTTTATTATTTATTCGTGAATAAATATATGCTGTTGCTTCTTGTACTTATTGTTGTTATTGCAATTTAAATAAAGAACGACAGAGAAGGGAGTAGAGAGAGAACGGTGGTGAGGGAATAAAGAGGGAGAATTGGAGGAATTTTAAATAGATATTCAGATAAATAATAGATAAATAATAAGTGATTATCAAGAGACAGTGTCGTTCCGAGTTGAGAGAGAAAGTAATGGATAGATAGACACATAAGGGTCACTGATACTATCGCTCCGTGGTTCAGAGGTTAAATGTCCAATGTTCCCTCCGCGCCCCGCGGGTTCGAGTTCCCCTCGAGCAGTGATTTTTGATCAGTTGTTTGTCTTCCCGTCTCTCGACTTTATCCGTGACTTTCTCCTCACGGAGCTACAGTATTCTTTCATCCTAAGGTTTGTGGAATTCCATACGAGACCTTTGTGAACTATTCTCACTCGAGAAAAAAGCCTGGGGTATCCCTTTAAGACTAACCGTGATCTTGTAGGAGCGCTTGCGGGATTGAGCGGCGATATATCCAGGAGTCTGAGCCATGACTACTAATATGATAATCGACCGGTCTCACAATATCACGAGAGAATCGAGCTAACGACCGGAATGGAGAAAAATTACAAAACGAGTTCTCCTCAGTTTTATTCTGGTTTAGGCCCTACCACATCCCCCAAAGTCCGATTGTGTAAATATCATTCTGGAGCTCCCTACATCGGGTCGGTAATCCGGGAACCCAACTTTGAACTCAAATATCTCGGATCAGGTGCATTTCTGTGAACAACTGCCACGAGGGTAACCCCCGCTATTTTTCCGAGCTCTATCGATCTAAACAAACCAGAGGACATGAAAGTGCTTCCGAACAGCGCTACACTCTGGGCCAAATAACTCAAAACGTTGTAGTTCATCCCCTCGGAAATTTCCTGATGATTTGAAGTCATTTTCGCCCAACCACGATCTCTCGTTTTACACACTCTCTTGCCGGAGAGTGAAAGAAATACAGGGAAGAGAAAGGGAGAAAACGATATGTTTCATTCCGCACCGCGCGCTCGAGACCGTGCGGTGTAGAATGGAATGAAAAGGAAAGTAACGGCAACTATGGCCTGATTCTTTTAACTTGTGGCTAGACACCGAGACTCGAGATCTAATCTTAAAAATTTTATTCCAGTAGGAGGGACTTACAATTGAGAGACCGAGAGGTCGGGTCGAATCCAGCGAAAATGGAAGAGCGATCAATTCAAAATTTGGCCCTATTTATGTCTACAATACAATGGAACAAAGAACTAAAATTAAATTATACTAAGGGTGCACATTGTGCAAAACTCCGGGGATAAGAAAAGAACTAGGCGTCGAAGGGGAAAGGGGACAGGGATTAAGCCAGTTAATAAGGGAAGGGTACTTGGTCATGTGCGTGAAAATCTAACAAAATGTATATGGTTGGAAAGAGGACAAAATTCTAAGACTTTTTGGTCTTTTCGTTTTGACGCCTCGGACTTCCTAAGGATCGAAAATCGATTTTGAAAAAGTGCAATTCCATGGGTGACATTTCAAGGGTCCATTGGCAGAGATATTTATTGGATACCTCATCTCGCACTTGCATTCCTTCCCCAAGCAACACGTGGCGTAGTGGGTAAGATGCTCGTCTATAAATTTTTCGTTTGTTCGGATCCAATGGTTCGATTCCTTTGACTGCAACTTTTTTTGCTCATTTTATTTTTGATAAAACTCTTTTTTATTGACAATTTAACAAGAAATGTGCGAGCCAATACTTAACAACGGTGCGTATTGGGCATGAAAAGCCAAATCAAACTCTGCAGCGAGGACAGATGGTACAGCCTGGCTCGGCAAGGCGTAGCGATTCCTTGGCCGAACATGACGCTCATGGGTGAATCCCAAGGGGGTGGGTGTCAATGAAGCCTCCCTTGAAGAAAGCGTAAGCGATATACGGCTTGAAGGCGTCGCTGCCCAGGCACCAATGCACTTGCAGCGCAAACTTGAGCAGCTTGTCGCGAGCGGAAATACGGTAGTCAATTTGTCGGACGAGTTCCGAAGTTTGAAGCGACGTAAGAAGATACTAATTGGCCACAAATTGGCAAGAGGTCATCCATTTGAAATAACAAACTGACCTTAAACTTGCCGAGACGGGTTCTCCACATCCGTTGGGAAGCGGTTGTAGATACATAGTGGTCCACACAAATGATCGATGAAAACAGAAATATAGTTTGATAAAAAATAAAATGACCAAAAAAAGTTGCAGTCAAAGGAATCGAACCATTGAATCAGAACAAACGAAAAATTTACAAACGAGCCTCTTACCCACTACGTCACGTGTTACTTGAAAGGAGTGCAAGTGCGAGATGAGGTATCTAATAGACCCTATCACTCATGTTCACTCGTTTAATGTGGAAATTCTTGCAGAAATCACGCGCAATCGTTACGGGACGACATGGTTTCGACTCGTTTTCCTCATTTCCGTCAGATAAGTCATTTAAAATGCACATTTATTCTTTTAAATGAATGGGTGGTGGCTTGTGTGGACCTCATTCCAGGTTTCTGGCTGAGAGTGGCCGGTGGTATTCGCCATCTTTCAATTCAATGTCGGGCACCTACTGCAGAAGCCCAGATCGCCCCTAAATCAACCTAGCAGGATTCAAGAAGGCACTCAGTATTTTTATCTTTTTTTCATTCATATTTAAACCTGAAACGTATATTTTGTATAAGTAGGGTCTTATCAGTATATCCAATAAGGTCAATATAGCAATAACAGCAAGAATTGCTTTTTAAATGTTCTAACTGGGTTCACTATTCGGTATTCTGTAATATCTACGTTAACATTGACTTGGTACAGTTACAGAGTGACTACACTGGTCGATTATGGATGGGACATGGAGGAACGACAACACAAATGGGACCAATCGATGATCAACAACTGGACAATGATGATGTCCATTGCTAAACGATGGCTAAGGTAACCTCACTATGTACACCACCGTCGCCCCATCTATTTACCCTGCCATTACTTGCATTTGTAGTTTTCGTGTATTGATTAGAGACCTCCAAACGGATATATCCCTTTGAATTGAGGCGCTGGCGTTCTCTTATTTCTAGAGATACAGCAGTGAAATCTTGAAATCTTCGACGATATCCCATCCGCTCTTTCGAATGAACCTACTTTTGTGTCTAGATTCGAAATTTTTAAAATTTGTATATTTAAATTTTCCGAACTCCTCAATTCAAAGGGATATATCCGTTTGGAGGTCTCTAGTATTGATACTTGTTCTGTATTGAACAAATTCTACCGTAATCCTTTTGTAGATTATCGATCGATTGTTCATTGCTTCCCCAGTTTTTCCTGAGATGATGTATCGTATCTTGCCTAAGATGATGCATCGTTATGATGCACGATTAATCATATATTTCTCTCGAATGTTATGTAAAGTGGATAAAGAAATCTTTTTCATACAACATGGAAGAATAAAAAAGATAAATAATAAATAGGTGTCTTCTTGAAGTTCGGATAGCTGAAGAGTAGGAGAGTTGCATCAGACATCTTAAATGGAATAGGTTAATAATATTATGTCATTACTATTATCATCACCATCATTATTGATCATACATTTTCATACCCTCACAGCGTAATATAAGGGTATTTTTTCATGTGAAACATTACTATTTAAGCGAAAAATAATGATTTTTCTAAATCGACCTACTATATTTCGAAAATCGACTCACTATATAAAACAATCCGGCGAGGGCGCCGAAAATGTATGTTATTGATGTCAAGAATGGCCAACCCCATATGCATCAGAGCCTATTCTTGATAAAAGTCTCGGAACTATTAATATCAAAGGGAAATACTCAATCAATACTGCCTTCATACTAGAAACAAGAAGTATTATTCGCGTAAACTATCCATACCCTTCATTGTCCAGTTGTCGATCATCGATTGGTCCCATTTGTGTTGTCGTTCCTCCAGGTCCCATCCATAATCGACAAGTGTAGTTACTCTGTAATTGTACCAAGTCAATGTTAACGTAGATGTTACAGAATACCGAATAGTGAACCCAGTTAGAACATCTACAAAGTAATTCTTGCTGTTATTGCTAGATCGACCTTATTGGATATACTGATACGACCCTACTTATTCAAAAACATACGTTTTGGTACAACTAAGAATGCAAAAAAGATAAAATTACTGAGTGTCTTCTTGAATCCTGCTAGGTTGAATTAAAAGATGGCGAATACCACCGGCCACTCTCAGCCAGAAACCTGGAATGAGGTCCACACAAGCCACCACCCATTCATTTAAAAGAATAAATGTGCTTCTAAAATGACTTATCTGACGGAAAATGAGAAAAACGAGTCGAAACCATGTATCTCTGCCATTAGACCCTTGAAATTTCACCCATGGAATTGCACTTTTTCAAAATCGATTTTCGGTCCTTAGGAAGTCCGAGACGTCAAAACGAAAAGACCAAAAAATCTTAGAATTTTGTCCTCTTTCTAACCATGTACATTTTGTTAGATTTTCACGCACACGACCAAGTACCCTTCCACGTGTGTTTGAAACGAGAGATTGTGGGTGGCGAAAATGACTTGAAATCATCAGGAAATTTCCAAGGGGATGATCCACACGTCTCCATGGACGTATTTTTTTCGTAAACCACTCATTTTGTAGTCCTCCAAAAGATACATAACGTATTTCGCTGCAAATATTATTAATATGCAAAATCTGGCTATTCTATGTAAACTTTTTAAGTTGTGTAAAAGTAATCTAACTCATGCTATTTTTGATAAAATTGTGCTACTAATAATAAAATCTCGAATGTAAAGATAACAGAAATTCGGATTCTTCCTTCAAATTGAGGAAATCTTATTATACCTCGGGAATGATGATTTCTAGCGTGATAATCATATGAATATATTTTGTTGTGCTCGTTGATAGCTTCATTTTCCTTTCTTGAAATAGTTTCGAGGAACATTTTGAAGCAATTTATGGTCAAAAAACCATTTTTTTTAAATGACTAAGTCCGGAAGTAGTTAGTATTTCGATGTCCCGAAGCGAGAGATGCGTCAATTGAACTACATACCTGCCCAATATCAGGAGCGGCGATTCCATTGGTGCAATAAAATTCATTGCCTTTCTGAGAAATTTCGAGAAACACTCACTTTTATAGTAAAAAAATCAGTTTTTTTGGGTGAAACACATTGAAGACGGGTTTTCCACCATGGTGCCGAAAACCTTTTTTGTAGAACATACTAATAATTCGAATGGCTCCTGTCCGGTCTCTGTACAATGAAAATGAACCGAGTTATGGCAATTTCAGTGGTAGATCACAAAAAATCAATAATGGGCGTTTTTGGCCAAATCAAGTCGATAGGTCTTCTCATGACCCCCAACCATATCCACCAATCGACTTTCATCGAAATCCGAGAGAAAAAATCATAGTGGCAGGCGCTCATACACTTTTACCGGAGCCCGTGATATATGCTAATTTCTCCAGCATCACACCTTTTGGATGTATAATATCACCAATTAAATTATGATATTTGCATCTTTATCACGCGTTCATTGCCATTTTCCATTTCATTCGCACCTCTTCCCATATCACTTTCATCTCCTCATCTCTTCAAAAGCGGTTGGTCACTCTTTCACTCCATAAGGTGATCCCAATTTGTTAGGGCAGGCTCGATCAAATGAAGTCATATGTACGTGAACTTGTTAGCGTACTGTAGATGATGCATCATACGGTAGATGTCGGGTACGGTAGATGTGGAGTACGTTACATATTGGGCTATGATCGAAGCTGCATACGGTAGATATTTGATACGGTAGATTTTGGCTATGATTGATGTTGGGTAGAGAAGATGTTGCGTACGATATATATTGAATACTACAGATATTGGTATGGTAGAATATTGGGAACGTTAGGCAAGGAAATGTTGCGCAATGTCCTGATACCGCAGCATGGTGATCCACTTGCTATTTTTTTAAACTGTGCTTCCCCGGACTGATGTCATGTACTTCTTTCATAATCGATATTTGATTGTTGAAGAAATGGCTCCCAAGACCAAGAGAAAGACGAAGAAAAACGCGACCTCAAGGGGGAAAACGAAGGACACGGAGGTTCGACTTTGATCTTTGATCTTTGATTTTTGATCTTTGAATTTTAGCAAACCACCAGCACAATCGATGATGACGGAACCCAGGTCAATGTTAGTGGGAGAAAAAAGAAGACAAAATCGAAAAAGTGAGATAAAAGATCAAACATCAAATATCAATTAATACTATTATAGGGCGTCTGCACGTCAGAAGAAGGATCAAGCACCCATTCCTGGGAAAGAAGCTTACGCAAACTTTGTCAAAGTAACATTAGCTGTACGTCATATTTGATTTTTCAACTTTGATCTTTTATCTTTACACACTTTTCAGGCAGGCATCCAGGGCTTGCTCGACGAGTTTACTGCCATCAAGAAACAAACACAAGCCATAGGAGGTTCTATACTGTTTTCTATACAGTACTACTCTTCACAAATTTAGATGGTTGAAGCATAGTAGTTCTAGCTTATTTTTAAAATGATTTATATTAATAATTTTTTTCTCTAAGCTACTCCCAAGATCGCATTCGATTACAATGCTCCACTGAACCGATACAAAGGTAATGTAACTAGCGGGAAACTTGAAAAATCAAATCCAAATATTTAGATGTGTTTTGTGTCGACGAATCACGAGTCGTTCTCAATTGGCCTGCAGGAGAAGGTGAAATTTTATCTTGAATCTGTGCTCTTTGACCATAATTTATCTTTGATCTTTATTAATCTGTGATCTTCAAGGAAACTACATTCACGCCAATTGGGTCAATGTTGATGACACTCGCAAGTATATCTGCACACAAGTACGATCTTTCATCTTTGTTCGTTGATCATTGATCTTTATCTCTTCTAGGGTCCAATCATGAACACCATTATTGATTTCTGGCGTATGGTTTGGCAAGAAAAGTGCAAGTATGAAGATTTCACTGTTCATAAAATGTCCAAAATTTAATTTCAGGTCTATTGTGATGTTGTGTAATATCGTGGAACAAGGCAAGAAGAAATGTGAACAATATTGGCCAGAGTCTGGAGAGGTCTGCATTATTTGTAAAATAGCATAAATAATAAAGTGAATTGTTTATAGATGCAGTACGGAGAAGTAAATGTGAAGGTGGTGATGAAGTCTGAATGGCTTAAGTTTATGACACGAACCAATCTCCTTCTCAATGTTGGAGAGGTAAGCATTGATTTTGGAATCTTTAAGATCTTTGATCCTTAATCTTTGATCTCTGATCTCTGATCATTGATCTTTAATAGGAGAAACTCGAAGTGGAACATATTCAATGGAACGATTGGCCTGATCGTGGTGTACCTCTCGATGTCGTCGCGTGCGTACAACTAATTCAACTGTTATCGAAGCTGTCGCCTACCGTAATCCATTGCTCCGCCGGTACACCACAATGATCTATCTATAACTGATTTTATTGATTCAGGAATCGGCCGTACTGGAACTATAGTAGGATTGGATCTCATGATCACAAAGTTGAAAGCCGGAGTCAAAACTACTCTGAAAGATGTACGATATAAAATTTTGAAATCGATTAGAATACTGTGCTAGATGCGAATGTGTGAAAAAGGCACAGAAACTCGGCTTTTTTACACTCTTCCATCTTTTTCTTTTCTTAAGTTTTTTTTAACACTACATCAACCTAATTTGTCTCATTGTAGGTAGTCATTGGCTTACGGGCGAAACGTCACGGATCCGTTCAAATGGATATCCAATACCTCTATATGCATAGAGTATTGCTCACAGATGCAGTTAAGATTCAGGTCAGGATCAATATCCAAAGATCAAAGAGCAAAGTTCATTTGTAGGTTGTCACGGAGGATGATATCACTGGGTTCGTCAAGCAATACGAGGCACTCTGCAAGCTGCGTGGTTTCATGTAATATGGCCACGCCCCCCTTTACTGTCAAGCTCCGCACCTCCTGTTCAATTTGTGATTTGACAAATAACTTCGAGTAGAGAGATTCGATAAAGGCTTCTCCTTTCTCCGAATTGTATTGCTGCATAAACAGTGATTGATCACAGTGACAGTTTTTCCAACGTAGGTAGAGGACTCATTGAACTTTTTCCAAAATGTCAAAACAATTACGGTATGATAAATAGACTATGATGCGCTCGAACCATCTTTGCTCTCTCAATTTTGCGTAACCCGTCTATTTTTGGTTCTAGCTTTTCTCTGTCAGACCATGACCGCTCTTGAAATGCCATGCACAGCATCCAAAGTGCACGAAAGGGTATTTGGTAGTGACCGGATTACGTGGTAAAGTAGGTCCGAAGAAGAGATTAGGCCCTCCGGACTGAATTGGCCGTGAATTATCACTGGCCTTCGTGTGCTTTGAACAACGGAATTAGCTTTTTTTTCTTTCGTAGTGACTTGTCACCACTTTTAAAGACCTTATCATAATCATCACATTTATGTAGTGGCAAAATAATCACAGGAAGCTTCACATCTTTACTTACAGTGATCAAACTCCATAATTATATAATATTTGATAGTATATTTGTATTATTAAATCATTTTGCGATTATTAAATAAAAAATGAAAATCAAGAAAAAAATCAGTTTGCGATTCAACGTCGAACAATGCTGGCACTTTGCCAAGAAATGTTTGCTTTGAAGCTGCCGGTCTTTTGCTCGATTTTTGTTGTATTTCTAAGTTCTTATTTCTGTTGTTCATCTCTATTCTCCTCAGGAGAATTCCGTCCATCGTTCGCAGCGGGTGAAAGCCAGTTAATGCTTGAAGGTGGGACTTTTCATCGGTTATTCTATCTGTCTGAGTCTTATTCATGCAGTTTTATTTCCGTTTGATATCCGGTAGACCAGCTTAATCTTAATTGTCGTTGCTTTCTGATAGCACAATAAACACGCAAGGCAAGGAATCCTTTGCGCATTTGTAGCACGTTGTCATGATCTGATCAGAACTGATCATATTCATAATCAAAAGTGGATCAGAACTCATGATCAGATTTTGATCGAATTACCGGACTGCAACCGTGCCATACCATCATTAGCATGTTGTGTTTCTATATAAGTTAACGATAGTTGTCTATATAAAAAAAAATTCTCAATGTCTCCCATTTATTAGTAATCGTATGGAATTCCCTTGAAAATTGTTTTGTGACTCAATCAAACCCCACCATGTTTCGTTCTTTCGTACGCTGTGATCAAGTATGATTATTATTTACAATTTCATCTATTAATTACAGCACCATGGTGGCTCCTCTCTACGCTATCATCCGTCTTGATGGGAGGTTATCCAGAATGGAGTTGGCTACTAAGCTGGTCAGAATTGTTTTTTTTGATACTTGAACCTTTAGCTTTACTTGAAACTCCCCCCCCCCCCCCCCCCCATCATCGTTGGCTCAGAAAACTGGCCTGATCTATTTAACAAAAATGATATATTGAATGATTACGTTCGTTGTTTTTAATAATATAATAAACAATACAATACAATACATTTATTGGCACTAAGTGCAGAAGAATAAGTCAGGGGGGGGGGTTTTGCTTGCAAGTTGTTATTCTTCCGTCTCTGAGGTGGTGTTACATTTTCAAAACGTTCGCACGCCGTAACCCCCTCCGCCGCGTCTCCGTCGTTACGGCGTGCGCACGTTTTAAAAAATGTAAAACCGCCTGAGAGAGATATTTTTCTCCATTCAAGAAAACGATCGACAACATCAACAATAATAATAATTATTATTATTATTATTATTATTTCAGAGTGAGTACGGCGACACAACCCTCTTGACTCATGCGCACGAAGGACTTCAATGGTTCACAGACGTGTGCTGGGACATTGAGGACACTAAAGACGCCGTCGACAGCTCGGGAGCTCCACAGAGCTCTGTGTCAGATCCGGAGAGTTCTGTGTTAGATCGAGAGAGCTCTATGTCCGAGGACTCGGAGGACTCGGATGCCGACTATGACGAGTCAGGAGACGAGGAGTATGATCCGGCGAATGAAACCCGATCTCAGGGAAGAAGCTACAGCAAAGTTGTTACAAGAGAAATGGTAGGCATTGCTAGTTTGCTATACTAGCCTAGTAATTATCAAGCTCTGATGCCGTATGCATGAACGCTGACAAACTTTTGTCGTCGAACGTGACTTCACAAGCGTAGGTGTAGTGTGGAGTTTTCCCCAAAGATCCCTAGCTACGCTTGTGACGTCACATTTGCCGTCGAACATTTTCTCATAGGTCAGGCATGGTGTATGGATATCCCATGGGATCGAGCCACCTGCAAAATTGGACCATAAATTGAGGATTTTCTTGAAATTTTCACGATTTTGGGGTACCCACATGCGTTTTTATCTCAAATTCGGGTTATCCACACGCGTTTTTTACCCTAAATCTAGGTACCCACACGCATTTGAAGGGTCCGGGATATTGATAGACGATCACTGTCATAGGCACGGAATTGTTTATTTCTACTAATTATCTATTTCGTCAGTTCGACAAGGCGCTGGAAGTCTATCGAGGCCCCAGCAGGAAGCGGAATAGCCTAGGAGAAAACGTTCGATCGCTCTCCTCGATGCAACATTCCTTCGGATGGATTACCTCGAGAAAAGTGCTCGAAAAAGTTGTGAAGTACGGGAGAACAGGTCAGCGCTTTTCTCACTATATCACTCTCAAAATCAGTTGTATGTATTGGTGTGCTGTATACAAGACTGGTACATATACTATACGGGTATACTGAGTTCATAGCATAGGTCGAATAGCTATGTTACATATATTCAAAATGCTATCAGTTTTTTTAAAATTTTTGCCGGAACGTTCGGCTCAAATGCGGTCAGGTTTTTCGATTTTTCGTTAATTTTCGGCTCAAAATGCGCTCAGGCTGCAACTGGGGTCCAAACATTATCATACTCACAATTACTAGTTCTTTTCTAAAATACAAAAAAAACAGCTAAAAACAAATATATTTAAGGTAAATTTCCCGGGGAGAAGAACGTGCAACTCCGACTTCTGGCCGATGATCTCAATAAAGAAGTGGACGGTCTTCGGGACAAAGGTCGTGAGCTGTGAGGCATTTATTTATTTGTTTATTTATTTATTTATTTAATTACACTTCTGACAGGCGCGACATTAATATCAAGTCTCTCGCTGTCAGTCTCAACAAACGGAACAAGCGATGGAAGAAGTTCAAAGTTCGAATTTTTTTTAAAAATATGACCGCATTTTGCAAAAATGTAACGTAACTATTCGGCCTATGATGTTATTGCTAGCGACAATGCCGCTCCTCATAGGTGGAATAGCTACGTTACTGATGTACAAAATGCGGTCAAATTTTCAAAAAATTCCAAAATCTGATCTCGTTTCCAACAAAAAAAAATAACCCAAAATGCGGTCGACCTATGCCGCTCTCACGTATGATGATATGATGTCACAGGCGACTGAGGACTGGATCCGTCATTGGAAGAAGAAGTACGCAGTGAGGAAGAGGCCTGTGATTGCGAAGAAGGATCAGGAGAAGAAGAGAGAGAAGGTTGGATCGGGGTTTAGTGAGTAGCTCGCCGTTATTTCTTATCTTCATTCTAATATCTGACCCTTATCCGTTATCGATTAAAAAATTACTTTGGACCATTCTTTTAATTTTTATATTATTTTTCAATATAGTCATATGTATCTCTAAAATGGTGCACTTTGTAGAAAACATGCTGGGGGGAAAGGCTGCGCGCAAACCAGGGAACGGGGAGGCAAGGCTGTGCGCATGGTTATTTTTTTACGAATTCGACTGAATATTTTCCAATTTTTGCGAGGCAAGGCTATGCGCAAGGCCCACATGGGAATGCAAGTATGTGCGCAAAAAATATTCGTTTTCACTCGCCCACCTATGGTAGAAAATAATTTTGTGATTACAGCCCTCGGTTAAGTCCCAGCAGGAGTCACTTGAAGAGAATGCCCGCGACAGCAGCCGTACCAGACCCGTTTCGTTGGTCTGCATTGGAAATGAAGGCTGCTGTGAACCGGAGGTTAGTTGCGCGACGAGGTTGATACCTAGTCGGTACCATATCATCTTATTTTGGTGCCCCCACCCCACCTTACCGAGGCCGTATCCATGAACGCTGACAAAAGGTTTGTCGACAAGCGTGATGTCAAAACCCTAGAAGGAGGCTGTTTGCCAAAAAAATCTATGCTTGTGACATCACGTTTTGTCGGCATACAGTTTGCCACCGTTCTTGGATCGGCCTCATGCCAGATATCGATTAACCAAGAGGTTGTTCAGGGTGGCGATGAAGGTCCGAGTGGCGACCAAGTGAAGATTGAGGTGCGTAGTGTTTCACAATAAATTTTACCGATTTGAAATTTGTGCGAAATGCTTATTAGAAAAGTATAAAAAAGAAGGATTTTAAAAGAAGGCCCATGTGTACTAAATCGATGCTGTGTTTCTATCCAACCTGAAGAGTGAACGAAAATTTATGCTGTACTTTTAAATTTTATTTCCCTACATTAACGTTACTATATTTAGGCGGAATTCGAAGAATTCGCAGCGATGAACAAAACGCTCGCGGTCGCGGATGGTGGTGAGGTCAAGGAGGAAGGCGATGAAGTCACCGAACCCCTGGATCCAGAAGAGTTGAAAAAAGGGGTCAGTTGTGTTTTATACCGTACTCCTTTTCCGTGGTACCGCACTCCTCACCATACCTATTGTTAACTTCATTGCGGATGTCTGTTAAAAAAATAAATAAATACAAAATTTAAAAAAAACTTTAAAAAATATTTTTCTACCTTTGTTCACCACATTTACCGATAGGAAGTATCAGGAGCACCATATAACTTCTTTTTTTCTTTTATTGTTAATAGAAAGACATTTTTCATTCGAATTTAAATGTGCATTTATAATTTATAATATTAATAATTCAATCTGCAGATGAGATCCTCGACTCGGTTGAAGGTCATGCGCAAGCGAGAAGTGGAGCGGAAAGTGATCCCCGTAAGTCTCTTGATCTTTGATCTTTTATGCCATAAATATGTTATAATATTTATATTTATAAAGATTCACCTCGGTAATGTTATCCATGCTTGTTTGTTCCACTCACATTTTCCGAACCATACACTGACCGGTAATTGTTATAAACTGACATTATTTCTCTTAATAATAATAATAATATTTATACGTATTCATGAATAAACAATGAAACGTGTGGTAAAAAAAAAGAAACGAAGTGAATCGATAAACGAAGATGATTATGCTAATGATAATGAATTGCTCACGGGTTTAAGAATGGACTGATTAAATTTCTTATTTTCGCCTTTTCTTCTCTCTTTGTCGCCGAAATCTACAAAACCAACCCGTTTTTATATGCTTTATAAACTCACCCGGATATTCATAATGTGCTCGAAAATTTATGATTTTCAAAAAAAAATCTATGAGTTTCAACTATCGAATCCGTCCAAGAATATTCCGAAGGTGAAGCAAAGAGGTCGAAAGAAGTTGAGGAGGTATTAGGATGCATCATCTATTTATACATAAACCAGCCCGATTACGTTGTTTAATATGTAGAGGAACTTCAAGTTCTGAAACACAATAGAGATTGATCTCGATAATATTATACTCGTTGCAGATATCACCCCCGTGCAAGAAAAAGAAGAAGAAAGTAAAGAAGAGAAGGCCGAAAGAAGCTGAAGAGGTATTACGATGCATAATATATTTAATACATTTTTTTTTATAGTGGTTCGATTTTCGAAATATGGTGGGCCGATTTAGAAAAAAAGTCGTTGGCTCAAAATGCGGTCAGGTTTTTCGATTTTTGTGAAATTTTTGGCTCATAATGCGGTCTGGGGTGGTATTCTTTCGTCAATTTCGGCAATGCCAAAATTTTCGGCGTGCCGAAATATTTCGCGGCTTGCCGAAATATTTCACTGCTATAGCCGAAAATTATCAACCGAATCTCGCAAAAGACACATGTTTGAGAGGAGAATGTACCACCGACCATCCGCATGACAAATTATCAATCAACCACTAGACTATGTTGCTTCATTTCATTCTCTATCGTTTCTCTTCCTAGTACCTAGGAATATTGTCTCTAATTCATCATTTCCCCCGTTCTTCTCTTCTCTTGTCGGTTGATCGTGCTGCTGAGACGCCGCTCAAGAAAAGGACAAATAGCAAAAATGAAAACGATGTCATGCCGAAATCCCTTTGTTCTTCTCTCAAATATTTAGGCTTTCGAAAAAGTGTGCCGAATTTTTCTCTTACGATGTCTAAATCATTTTGCCGAATACTTCGGCATTCGGAAGGCCTCTCTAATTTTCGGCAGACCTATCTCTCAACGTGTGCGCGAAATTTATTTCGGAATGCCGAATAATATTTCGGCATGTGCCGAAATTGACGAAAGAATACCGCCCCTGGTTTTTCAATTTATGGGAAATTTTGGCTCAAAATGCGGTCAGGTTTTTTTTTTAATTTTAGGGAAATTTTTGCTTAAAATGCAGTCAGGCTTGGTACTTTGTAACATAGTTTTCGACCTCTGATTAGCGGGGTTCGCCTCCTCGTTTCTTCAGGGAGCATCGGAAATTGCTGTGCAAAAAGGTTTATTTTACAGTGGGTAAGGCCACGGTGGGGCAAGGATTTATGAAATTGTTCATCCGCAATCTGCTTTCAGGTCGAGGAGACTTCACTCTGCGAGATATGCAACTTGCCAATACGAAACTCGTACGTTTTACTTGTTATTTTCTCCCGTTATCTGAGAATTATCCGCTGAAAACCTTGAATTTATAGTCCAGTTACCACAGAAAAAGACAGGATCAAAATTAAATTTTGAAAATTTCAGATAAAATTAAATATAAATTTCAAATTAAATCCTTGATCTTGTTTATCTTTGCAGTTTACTGTACTATCACGCGAGTGATCACGTGGAGATGCATTCGTACTTCTGCCCCGTTTTCGATTGCTCGTTCTCGTGTAGGAGTAGCGGAGATGTCAGTGTTTTCATATTCTAGAGGAAATTTAGTGAAATTGTAACGAAATTTTTTTTTCTCCGAAACGGATGTTCCTAAATGTGGTGATCTTCTTTTACACCCCTTATATTCAAACGTATATTTTTTTAAAATGAAATGAATCGTCGAAGAGCAATCATACAAACATTTCCACTGTCAACGCAATCTTGATTAAAAGCCCCACCCTTGGCTGATTAGAGACTCTCCGCTCTTGCCACACTCTCCCGCAGTAAAAGAAATGGAGAGTGTGGCCAGAGCGGAGAGTTTCAAACTATTAGGTTGAGTCATAAGTCTTGTCGCATTTTTAGCCCTTTAAACAAATTTAAATAACTTTATCTCGGCAAAAGCAAATCAATCAAAGTAAGCGCCATCTGCGTCGACACACTTCCTCCAAAGTTCGGGTGGCTTGTGGATACTGGGCTCCCCGAAGGACGGCTGCTTGGAGGCAAAGAAGTTGGTCAGCCAGATTTCGACCTCCCGCTGATTATTGAAGTGTACTCCTCCGAGAGTGCGCAGCATATCGGAAAACAAGCGGTAATCGCTAGGAGAAGAGTCGGGCGAGTAGGGCGGGTGGTGCACAACGTGCCAGTCAAAGTCTAACAGGACCTTTTTGGTCGTCCTTGCTACATGGGGTCGGGCGTTGTCGTGCTGGAAGTGAATCCGGTCGCGCAGCCAGGGAACGGATGGGGCGTTGAACTTCAGGGTCTGTAGTTGGCGAGAGTATACCGCGGCCGTAATAGTCGACCCCTGTGGGAACTCTCCAAATGCACCACCCAGCCTCTGTCCCACCAAACAGACAGTATGCTCTTTTTCTGGTGAAGTTCGAATTTGGCGATGGAATTGGGCTGCTCAACTCGATCAACCCACTAAGCCCGGAGTACTACGTTGTCGTAAAGGATCCACTTTTCATCTCCAGCCATGATCCCGTCGATCCAAGCCGTTGTACGAGCGTACGAAATTCGATTCAGACACTAGTCCGCACGGTTATCCTTCTGCTTGTCCGACAGTTGGTGGGGTAACCATCGACCCAAATTCTGGACCTTGCCAAGATCCTGTAGGCAACCAACGATGGTGGGTTAGCTTACCCCAAGACTCGTCGCCATATTACAGGTGGTAGCATAGGGGCCCACTTGGACGTGATGCTCCAGTACGTCCAAGTTCAGCTCGGGGGCCGTCCGGACCTTTGACATCGTACTCCCTTCTTCGAAGCGTTTCATGCAATGTTGCACAGTTCGCGTACTAGGGGCTTTAGTGTTGTATACCACCGCCATGCGGATGTGGACATCGGGATGTCTGAGCTAGAATAGGAAGAAAACAACGTGATGTGTCACATGTTCACAAAACTGGGAACGAATTGGAGGCATTTCAGCTACTAGACTCGATGTAGGTACAATTCACTACTACGCTCAAAGAGTGGTATTAGTGACTTACTTACTGCCAGAACGGACGGGGTAATTGATAACGTACGACTGAGCAGTGATACCACAAACATACTTCTTCAAAATGCGACAAGACTTATGACTCAACCTAATAGCTTGGGGTGTCGCTTTAAAAAAACATTGAAATTCAAAATTTACATTATTCAGGCACAGATTCATATGAGGGAAGTACACAATGATCGTAGGACTCTCGTCTCGAACGTCATAACCTACTCTGCACCGTGCGTTTGCTATGCTCATTTGGATTGACAGACAGACGAAATGACAGAAGGATCTGACAGTTATGTTTTCTGTCACAGATAGAGAGAGACAGAAATGACAGGGACAGACAGATGTGACCGATTAGGGCGCAGTGGATGACAAGCGTTGTACTTCGAACTAGGCGAACCAAAAAAAAACTGCGAAACCGATGACTCTTTATAATGACAAATAGTAAAATCATTACGATCCTGACTTTTGTTTCTTTATCTATGATCGTTAACCAAATATCACCGGGTGACATCCGAACACACCAATACGATTAATTTTTGGTGGTTACTGTGAATCATACATGGAGCTCGTGGAGCATGGAGCTGCAGGGGGCATCCGAGTAGAAAATTGCGAAAAAAGATTAATTTTACAGGGGGTCATTAATTTTTTTAATGTCAAATAAATGCCATTTTTACATGGGGTGTTCCACCTGATTTTCGAAAATGCATTATTATACGGGGGGCACCATCATGTATGCTGTGAATTTATTCCATTCACGCGCATTATTTGCAGTCATCAACGTCTGTTTCTGAGGGAATGTGATGCGATGATGAGGAGAACGTTTCCTGGTAGTGCGAATGATAGACAACAGGAGGAGGAGGGTAATCGTGGAAGGAAGGTCAGTATATATAATTTTATTAATATAATAAGGTTCGCATTTTATAATTTTAACTTTTATGTGCATGCAGACCCATGTTTGTACATCATAAACTATTCGTTTGTATTTATGGCATCAAAACATTTATTCCAGTATAAGAAAGGTATGATATTGTACTTACGAAAAAAATCGATTTTATAGATAATTCATAAATTCCTGTTCCAGGAGGCTTCTCAAGCTGCTGATCATGATGGGGTCGTTGTCAAACAGGAGGCTGCAGAAGGAACTGAGGTCAGCATATTAAAACATATTTAATTTGGAAAACGATTGACATTGCTGAATCTGATAGTATTGTCATTTCGGCGATGGGGCAGAATGCTGGTCGAGGTCTCAGCACTGTGATATTGGAAAAGATCAAAGATCAAGCGCGTACGTAGTGCTACTGATATTGATACACAATGAGACCCATATCTCGGTGCTAGAGCAGCTGAGTACTACCCCGTTGCCGAAACGTCGGTTGCAGAAATGCCGTCGCCTAAATTAATTGTCACCCCCTACTCCTTTTCTGCTCATTACGTCTTATTAATAATCTTGTTCCAGGACGCTCAAGCTGCTGTTGATTGTGAAGGGACGACTGTCAAGGAAGAGCCAGCGAGTGTATAAACTACACACGAGTTATTGATTTTTGTTATTGATCTCGATTACGATATAGGAGTAAATATTGAATGATTGATTGATTGGTTGATTGATTCATTTTTCTTCATATTGTTGTGAAAAAAACTTTTAGCTATTGTCATCGTTATAGTTATTGTTAAAGTTGTTTTTCCCCAGATAAATCGTTTGCATGCTAAATTTATGCACATTACACAATTATAATGTTATAATTTACTTTAGATTCATTGTAAATCTCAAATTCTTTATAAAAGTATTTTTGATCTTGCTTTATCTTGGCCGATTCTGGTTGTGTTTTATCGTTGATCCGTGATCTTTCATCGCCCATAGAGATACTTGATCTTTGATCTTGTGTGATCAGGTAGTCTGAATATATGAAAGAAAAGATGAGATTAGGCCCTCCGGACTGAATTGGCCTTGAATTATCACTGGCCTTCGTGTGCTTTGAACAACGGAATTAGCCTTTTTTCTTTCGTAGTGACTTGTCACCACTTTTAAAGACCTTATCATAATCAGCACATTTATGTAGTGGCAAAATAATCACAGGAAGCTTCACATCTTTACTTACAGTGATCAAACTCCATAATTATATAATATTTGATAGTATATTTGTATTATTAAATCATTTTGCGATTATTAAATAAAAAATGAAAATCAAGAAAAAATCAGTTTGCGATTCAACGTCGAACAATGCTGGCACTTTGCCAAGAAATGTTTGCTTTGAAGCTGCCGGTCTTTTGCTCGATTTTTGTTGTATTTCTAAGTTCTTATTTCTGTTGTTTATCTCTATTCTCCTCAGGAGAATTCCGTCCATCGTTCGCAGCGGGTGAAAGCCAGTTAATGCTTGAAGGTGGGACTTTTCATCGGTTATTCTATCTGTCTGAGTCTTATTCATGCAGTTTTATTTCCGTTTGATATCCGGTAGACCAGCTTAATCTTAATTGTCGTTGATTTCTGATAGCACAATAAACATGCAAGACAAGGAATCCTTTGCGCATTTGTAGCACGTTGTCATGATCTGATCAGAACTGATCATATTCATAATCAAAAGTGGATCAGAACTCATGATCAGATTTTGATCGAATTACCGGACTGCAACCGTGCCATACCATCATTAGCATGTTGTGTTTCTATATAAGTTAACGATAGTTGTTTCACAATGTTCTATAGACTGTGAAAGCAAAAACGACCGTGATCCGTATAGGACGGACAAACCAAATGACCGCGGTCGTTTGGTTCGTCCGTCCTGTAGCTTATAGGACGGACGAACCAAATGACCGCGGGTAATTTCAGTAGATCGGAAAATTTAATACTATCGGAACAAAAAATTGTGTTGTTGCGAAATTTTATCAACCGCCATTGTGCGGAATATGTCTTATTTCTTGTTTTGTTTTCAAACAGAAAAAAATATCGCTTTATACTCTCATCAATCAATCGAGTTCATTTGTTTAACGTTTAAGCCTAGGCGTACTATCCGCACTACTCTATTGATCCATTTAAATATTCTGTCGATTCGGTTACTATTCACACTCAGCAGAGTTCCTTAGTTAAGGAATGCTTAGGCTTAGAGTCCGCACTACTCTATTGATCCATTTAAATATTCTATCGATTCAGTTAGTATTCACACTCAGCAGAGTTCCTTAGTTAAGGAAAGCTTAGGCTTAGAGTCCGCACTACTCTATTGATCCATTTAAATATTCTATCGATTCAGTTAGTATTCACACTCAGCAGAGTTCCTTAGTTAAGGAATGCTTAGGCTTAGAGTCCGCACTACTCTATTGATCCATTTAAATATTCTATCGATTCAGTTAGTATTCACACTCAGCAGAGTTCCTTAGTTAAGGAAAGCTTAGGCTTAGAGTCCGCACTACTCTATTGATCCATTTAAATATTCTATCGATTCAGTTAGTATTCACACTCAGCAGAGTTCCTTAGTTAAGGAAAGCTTAGGCTTAGAGTCCGCACTACTCTATTGATCCATTTAAATATTCTATCGATTCAGTTAGTATTCACACTCAGCAGAGTTCCTTAGTTAAGGAAAGCTTAGGCTTAGAGTCCGCACTACTCTATTGATCCATTTAAATATTCTATCCATACATTTTCGGCGACCTCACATAATTTATATATACTCAGGTGTTTGAATCCTTGCATGATCCAAGTAAAATTCGTGCAATTATTGGCATGATCATGCATGGAATATACTCGAATCATGCATGGAATATACTCGAATCATGCATGGATTATTTGTGATCATGCATGGATTTTGTCATTGCATGATCACGGAAAATTCGTGCATGATTACGGAAGATCCATGCATGATCACGAACCACGGATATTCCATGCATGATCATGCATGGAATGTCGAATAATGCATGATTATACTTGTATTCGTGATCATGCAAGGATTTCAACACCAGAGTATAGCGGGTCGATTTTCAAAATATGACGGGTCAATTTACCTAAATGAATCTCAAAATACCTTCTTCGCTTAAATTGTAGCTTTTAGCGTAAAATGAGCGTAATATCATGGGTCGATCCTGAATATGAACCGTATATGCTGAGTCAATCCTCATATTTTGAGGGTATGAAAATGTATGATTCTATCGATTCACATGCAGGAGACAAGACGTATTCCGCAAAATGGGCGCAATTTGGCCGTACGCCGGATACAGACACGTATAAATCTGACAACAAGATAGTACATCATACACAAAAATACTAATTGCTTATACAAGATCCCTTTCGCTACAAAATCAATTAACCGTAGCAGTTTCATACATTCCCTTACAGAAACATCGAAAAAAGAGTCTACAAAACAAGAAATAACACATAATCCGCAAAATGGCGGTCGATAAAATTTCACAACAACAAATTTTTTGTTCCGATAGTGTTACATTTTCCGATCTACTGAAATTACCCGCGGTCATTTGGTTCGTCCGTCCTGTAAGCTACAGGACGGACGAACCAAACAACCGCGGTCATTTGGTTTGTCCGTCCTATACGGTTAAGTAAAAACGACCGCTCAACATAGAAACTCTATCAAATGCAATCGTCTTTCGCTTGTCTTGCTATGGAAACAAAATGGCTTGAACCAGAATACTATGGTTTATATAAAAAAAACTTCTCAATGTCTCCCATTTATTAGTAATCGTATGGAATTCCCTTGAAAGTTGTTTTGTGACTCAATCAAACCCAACCATGTTTCGTTCTTTCGTACGCTGTGATCAAGTATGATTATTATTATCAATTTCGTATATTACAGCACCATGGTGGCGCCTCTCTACGCTATCATCCGTCTTGATGGGAGGTTATCCAGAATGGAGTTGGCTACTAAGCTGGTCAGAATATTTTTTTGTATTTTGATACTTGAACCTTTAACTTTACTTGAACCCCCCCCCCCCACAACAATAATAATACTAAAAATAATAATTGTTTCAGAGTGAGTACGGCGACACAACCCTCTTGACTCATGCGCACGAAGGACTTCAATGGTTCACAGACGTGTGCTGGGACATTGAGGACACTAAAGACGCCGTCGACAGCTCGGGAGCTCCACAGAGCTCTGTGTCAGATCCGGAGAGTTCTGTGTTAGATCGAGAGAGCTCTATGTCCGAGGACTCGGAGGACTCGGATGCCGACTATGACGAGTCAGGAGACGAGGAGTATGATCCGGCGAATGAAACCCGATCTCAGGGAAGAAGCTACAGCAAAGTTGTTACAAGAGAAATGGTAGGCATTGCTAGTTTGCTATACTAGCCTGTAATTATCAAGCTCTGAGGCTCTATACATGAACGTTGACAAAACTTTTGTCGTTAGGTAGTTTGCCAACGTTCATGGATACGGCCTCTGGAATTTATTTATTTATTCCATCGATATAAGAGGGTTTGTTAAGGGTTCTTCAATTTTTAGATTCGGAATTATTGTTTTTCTACTAATTATCTTTTTCCCAGTTCGATAAGGCACTGGAAGTCTATCGAAGCACCAAAAAGAGGAGGAATAGCAAAGGAGAAAACGTGCGAGCGTTCTCCTCGATGCAGAATTCCTTCCGATGGATTACCTCGGAATCAGTGCTCCGCAGAATCGTACAGTACGAGAAAACAGGTCAGTGGTGTTTTTCTCGCTAAAGTAAATGTAAAGGGTAAAGGCACAACCCGTTATTCAAGGAGGTCCTGCGGGTGATCTCTGCTAGGCTAGTGATAATAACGCTGCTAGGCTTTTCTCGCTCATGTGGTGTAAAAATGTTGGAAAATAAGATGGAAAAGTGAAAAGTAGTGTTCATTTTGTGATTGTAAAAATAGTTCGAAAAGTAACATTGCTTCGTAATTGACAAACTCTAACAGCAAAAAGCCTTTACGCGAGTGCTAGATCACTACTTTTCACTTTTCCGTCTTAGTTGCCAAGATTTTAACACCACACTACACGTACTATATACTGGTATAATGTATGCTAGACTATACCCTTGTATACTGAGTTATCTTCATAGTGAGGAGATGCCAACTTGGGTACAAATATTATTTCGGGGCTTTTTTTAAACCCACAATCGCTAGTTCTTTTCTATTATTGAAATATATATATATATATATATATATATATATATATATATATATATATATATATATATATATATATATATATATATATATATATATATATATTTGAGGTAAATTTCCCGGAGAGAAGAACGTGCAACTCCGACTTCTGGCTGAAGATCTGAACAAAGAAGTTGACGCTCTTCGGGACAAAGGCCGTGAGCTGCGCGACATCAACATCAAGTCTCTCATTATCACTCTCAATAGACGGAACAAACGATGGAAGAAGTTCAAAGTTCGATTTTTTTTGGAAACCTGGGCTCATTTTGATTTTGGTTTTTGTTTGAAAACCTAGTCGCATTTCGAAGATCTGTATCGTAACTAGTCGAGCTATGGAGTTTTCGCTGGCTACAATGCCGCCCCCTTATGATGTTTTGATTCCGCAGGCGTCCGAAAGCTGGATAACGTGTTGGAAGAGGAAGTACAAGATGAGGAAGAGGCCTGTGTATGTGAAGAAGGATCAGGAAAAGAAGGTTGGTCATTGTATTTTATAGCGGTAATAATAATAATAACATAATAATAATAATAATAACACATTGGACCACCGATATCTGTTATCTTCAATCTGTAACCTGATCCCTTACCAATAATATTGATCCAAGCGTAGCTCGTCCATTCTTTTAATCTTTAATTTTTTAATTTGTTTTTTTTTCAACTTTCGAAACACTCGTATGCATCTGTAAAATGGCACGCTTTGTAAAATAAATTCTGATTTTATTTAATTTAATTACAGAAATCGCCCTCGGCTGAGTCCCAGGAGTTGCTTGATGAGAACGCCTGCAGCCGCAGTACCAACTCCGCCTCGCCGATCTGCATTGGAGATGAAGTGACTACTGCTGACTGTGAACCGAAGGTTAGTAGCGCGACGAGGTTGAAACCTAGTGGTACCTGGCTAGTTTTGGGGGCGCTTCGCGGACCCTCCTGAAATCATAAGACAACATAGATTTTCGGCCCATTCGCAATTTTTTATATAAATGGACGAATTGCGAAATCGTTATTTTTGTAAAACTTTACTGATTCACAAGTTATAGGACTAGCCCAAACCTTTCAATATATGTTCTGATCAACGGGGTCAGATATCGATTAACCAATAAGTTGTTCAGGATGGCGCTGAAGGTCCGAGCGGCGCCCAAGTGAAGATTGAGGTGCGTATTTTTGGATTTTCTGAAATCTAAAAGTTGTCCCCATTATTGTTTGAGAATATATTTTAAATTTTATCTAAGATAAATATGCTCTACAATTTTATTTCCATAAATTAACGTTACTATATTTAGGCGGAATGCGAAGAATTCGCAGCGATGAACAACATACTCGAGGTAAATAAATAAACGTTGAAAATTTTGGGGGCACTACTGTAGTGGAAAATGTGATGAGATATATCAAGTCATACATGGGCACCGACATTGGTGTGATCCTTGTAAAAGTAGGGCTTTCGAAAATTTGTGGAATGTCTCCCCCCTTTAAAAAAAATGACGTTTAGGTGAGCTCTTTGAAAAAAGTGAAGGTAGGTAAAAGTGTAAAATTAACTATTTTTCGTTCGGATGCCCCCTTTAGAATCGACCTCCAGGTACCCCGCCCATGTATACATATATGTATCAAGTAAAATCAAACAATTTATTTCTGTATGAACAATTCGTTTGCAGGCCGCTGACGGTGGTGAGGTCAAGGGGGAAGACGATGAAGCCCCTGGACCAATCAATGACCTGGATCCCGGAGATGGGAAGAAAGGGGTCAGTTGTATTCATAGGTTGAAAAGTGTGCTACAAAGTACCAATCCTGACCGCATTTTGAGCCAAAATTTCCTAAAAATCGAACAACCTGAGCACATTTTGAAATCCGATAGCTATTCGACCTATGGTTGTATTTTAAACCGTACTCCTCACCATATCTATTACTACTAACTTGATAGGTGCATATATTCAAGAATCATTTTTATAATTTATTTTCTTCTTTTGCTCACCACCTTTACCCGTGGGAAGTGAGCACCATATAACTTTTTTCGTTTATTGTTAGTTTAAGGACATTAAAAAAATTAAATATACATTCCATTATCATAGACGGCCCTACTGCAGATCATAGTTCGAAAAGTAGGTTACAAAGTACCAAGTCTGACCGGATTTTGAGCCAAAATTTCACAAAAATCGAAAAACCTGACCGGATTTTGAGCCAAAATTTCACAGAAATTGAAAAACCTGACCTGATTTTGAGCTAAATTTGCCAAAAATCGAAAAACCTTTTCGACCTATGCTGCAGATGACCAGGCGGGATAATATTCCCTGGCCCGTTTCGGCCCTGGTTCCGCCCCATTTTGGAGCGATCTGGGCTTCTGCTTTAGTGACAAGCGTGCGTCATAAATTAATGATAATTCAATCTTCAGATGAGGTCCTCGACTCGTTTGCTGATCATGCGCAAGCGAGAGCTGGAGCGCGAACTGGAGCGGAAATTGATCCCCGTAAGTCAATAAATCTTTGATCTTTGGTCTTTTTAATGATTCATCTTTATATATATATATATATATATATATATATATATATATATATATATATATATATATATATATATATATATATATATATATATATATATATATATATATTAGGTGAATTCATAAGTAACGCTCGTTTTTTTGTCTCAACTTCAGTCGCCTCGTTCTTGCTCTGTTGTTATTGCCAGCATCCATGCTGTATACACTAGATAGACTGTCCCTCGGATATCCTACGGTTGCTTTCGATTCACTTGCCGCGTGTCCTCCAGGCGAGAAAACCGCACAATTTCGCCCCCGACGGAATTCACATTCGCAACGTTATTTTATTCCTCTCTCTCTCGGGCTTGAAACGCCCTGACTTCCAACATCGCCTAGCAGAGGTGTACCCTTCACATGTGCCTCACGTAACAGCGGTGAGAAAGTGAGCCTTCAAATTCGAGAAACAGGACTTTTCCCTCGAAAATCAAGATCAACCCAGTCGCCTACCGGAGGTGGATCTCGATCGATTGCTCCAAGAGGAAAGGGCTGATCCGTATCCCGATACCGGTGATATTGCAAGGGCACTTGGGGTCAGCCAGAGCACTGTGGTACATGGCCTTCACGCTCTCGGAAATAAGTGAAAATAGGGAAGATGTCTATCCCACATCCTAGCCGACTACGACAAGGATCGCCGACTGGACATGGCAAAGACTTTTCTAACTCTACGTCGCCGGCTTGTTTGGCTGGTCTACGTTATAACCGGTGATGAAAAGTGGGTGCCTTACGATTACAAAGATCCAATGAGACCGTGGTTCGGTGAGCGCGAAAAGCGAGCAGATGTCCCCAAACCCGATTTTCACCATCAAAAAGTTATGTTGTGCATCTGGTATTCGGTACGGGGAGTCGAGTACTGGGAACTCCTTCCCGAGGGTACGACCATCACGACACATGTCTACACTCTCCAGCGGCGGAAGCTAAGACTCCACCTCGAACAATCACGCGGGAAGGACAATCGGATCTAATTTCAACATGACAACGGTCGACCTGATACCAAAAGAACAACCCAGACTGAGCTAACGGGGTATGACCGAACTGTACTTCCCCACCCTCTGTACTTACTCGACCTTGTCGACTATGGTTGCTACCTCTTCGAGGCGCTCCATCACTTCCTCACAGGGCAAAGCTTCAAAGACCGAACCACTATCCATACCGTACTCGCCACCTATTTCCGGAATTTGCACCAGTCCTTTTATCACGAAGGGATCCGCAAACTGCCGGGTAGAAGGTAGAAGGTGACCGATGCGAATGGAAAATATTTCTAGAATTCTCCATGCTTTGTTAAATTTTTGTGACAATTTTATTGGAAAGCGAAAAACGAGCGTTACTTATGAATTCACCTAATATATATATATATATATATATATATATATATATATATATATATATATATATATATATATATATATATATATATATATATATATATATATATATATATATATTAGGTTGTCGTCGTTGTCGGGAAAGTCTTGATAACTATGTTTGCCTTTCCACTGTGTGTCGCAGTTGCACTCTGGTTTTCTCTCGTTACTAGTGAATACCAAGCAGCGAGGGACCTTTGCAGTAAACAACTCCCCATTCCATTCCCATCAGTCTGGCTGTAGTAGTACAACGATGTATGTCCCTAGTGATTTTTACAACCGCGATGTTCCACTTTACCTCTTCCTATCCGACACCACGATGAAGGATTCGGATACCCTCTTGAAGATTTTTTATGGCACACATACCCACACTTCAACACCATCAATAATTGGTTCCATCGCTTCAAAGGAAACGACATTTCCTTCCATAAACGGCAGACCCCGTGAGTTGGATTTGGACACGTCGAAGAAACTTGTGGAATCGGACCCATTTCAAAGTGTCCGTAAAGTAGTCGTCACACTTGGAGTCCGCCATAGCACAGTCGAGGAATATCGGAAATCCATTGGAATAAGAAAATTTCTCGATCGATTCATACCCCACGATTACACCAAAACCAACCTTGATCGTCGAATCGATGATTCCATTACCCATCCCACTCTCCACCCTGGGGATCGATGGCTGGACCGGCTCATAACGGGGGATGAAAAGTGGGTCTACTACGATAACAACCACAGGTGAGCCGAGTGGGTTGAACAACGAGAAACCCCACAGGATGCCCCCAAACCTAACAAGGGAATGACCAACCATCCCCGTCGAGTTATGACTAGTGACATATACCATTCGAATCACCATGTGATTCTGATACTACATCTTTAATGACTGGACTCAAACGTTTATGATCTTCGAGAAAATCGATGTTGAAATTCGGCCAAATTCGTGTGGTTTTCTACACAACGCATGCGGATGGGTTGGTGAACTCTACTATCTTCTTCCCAAACATCGGCTCGTGTAGTGTAGTGGATAAGATGCCTGCGTTTACTTTTGACTGTCAAGGTTTCGACCCCCCTTGCCGCACTTTTCTTTTGCTGATTTTGTTGCTGTAGAAAGTTTGAAATGTTTTGCTGTGATTATGAAAGCTAGAAAAAAGAACACATTCAGCAAGTTTTCTTGATGGAAAAAACACTCCTCAAGGAAAATTGAACTTTGATCTTTTTGTTTATGGCATTTTTTTTTGAAATCTCCTTCTCCCTCTCCCTCACCCGCACAGTATTCTGGTCCAAGCCATTTTTCTTCCAAAGCAAGACAAAGGAGAGACCATTGTATTCGAGAGAGTTTGTATGTTGAGCGGTCGTTCTTGCTTTGAAAGTCATGAGAACGCTGTGCCCGAGGTCGATGTCATGCAATGAATGACCTGAAAAACAGCAATGAGAGTTCAAAGATCAAAGATCATGCGAGTACGGTAAGTGCTTCCATTTCTTCTTGGACTGTCTTTCAAAGCCTTTATGTCATTGTTCTTCCTGTTCATTCACTATGTGCCACAGATGTGAAAACTGTATTTTCCTTACTTCACTCATTTTGTTGTTCAAACGTGTTGAGTGTGTTCTTTTTTTCTATAATCACAGCAAAACATTTCAAACTTTCTACAGCAACAAAATCAGCAAAAGAAAAGTGCGGCAAGGGGGCTCGAACCCTTGACAGTCAAATTAAACGCATGCATCTTATCCACTACACTACATGAGCCGATGTTTGGGAAGAAGATAGTAGAGTTCACCAACCCATCCGCATGCGTTGTGTAGAAAACCACACGAATTTGGCCGAATTTCAATATCGATTTTCTCGAAGATCATAAACGTTTGAGTCCAGTCATTAACGATGTAGTATCAGAATCACATGGTGATTCGAATGGTATATGTCACTAGTCATAACTCGACGGGGATGGTTGGTCATTCCCTTGTAACCTGCGCCCCCCAAAAACCCGTGACATCAGTGTGGTGGGGAATGGATGGTGTGATCAGATGGCAGCTGCTCCCCGAGGGTATGAGGATTACCAGGGCCAAGTGCCTCACACAACTACGGAACATGATGAAGGCAGTCGATCATTCAAGCCTGAAGGACAAAAAAGTATATTATCACCACGATAGCGTCCATCACCATGTCTCCAATACAGTCTGGCAGGAACTGACCGTATATGGATGGATGGTTCTCCCTCACCCCCCGTATTCTCCTGACTTGGCCCCGTCAGAATACTACCTTTTCGCAAGCCTGACCCGTGCCCTTCAAGATAGGACCTTCAAGTTCCGTGGAAGTGTCGAGTCTGCACTCAAGCAATACTTTATATCGCGCCCAGCTGGGTTCTACAACGAGGGGCATCACACATTGACCGAACGTTGGTGCTACATTTGTTGATCATGATGGAGCATATAACCCATAATGTACTTCTCTTTGCTTCGAGAAATAAACGATTGAAAAAGTTATCAAGACTTTCCCGACAACCTAATATATATATATACAGTAGCAGCCAAAAGTATTCGCCTAATATTTTGAAAAATCATAACTTTTGACTCAGATGAGCAATCGGGCTCATGTTTTGGCAGGATACTATAGTACATGGGGGCATCGTATCCTACTCCCGTTGTTATGATTCGTCGTCGTTGTATTGTGTAGCGAACCTGGAACCTCTGTATACTTACGCAGCGATAATTATTTCCTCAGCGGGATTTTTCTGTGACTTGTTGTTATCAGTGTATGAACAACATTTACTGAGGAGTAGAATCCGCGATGCGATCCTTTCGGGTTAATGCATTCCTCTGAGAAATTCGAAATTTCCGACACACCTGATTTTGGGCAAATATGTCATAACTTTGTGTTCAGTGTTGCTGTGGGATCAAAACTTTACAGAGATAATAGTACATGAGTGATACAAAACCTGACCGAGTATGAGCTCGATCGCTTGAATTTTGAGTTTTTCGAAAATTAATTTTTCACATTTTTTGAGATATAGGAAGTACCTGCTCATATCAATTTCCATTCTGTTTAATAGTCAGATGTCTTCAATATATAGTAGACGACAGGTTACTATTGTTTCGAAAAATTTCGAGTTTTTCGAGAGAAGTTATAACTAGATAAAAGAGGTCGAAATATGTAAGGGTACGAATTTTTCAGGCCATTCAAAAATTTACACGATTTTTTGTGGGATTAAAAGAGCATCGCTTAGATTATATTATACGGCCTATTGATCAGTAAATGTTATGGTCTCATTTACCAACTCTCTTTCCTCGACTAGATATATATTTTTATTTATGACACCTTTACTCTAACTTCGACATGTCCTTCTTGAATTGCGTCGTACGGAGTGAACTGAAACAGAAACGTATCACCAACTACCCCAGTCAATGAAGCCAAGGGCGCTATGTCGTATAACAGTCTTCTCCTGGTATCGTCATTTCAATAACAACATTTTTTCTTTGGTTGAAGAACCAAGGTCATGACGCCCTACCAGCTAAAATGAAGGCCTGGTTCTTCGAACTGACAGAAGTTAGCCGAATCAGAGCTTGTGATACCTGGATCAGACAAATGGTACTCCACGATCCATTATCCATCGCATCCCCATTCGGTCTTCCCTTCGTCCCAGGGCACCTTAATTGGTCCCCCATGCACTCTCGGTCCTATGCTCAAAACAGCTCAAAAACCGAGTCGACATCTCTACTTCAAATCTCGACCGCTCTCGATCCACTGATTGAGTGAAGTACATTGTCTACCACGATGAAGAGTGGATGTTGTACGACGGTATGAAGATGGAATGGCTGCATGCTTGGAAGGAAGCAAAACCCTTACCTAAACGCAATTCGAATGGAAAGAAAGAGTCACCCTGATTCTTCTTCTGTCCTCTTGGTGTTGTTTAAACGAACTGCTACCTTAGGGGCTGACTGTTAACACCGATGCCTTCTGCGAACAACTGGAGTAGATGGAGACCCAAGTCCTTCTCAGCCGCTTTGTGTGAGGAAAAGTATTACTTTTAATGAACAACGCGAGGACACATCACACTAACAAGACGCAGGTCAAAATTAAGAATTTAGATATTGGCTGGGTTCCCCATCCGCCGTATTCCCCCGACCTGCCCCTTGTGAATGCCACGCTTTCCGATCTCTCGAGCCTTGCTGCAGAGGGAAAACCTTCCGTAGTCTGACAGATGTGAAACGGAAATCGACCTTTGGATTGCCTCGCTCCCTAATGAGTTTTGCCAGAACGGTGCCATGCAGTTGCATACGAGATGGAGGATAGTTGTTCATAAACGTAGACAGTATGTCACCATTTGAATGTAGTTGCTTCGTTTGTTATTTGAAAAAATATGAAGTATGAAAAAAGTGCAAAGACTTTTGGAACACCCTAATATATATATATATATATATCGATAATTTTATCTCACACGTCAATTCAGGTACCGCCTCCGACGAAGAAGATTTCGAAGGTGAAGCAGAGGAGACCGGAAGAAGTTGAAGAGGAGGTAGTAGGATGTTTTATATATTTCCATACGTTTTTTAATGTAAAAAAGGAACTTTAAGACTTTAAGTTTTCGCAATAGAGATCTTAATAATGTTATTACGAAACGCGTTTGAGATATCGCCCCCGGCCGAGAAGATTTCGAAAATTATGAAAACGAAAATGAAACAGGAAGAAGTTGAAGAGGAGGTATATTGATATTTCATATATTTATGTATAATATCCCGATTACGTTGTGTAAAATGTAAAAAAAGAACTTCAAGTTTCGAAAAACAATAGAGATTTATCTTGACAATATTATCGCGATACTCGTTGCAGGAATCGCCTCCGACTAAGAAGAAGTCGAAAGTGAAGCAGAGGATACGGGAAGAAGTTGACGAGGTATTACGATGCATCATATATTTCACTATCATACATTCTCTTGCTCTGCACTCCGCACTCTCATATCTCAATGCTCTCTCTCTCTCTCTCTCTTTAAGAATTGCATATCTTTGCATAGAAATGAGCCGTATATAGTTGGTCGATCCTCGCATTGTGAGGCTATGAAAATGTTTGATATATTTCAACGCACATTATGATTATTCAACGATATTTGTTATCCTTGAGCGTCACCACCTCAGCGGACACAGTAATTTCAATCGAACATTGGACGGGTTCGTCTCCGAGATTCTTCAGGGATCGAAAATTGCAGAAAATGTTACTATTTTACTTCTCTCATTTTTGGCCCAGGCAGGAAGTTCCATTCTTCATTCACGGCCAAAATGAATGTGTATTTGAATCGAAAAATAGCCTGCACCAAAAAAAAATAGAAAAGTTCCAAGTTTACAGTGGGCGGCGGCACACGGGTTTCGGAAATTTTTCATTGCAATCTATTTGCAGGTCGACACCTCACTCTGCCAGATATGCAACTTGCCAATACAAACCTCGTAAGATTTTTTGTTTTTTTTTCTTCCGAAAATGGTGAATTATCCGCTGAAAACTTTGAATTTATGATCCAATTACTCTCACCCAGACAAAGGCAGCAGATCAAAATTAAATTTTGAAAATTTCAGATAAAATTAAAGTTGAATTTTAAATTAAGTCTTTGATCTTTAATCTTTGATCTTTGATCTTTGCAGGTACCTCTACTATCACGCGAGTGACCATGTGGAGATGCACTCATACTTCTGTCCCGTTGTCGATTGTACGTTCTCGTGTAGGAAGAGCGAAGATGTCAGTTGGTGGTTTTTTTCCTCATATTATGGATGAAATTTAGTGGAATTTCCAAAAAAATCGTAAAATTATGACCAAATTTTGCGGCTTCATTGTTTTTAATGTACTTTTGGACCAAAAATCTTGATTAACCTTTTTTTTAAATTCAAAAGTTGCATTATTCAGGCGCAGAATCATATGAGGATTGCACACAATGATCGTAGGACTCGCGTCTCGAACGTCATTACCTACTCGGCACCGTGCGTTTGCTATGCTCATTTGGGTTGACAGACAGACGAACTGACAGAGGGTCTGCCATCTGTCACAGATAGAGAGATGCAGAAATGACAGGGACAGACAGATGTGGCAGATGAGGGCACAGTGGATGACAGGTGTTGTGCTTCGAACTAGGCGGGCATGGAAAATTTTGTCAAAAAACGGCGAAACCGATGTGAACGCATACTCTTTATAGTAAACTTTCTCGTCAGACCAAATTTAATTTAACATTATGATAAAATTACTACGATCCTCACTTTTGCTTCTTTACCTATGATCGTTAACCAAATATCACCGGGTGACACCCGAACACCAATACGATTCCTTTTTTGGTTGTTGCTGTGAATTTATTCCAATTCGTATTCTTATTCTTTATTTCGTCATATTATACGTAACAGGAAAAATAAAGACATAAAGGTATTGATGGATGTCCGTCGCTAAGGTAGCGATATCGGTTAGGGTTTTGGGTACAGTGTCAGTTTGGGAGCTGCTGGCGAATCTTGGGGGGAAAAAGGATAATTATATCTGGACCAATCACACATCATTTGCAGTCATCAACGTCTGTTTCTGAGGGAATGTGATGCGATGATGAGGAGAGCGTTTCCTGGTAGTGCGAATAGACAACAGGAGGAGAACAACGAGACGGGTGAACCTGAGGTCAGTACAAGAATAGAAAGGGGTCGAATATTTATTAACACTTTATTACGTTGTAGTTGCATTTTTGTGCACTTCTTGGTGTATGAGAAAGAATGGATAGAAAGTGTAAGGAGTGGGAATCTCTTTGTTGGGACTATTACGTTTCACGTATCAGTAGTACGATATTTTTACACAACATGTTACGAGAACATATGAGGCTGTTTGCGAAAGAATCGAGAAAAGGCCGGCACAGTCATAAAAAAATCAAATTTTTGGGTATCAGAATTTTCAAGAGTGCTGGTGACGATGTCTATGTTCTCTTTCTTTTTTCAAGCCCTATGCGTAAAGCCTCGGGGGCGGTAAAGCTGTGCACGTTGTGCTGTTTTTTTGTTCCATCAGTTTTTTAAATTCAAATTCAAAATTAAAATTCATAAAATTCTGTTCCAGGAGGCTCGTCAAGCTGCTGATCGTGATGAGGTCATTGTCAAACAGGAGGCTGTAGAAGGAATTGAGGTCAGCATATTTAAAGAAAAATTAAATTAGCAGGATTGGGATTGGTTATAAGAGAAGGAGTGTAAGGATATCTTTGTTAGGACCATTCGTCTGCCATATCACTTGACCAAAAAAAAAAAAAAATTTTTTTTTAAAATTTCATCAACCTATTTTTTTGTCAAAACCTGTTATAAATAATCTTGTTCCAGGAGGCTCAAGTTGCTGTTGATTGTGAAGGGACGACTGTCAAGGAAGAACCAGCGAGTGTATAAACTACACACGAGTTATCGATTTATCGATTTTTGTTGATCTCAATTACGATATAGGTTAAAGATTTGATTGGTTGATTGATTGATTGATCGATTGATTAATTAATTGATTTATTGGTTGATTGATCGATTAATTTATTGATTGATTGATTGATTGATTGATTGATTGATTGATCTATCTTCACTTTGGCATTTTATTGTGATAAAAAACGTTTAGCTCTTGTTACTGTTATAGTTATTGTTACAGTTTTGCTTTTTAGAGATAAATTGTTTGCAATCCATTGATTTCGAACGCTAAGCACCATTACATCATCATACTGTTAAAATTGAAAAATTGTTTTGATCTTTGATCTTTTATAACGAAATCATCTTGACTATTGTGTTAGTGTTTCATCGTACATAGCCCAGTGATAATTCTTCGCTCATAACGAGACCTGATCTTTGATCTTTGGTGTCCATGTAGTCATTCCATGATTTTGTTCATTTATCTTTCAAATGGACATTACTTTTGAATACGATCTCTCTAAAAACAACGTTTCGAGAGCGGTCATGGCGTAAGAGACCGGAGAAGGAGGACTTTCGATCTGGCCCTCCGTACTTTCATCATAGACACATACCGGGGACAGACCGATGAAAGTTGTAGTGAAAATGCCCTTAGGCTCAAACCCGGCTCACATATGTCGCATAAAATAAAAAATTGAAAAATTCATAACTTTTCAATCTTGATAGCTAGGACTTATATTTCTTTTTATTGGTGAATAACATGTCGTGCACTCTTATAAACACTGCTGAGCAGTAATTTCATATCGTTCTGAATATGTTTTTTTCGTGTCTGATTTTCGGATTTTTCGGCTTCTATCCTCGTTGAAGAGAGACGGCGGGTAATGACATAGTTCATATTGTAGCCCTGCTTGCACCAAAATACCCACTGCTTATGGACAATTACCATGGACATGTGTGCGCGGGCAGTGTAGATATAGTACAGAATAAAGAACTTGCTAATATATTCAATAAAGGCACTAAAGTTAGAACAAAAAAATCTACTACTGTAAATAAAATAATCGAAGAAATAAAATTAAATCATAATATCAAAGCCGCTCTAATCTTATAGATAAGGACTCTATCAACATAATCATCAACATTTTGGTATTGATTGCTCTAAAAAAAACAATAAGGACCATATAACTTTATTTCCACGATGAACAATTAGCCAACAACAACATATACTTTCACTACAAAGATGATGGTGTGCCGGCCACGGGCAGTCAAGTGACAAAATTCGAACGGATAATAATAATAATACAATCAAACTCTATAACTCTCTATAATAATATATTTAATCGAGCCCCTCTGTATGAATATATTGTATTATGAAGCTAGACGAGAAATATTAGAACGTGACGCGTCCAGCATTGTTGCGAGTTAACAGGGGAAGTACAGACATGGGAGACTGGTGCAATCCGTAATAAGAGACAATAAAATGCATATTGAAGCTATGTGAAGAGAAGTCTGCACTCAATATGCGCTAATATTAAATAAACCAAAAAAATTCCTCCGGAATGAGCTTTCAAGAAAATACAGTGAGAAATATAACGGATGAATAGGCGTGTGCAATAAACCGGTAGAGCTGACATCACAGAATAAAAAAAAGTTTGCGAATGTTTGTATGCTTATATCACAGTTGACGATGACACGAAGGGACGGGTCGCATAATCAATTAGACGGAGGGTAGGGGCCGATCAAGCTGCTGTAGTAGTCGGCGCTTCGGTCTCCGTCTCTTCTTCCTTTATTGTACCATTATCAGTGATCTTCTCTTTGCTGAAGTCATGAGGTTCCTAAAATCGATAATAGAATTGCCACATTTATCTTAAAGAGTTAAATTTACTCGCCATATTTGGCATCACTTCCTCGTAGACTAAGAAAGCAAGAGAGCATTGTCAGAGCAGAGAATTTCTAATTAGATCCTGGTGTGACTTTCATTTGTCAACATTCACATATTCGTTAATTTAAAATTATACAGATAAATGGATATGATTCATTTCACAGTACAACATTAGCATTAATTTAATTTTAATTTTAATTTAAAATACCTGAGGAGTGTCGATGGGAGTCATGGGAGTCTTGTTCTCTTCGTCGCCCTTTTTATGTTTGTACAGAACGTCTGTGGCTTGGATCTCACCTAAACTTACATTGTAGAAGTACTCAAGTTATCCATGGGATACCTGTCTTTAGGTTGAAACTGCGTCCCTTAATGTTTCCGTGATCGATGGGCGATAGCCAATTTACGATTGAGCCCATCAAGGGAAGTTGTCGCATGACTCCCTGCAAGGATAATCCTTTAAAATCATTCCTTCTTAGTCCAAGGTAGTCCAAAATTTGTGATTTGCGAAAATACATGTAAAGATTTCGTTTTTCTTGTTTTTTGGTTCATTGTATTTAAATCACAAAGTATCAGAAAATAATGATCCGATAACAATGAATATTCAACCTCTTGCTGTATCCTAGCATCGTTCTCGTGTTTCAACTCTTCATTTGCAGCCTCGATTCCCTTTCGAATCTGCTCGGCAAGCGTATCGAGATACTGTAAGAAATGCAAGTCATACTTCGCTTGACAAAACGGCAATATCTCAATTTTGCATCGAACGAGTATTTGTTATGAGGCTTCAATAGCGAAAATACACTTATTCAGCATTATGAATTAGAGTTTTGACCTGTTGACTATTCTCGATTTCCTTTCCACGCTCAGCAACCATCTCCATGAGATCAGTGAGGTCTTTCGAATCAGAGAGCATACCGAATTTGACACAGTTCACGCCGAACCTACAATATACTTATGTACACTTTTATTAATTAACACTGATCACATTTCGCAAAATAGTTATTACATTATCGAGGCTACTATAAAGGATTCAAACCTTGATATTATAAAAACCACGAAATGGCGCAAAGATTTATAGACGAATTATAATAGAAAACGAACAATGACGATTCTCCCGATGAGAATGCAGTGTCAACCGATCGAAGGGAGTGGACAAGTTCCATATTGAGCATGGACACTTGTTGACGTTGTTTCTCATTCCACTCTTCAGGATTCGTCTCTTTGACGATTGAAGGAATGTAACTGAAATGTAAAATTGAAATAAATCAGTTCTAAAATTATCGCTTACGTTGTACAAAGACAGAGAAAAGAAGACTACACTCACAGAAAATTCCCGTGTCTATAAGGGAATTATTCCCTAGAAAAGTCTCTCTACGGAATTCTTCCCTTATAGATAAGGGAATTCGTCCCCTATGAGGGAATAAATCCCTTACCCATGAGGGAAGAATTCCGTAGAGAGACGTTACTAGGGAATTTTTTCTCTGTGTAGAAAGAAGAAAAGAAGAAGAAGGAAAGTATCATAGACAGTTTCTCGTTTTCTTTTTCGATTAGAACATAAAATATGTGAGACAGCTTACCAAACAGCTCCTACACCCGCCCATTTCGAGATTGGAAGTTGGGCGAGTGAAGGGAAATCTGCTTTCATTGCGGCGAACTGTTGACGAGCCGAGACTGTCGAATCCACGATGGCGAGTACCTGAAAGACGTACAGTCTATGCTAATACTATCTCGTCCAAGCGTTTTAAGACCAAAAAATTTAATGAGAATCTACATGGATCCATTATAGGCAGTGTTGGAATCGTACCAAGTGTAATCGTACCTATTGTTTGCTCATATTCATAAAAACATGAGTCAATAAAATTCACTCAAAGAACATTTATGAGTGGACAAGATCATAAGGCATTGAAAACGTAAATCGTTGTGTTCTTACATCAGACAGTTGTTTTATCAAACGCTGGACGTGATCCATGTTGGAAGAATTCGCTGAAAATGTAACGATTTAACAAAGGCAAAAAATATGATGTTGATACCTGAAGCATGTTCGAGAGGACAGAATCTGAAAGCAGTTCCATGGAATCCACCAAGTTCGATCATATGGATGCCCAATGGTTGACATTCGCCAAGAAGACCTTGTCCCAACTCAAATATTCATTTTAGTCTATTTAAATATTTTAATAAGTTCGATGTTTAACAAATATTTGTACAGTCAGTGTGAAAGACGTTTATATGAAAGTTATACAGTTATACAAACCCAGCAGTTGACGCTCTCAGCATATTCCAGTTCAATTTCAATCTTCTTTGTCAGGGCGGCTAATTCATCGGCGTTTCTCTCCTCATCAGAGAGTGCACTCATCTTCCTGTGTGCCTTAATGTACAATTGTGATTGTCTCAAACCCGTCTGGAGAGTGTCGTAGACTTACAGCAATGGCCTCTTTGAGAGGCTGGTACTTGTACTTGAAGATGAGTACAGAAGGAGCGATATATTGGTTCTTGAAGACCTGATAATAATGATAATGAAAAACGCTCACATATAATTAATACATTTAATGCCACTGACGACGATCGTGTTCGAAAGTTGGGCAAATAAAAGTAAAAATAATAGACCTTGTTTGCGAATTCGATGGCGTTGTCCACTCCGACGATGTCGATCTGAGCAAGGGCCGACAATCCCTTCAGCATCACTTTACTCTGCAAAGAAAAAAATCAAATGCGTAAAAATCTCTATTTACCGAACAGCAAAAAATTCATTAAACTTCGCCAGCAAATCTATTTTATTATTAAATTATTCACCAAGAAATATGCGTTCTCGACAATGTCCGTGATTCGCTTGGGCGTGAGGTACTGGCAGGCAACCCACCAGGGGAGTGTATCGAGCTTGGCACGATAAGTGGGCTTGTACCCTTCGACTGAACGATGGATTGTCTGCAAATGCATACCGTACATCGTTAAAACAAACAAAATTGTTTTACCACAACAGGAGCGGTGGAGACTCCTAGCCAAAGGGCGAGAGGGAGCGTCATGGAATCTACTTGTGATAGAACATGCACGAGAACTTCTGTCGGCTCGCGAAGAGTGAGAGCAGCCACGGCCTGAACGTGGATAATATCGTAGCTATTAGTTCCATATATTAGATAGGCGCCTAATTAGTGTGATTGATTAGAGATGCAGTTACGCGCAATTAAAAATGTAATCATATTGTATTGCTGTTTTCTTGCACTATGTGGAATCACAAAAGAAATATCATCTAGAGTATTTCATCATTATTCTAATTTGAGCATAGTTCAATATTCTACGGGTTCGGCTATAACCATATGGCAATCACAGGAGAGAGAAATAAGGCACTAGGTCGAATGATAACCGTTGAATAAGAACTGACTGGATGATAACCGGAAGCTACCAGATGAGAACTGAGCGTATGAGAACCCACTGAATGAGAACATACAGGATTAGAACCCACCGGATGAGCACTGCGCAAAATTTGGAATGAAATGGCCGCTGAGTACTCATCCGACACGTTCTCATTCAGTAGGTTCTCATTCGGTCGGTTCTAATACGCTCAGTTCTCACTTAGTGGGTTATCATCCTATGGGTTCTCATTCACTCGGTTCTTAAGCGCTCAGTTCTCATTGAGTGGGTTCTTATACGCTCAGTTCTCATCCGGTAGCTTCCGGTTATCATCCAGTCGGTTCTTATTCAACGGTTATCATTCGACCTAGTGCCAGAAATAAGCATGAGCATTCATTAAAAATTATGCATGACTAAATACCTGTCCCACAATATGCAGCCAGAATCTGCACTTGTTCTTGCGGATGTCGATTATTTTGCTGATCATATCATTCTGGCCGAGAATGGATGATCCAACCACACCGAGTAACATCAATGGCTTCTTGCCTGCAGCGATGTCCTCATCGAGAAGCTTCTCGAATGCGTGATGGTCCTCAAGATTAAATCACCCAATACTTTTAATCCATTATGAACTGGTAAAGCAACGGTGAATTTTGTTGTAGTTAACAATATTTAAATGTGATTGATGGTGTCACATACAATTCTTCCTTCGATCTCTGACAGATCACCCTCGAGCTTGGGCAGAACGACGACGTCGCAGATGCCGAACTCGGCGGTCAAATAAGGAGCGATATCAAGGTGTAGGGCAGGGGAAACGTAGATCACTGGGGCACCCTGACACAATACATTGCACATATTCAGTCATGGTAAGAAAACAATCGATAATATTGTTTTATTATCCAGAGTATGACGTATCAACACCAGACCTGTTCAGCGAATGCTCGCCATCCCTTGGTCGCGTAGTCATTGCCGTAGGCTTGCTTGATGGCGAGTTTGACAGCGTGACCTTAAAATTATGATTCTGTAATCATTGAAGAAGATATAATAAAGTAATGACAAACCGATTCCATTACGAACAGCATTGGCAGTGCTACTCTCGGTCTCGGAACAGTAAACCTGAAAATATTCTTGCTTAGTTCGAAAAGCCATTTTAATCGATATGTTCATATTTCATTCTTGTATCGTCAATGTCTATAGTCTTAGTTGAAAGTAGTTGGTAAAGCGACGAACACATAAAATGTGCGTTGGATGACTTATGTATGGGATTATGTGAACAGCGGTAACCATAAGCCCTCAAGACAAGAATGAGCTCTAGCGGTTTTTGATCGCTTACACTACTTCGTAGACACGTACTGATATTCCACTCCGCTAATATTATGACATAGCATTCTAATAAATATTAATGAAAATGCACTCAATGTGAAGTTCAAAAAAAAACTAACCATAGCATCAGGGAATCGAAACAGTTGCGTGAATGTAGCTGACGTATTACCAAACAACCACGAAGCGATGCTCTGTTTGTGATGACTACCAAGTAGATCGATATAGGCCTTCAGAGATGATGACGTCACGAGGGTTCGACCGAGTTCGCTCAAACTCTTCCTGTAATGTAAGTAATGTTAATTTCGCCATTACAATTATTGCAAAGATTATTTATTATCATAGAAAATAAAGATTCCTTGACTGTAAGAACATCTACAGATTTTGATATTGAATATTCGGTGTTTCGACCTTTTTTTTAATGAGGACTTTTGCGTGAGAATATGGTACTTATAACTGTGTTTACATTTACAAATATACAAACTCACTTGAGGTTTCTTCCGCTCTGACCCGCCGTTGCTTCATCCCTGCCCAGCCAGTCATCATTAACGATAAGTTGCTCAAGCTGTTCAAGGACGGGAGATACGGAACTGGAGGAGAGACGAGAAGTACGACGTTCGATGGGCTTGGGCTACCAAAGAATGGGATTATTAATCATAACAACTGTTAAATCGTCTCTAAATAGCTTAATCGTTGTAGCAACCTATAACAACCTTAAGAAAAGATTTTCGCCAAAAATATGTTTTTGCCATACTAAATAAGTGAAGCTTTACCTGGCAAACAGATGCTTTTCTAGCCTCATCGGACACTCCTGAGTCGTTTGAAGAGCTCTTTGCACTGCCTGGAGAAGGCTGAGACTGCTGCTCCATCTTACTGTAATAAATAGTTATGAGAAATGTTTAAATTGGTTATAACCTGACCAGCCGGCACGTTTTGAAACTCCCTATTGAGAACTAATTCAAAATTAAAATAATGAAAGTTTTGTGGCAAAGTGATTTTTCATTTATTGATAGACTATTTAACTAGAAAATAGAAAAGGACCGTAAAAATAGCTGTTACCAATTTCCTACAGCGACATGTGTAGTAGATAAAAGCGTGATTTTCGATTGGAAGGAGGACACTATTCACTGGTCTCTTTGCTTTCTTCCACAATTTCTGCTCCTCCTACTCTCATTCTTATCTCTGACTTCTCTCCTCTTTTATGCTCTCACAACAGCGCATATGATTTAGTTTCACTCTGTCTCCCTCTCCCACTCTCTCTCTCCTTCTCTCTCCCACTCTCTCTCTCTCCTTCTCTTTCTCTCTCCCACTCTCTCTCTCCTTCTCTCTCTCTTCCACTCTCTCTCCATCTCTCAATCTCTATCTTTCTCTCATCTGCCCATGTCCCTCGCAATCTCTGTATTCCCTCTGCGATTCCTCTCCTGAAAACCCGGATGGACCCAAGGGCCAAGAGATAGACGGAGAGACAGAAAAGACCAAAAGATGAATAAAGAGCGTATAAAACGTCGTGCATCCTTTATTGTCTTCCTTAATAACCCCGTTTTCTTCTCTCTCCCAATTATGTTCCTCTCAACATCATTCGTTCATTTTTTTTCATATAGGCCCGCGGAAGAGACCATGGTATGTAACCAGAATTTTGCAAAGGATAATGAAAAGAATGTCTTGTTATGGTTTTGCAGAGGATATATTGGAAAAGAAAAAAATATATTAGGTGTTCGGGCACCTATTTCAGACACCGTAGAAGAATTTATATTCCGCATCCTGGAGGACCTCGCGCTTCAATTTGTGAATTATTGTAGTGCCCATTGTGCACTATCACCTTCATCATCCATAACATTTACATTTGAATACTCAACAGGCATTGGGGCCAAAATAGAATTAAAGATTAGAATTCGGAAAACAAAACGGGAGTGTAAATCTACTGGAAGCATTGTCAGAATAAATTTATGAACAATTTTCCATTCAGAAAATAGGTGTGATCATGAAAAGAATTACTTTTGAAGTTGTGACAAGGACTTTTCCGGATTGTGGGCTCAATAAACCAATCTCCTTCGTATTTGAGTCCCTGTCATATTTTAACGACATAGCCAGGTATCCCCTTACTTACAATTCATCAATGGACTCTAGAGTGGATGTTGACCTTCTCAGCAGGACTGGAGATGATAAATCGTAAGAGGAAGACCGAAGACAGATCATATTGCACTAGTATGACGAAGTAAGAAAAAAGGAGTGGGGCTATAACCGAAGTGAAGTTGGAGACGCCTCGTTGTTTGGTTCGTGTATGAACGACCTGAGAGTCAATCACATAAGCTATTCATGAAGTACGAGAAATGGATCGTCGACACCGCAAAAGTCACTAATCCAAGCAGAAAGCAGGGGGCTTCAGTCCAAGTTTGGAGAGGACAATAGATGAATGGGCAACAACAACAAAAGCATCTGGATGAATAGAGAGGGCAAAGATATTTTTATCTCGTGTAAGAGAATGAAAAGATAGACCCTCGAGTTCGTCCTCGAGTCGCAAAAAAGTGAATACAGCCCAAATTAAGCCATGATACTATGAAGAATAGGACGGAAGAAAGAGCACATGACAAAAAGGAGACATTGCTGCTGAAGATGGAAAGTTGAGATGAGTGAGAAAGAGACATTTGCTAATTAGTGGCTAAGAAAGTGGAGGGATTATGTGACTTCTACTCTCCGTATACGGCTCGGTCTCTCCTTCTCTGCTTCTCCCATGTTATTGCCTCTGTTCCTATTTGCCTCTGTTCCTCAATCTTTATCCGTACCTATAATCATGCCTCAAGATGTTTGTTATCTTCTCAAGCGAGTCAGTTCCTCATGTTCCTTACCTTCTGATAACATTCCTTCTATCATTTATAAAAATTGTCACTCAACCTTAGCCTACCCTCTTTCTCTAATCTTCAATTACTCTATCGCATTGGGAGAGATTCCTTCCATATGGAAAATCTCCACAATAATTCCAATCCCCAAGATTTCCTCCCCATCTATTGTTTCCCATTTTCGTCCAATCTCGCTCACTCCCATTGCATGTAAAGTTTTAGAACGTTTTCTCAAACCGCGCATTATGAAATGGTGTAATATCCACAATGTAATCCCTCAGGAACAATTCGGTTTTATGTCCGGTAGATCTACTGTATCCCAACTCCTGCATTGTACCCAGGCATGGCGTAACTCTATTGACCGCGATCTCTGTACCGATGTAATATATATTGATCTTGCTAAGGCATTCGACTCTGTTTCTCACTCTAAACTTTTACATAAGTTGGAGTCTATTGGAATCAGAAGTAACATTCTTGCGTGGTTTAATTCATTTTTAGATAATCGATCTTTTAGAGTACGTCTTGGTGATTCCCTCTCTTCTGAGAGGGATGTCACATCAGGAGTACCACAAGGTACAGTTTTGGGCCCACTACTGTTTTTGATCTATCTTTCGGAACTACCCAGGGTTATAGATCCTCTCCCTTTAATAGATATAAAAATTTTTGCTGATGACATCAAACTATACTCTACATTTAGTCCATTACAACCATTAGCTTCTCATACTCAACTTTCTCAGGGTATTTCACTTATAGTAGAATACTGTCAAAAATGGCAGTTGACAGTTGCACAAAACAAATGCACTGTACTTTATATAGGCAAAAACAACCCCTCTCTGCCATACTGTATCCACTCTCATCCACTTCCTTCATCTCTATCTACCCGTGACCTAGGAGTCTTTCTTGACCCTCTTCTCAATTTTTCCTCTCACATTTCCATTATCACAAAGAAAGCCATCTCTTTAGTGTATCTTCTATTTCGTTCGATCTCCTGTACTAGACCCAATGTTTATATTCATGCCTTTAAATGTTATATCCTTCCCATTATTGAATATGCATCCCCAGTATGGTCCCCTTCCTCTAAGGGTCTTGTTCGTAAATTAGAGAACGTGTCCCATTTATTTACCCGTCTCTTGTATTATCGGTGTTTCCACACAGGTATCTTCCCCCATTATCTTGATAGATTAACCTTGTTCAATCTCTCTACCCTCTATCATAGACGAACAGTGATCGATATCATTTATGCTTTAAAGATTCTTCGTTGTGAAGTAGATCTTCCATCTAGCCATTTCTTTGTTTTCAAACCTACATTTGGTCGATTATCTTGTTTTGCATTTCATATTCCTGTAACTAGACGTGAAAACCTCCGTTCATCTTTTGCTGTTAGGTGTGCCCGTTTATTGACCAAATTACATTGTGTTACTGGTTCACCCACCCTGTTACATAGCACCCCAATCATTAAAGCTAAATTAATTTCTTGCCCTGACCTTATTGCTAAATTAGGAATTACCATCACACCTCTTTAGTGCACTTCCTCATAGTAGACTCGATTCAATCCGATATATATTGAATCAATGCGGACTCCTCCCCCGCCAGGTCTTGCCAACCTACCTTAGATCATGTTGATCTTTGATCTTATTAAGTCTACATATGAAGACCCGCACTCCCCTCCCACTTCTCCCTCCCCAATTCCTACCACCCACTCCCGATTCTCCTATTCACTTATTTATTATTCGTTTCAAATGTTGTCACATCTTTATTGGATGTATGATAAATAAATAAATAAATAAATGTTGTCATTGTCGCTCATCTCCTCTCGTTCTCTCTATTTCACTGAAGACGAGTCCATTATCCACTGTGGCATATGTTGATGAGTCCTCATCTCTAGTCTCTATTTCTCTCCACTCTCTCACTTTCCTATTGTCTCTCTCCGCTCTCACTTCACCTATGACCCCTCCCTTCCTGCATGACTAGCTAGCAGTCTTGAACTATCTCTTTCACTGTGAGTGAATTATTCACTCTCTCTTCACTTTCCATCTCTCTCTCTCCCTCTCTCTCCTTCTCTCATCATAAGTAAGGCCACTATCCTCTCGGACATATGATTGAGTCATACTATAGAAGTGAGGAGGAAGTTGAGTAGCTAAAGAGTAGAGGGATCCGAGAAGTTCACTATAGTTATTAGGTGTGATATCGAGTCGATCGAGATGTGAAAAGGGGCACAAAAAATCAGCTGAAGTTGCAATGATGATAGTAAAAGAGTAAAAAGTGAGGAAATAAAGTTTCAGATATCTAAAGGACCACAGGAAATTACGGCTTCATTGAATAGTTTCACGAATCAACTCAAGATAAGGTATATGATAACAAAATAAGGTCAGGAAATATACGCAGTATGTCTTACGCGATGTTATCCTCGAAAATGACTAAAGAGGGCTAGATTGTGGATACTCGTGCGAGTTTCAATTAGAGAAGGAAGAAAATGAGGTTGTAAACTAGACGATGGAGTACCACTGAAGGCTTCTCTTATATTTATCAATAAAATGACGGAAAATCTCAAAATAATAATCACAAGATGATTTCTGTTTTGACCATTTTTAATGAGCTTCGAGACGAAATCTAACGAAAATCTGGACTCGTTCAAACAGAATGTTTGATGAAATGAATCTACAAGAGCACTTCTGTTATCGAGGAAGTGCATATTTTAGTCTTACGTAGCTTAAATATGCCCGCGGGCAGTAGAAGAACGCCTTGTACATAGCGCCTTTGAGAAATATGAGTGAAAGAGGAGGAGAGCACGTTGACTACAGTAGCTCATAATGCAGTTAGTATTGGGAGACAAAGGAGAATAGATAATGGAAATGTGAATGATAATCCACTTCCAGATGTCTAAATACTTACTAAGTAAAAAAAGTAGTAAGTAAAATTTGTTAGTAAGATTTATACGTAAGACTTAATAAAACTAAGAATTTAAGTAAGGCAGAGTTTTCTAGACCAAAACTTTTGTCGAACAAAACATTGGTGTAATACAGCAGATAAACATTGTATGCGCTTAGCAATCAGACAATGATCAAACATTTAAGTTAAGTGATCCTTCTCTATTTTAACATAAAAGTAAAGGTAAGAACAATCGTAAAAAATGTTCAGCCGAATGAAGAATCAGAGCCAAATACTAAGTGGATAAAGCCGTCAAAAGAGAGGAGGCAGAGATGAAGAGGCCTCTTTAATGAATAAAGGCACAGACACATTGGATAGACAATGAAATGAGGAACTAAATGAACAGCCAATGACCATTTTCCTATGATTGTGATCGTATTCCACTGGATTCACTAATAGTTTGCAGTACCGGACCTACAATGAAATAAGGCAAATAGATTGGATTGGTTGTTTTACTGACACAGAACCTTCTGGTCCATAAAACCGTACAGGAATTGTTATTGTAAGTAAGAGGTAGCGAGCGAAAAAAGAGAATGAAAGTTTGACGAGAGCACGGCTGAAAATGGGATTCCCTGTAGGGCACCCAGCCACTCGTTTATTGCTTATTTTGTGCCGTTGCTCCTGAGTCTCTCTTCCATTTCCAATGGTCCACTATTCTCTGTTGTGGAAGACTATCTCTCATTCTCACTCTCACCTCCTCCTCCTATCCCTCGTCCTATCTACCTTTTCTCCTTCATCCCTCTCTTCTACCTTCTGCCCCTAACTCAATATCTTCCTGTTCATCCCTTTCTTCCTCTTCTTCCATTTTCAGCAATCGCTTCAGTTCTCCTTGTTTAGGCAAACAATCGTTGAATCGGAAGAATAAGGAGGAATTGGGGAGAGGGAGGGAGGGAGGGAGAGAGGGAGGAAGAGATAGAGAGAGAGATGAGAGAGGGGTTAGAGGAAGATAGATACTCATCTTCTCTTCTTAATAGTACTCAATTGAGTTTCGTCTTTGTCAACGAGATGACTACTTCTGCAGATCCCCCATCTACATGTAGTGTAGTCAAGAGGATAAACGAATACAACTATTTGGTGAACTCGATCCTTCTAGAGTTGCTCAAGGAACTCGGGAAAAGATATAATCAAAAATATAATGAACGTGTTTTGAGAAACCGTGATTTTTAAATTTAAGACACCGGCTCAGTAAGACTCCCGGTAGTGCCGGACATCGACCTCACCGATTTGGCTCAAAATTTTTTTGTGGATATCCCCATGGCCCCCCGTCACAAAATGGGTATTCATTTGGGCTGGGTCCTTGAAACATGAATGTGGCGGGTTCTCGAAATTTGAAAACTCGATTTTCACCAAAAAAAAGTGGAGCGACCTAGGTTCAATGTTAGTGTCGATTAATTAAAAGTATGCCTAGACAACAAAAACTCGCTATAGGACGGTTCGGATATCCGATCGCAAACTGATTTTTTTACCTCCTCAAAACACATTAAAATTAATTTAATTTTTAAATTACAAAATCGCACAATTTTTTTTGCCTTATCTTATAGAGCAAAAAATTCCGCGTCGAATGAGGCTAAAAATTAAAAAATCGATAGACCCCTATTTTGATAAAAATGGGCATGACCATGACTCGAAAATATTTTTGTTTTTAAAATCCCCCATGTTTGTACTCATATTGAAGAGCTCGTCGAGTAGAACAACTTTCGTGTTGAACGTTTTATCTGAAACTCATGTACAAGAGAGTTTCACACGTTTTCCTGCAATTTTGAGTAAAACGAAAATAAAATATTTTTAAAACAAAAAAGCGCAGTCCAATTTTTGCCTCATCTTATAGAGCAAACAATTCCGCGTCGAATGAGGGTAAAAAATAAAAAATCGATAGACCCCTATTTTGATAAAAATGGGCCTGACCATGACTCGAAAATATTTTGTTTTTAAAACCCCTCATGTTTGTACTCTCATTGAAGAGCTCGTCGAGTAGAACAACTTTCATGTTGAACGTTTTGTCTGAAACTCATGTACAAGAGAGTTTCACACGTTTTCCTGCAATTTTGAGTAAAACGAAAATAAAATATTTTTAAAACAAAAAAGCGCAGTCCAATTTTTGCCTCATCTTATAGAGCAAACAATTCCGCGTCGAATGAGGGTAAAAAATAAAAAATCGATAGACCCCTATTTTGATAAAAATGGGCCTGACCATGACTCGAAAATATTTTTGTTTTTAAAACCCCTCATGTTTGTACTCTCATTGAAGAGCTCGTCGAGTAGAACAACTTTCATGATGAACGTTTTGTCTGAAACTCATGTACAACAGAGTTTCACACGTTTTCCTGCAATTTTGAGTAAAACGAAAATAAAATATTTTTAAAACAAAAAAGCGCAGTCCAATTTTTGCCTCATCTTATAGAGCAAACAATTCCGCGTCGAATGAGGGTAAAAAATAAAAAATCGATAGACCCCTATTTTGATAAAAATGGGCCTGACCATGACTCGAAAATATTTTTGTTTTTAAAACCCCTCATGTTTGTACTCTCATTGAAGAGCTCGTCGAGTAGAACAACTTTCATGATGAACGTTTTGTCTGAAACTCATGTACAAGAGAGATACACACGATTTTGCAAAAAATATTTTTATTTCGCTTAACTCAAAATTGGTCACAAAATCGTGTGTATCTCTCTTGTACATGAGTTTCAGACAAAATGTCCAACGCGAAAGTTATTCTACTCAAAAAGATCTACAATATGAGCACAAACATGAGGGGTTTTAAAAACAAAAATATTTTCGAGTCATGGTCAGGCCCATTTTTCTCAAAATAGGGGTCTATCGATTTTTTATTTTTTACACTCATTCGACGCGGAATTTTTTGCTCTATAAGATGAGGCAAAAATTGGACTGCGCTTTTTTGTTTTAAAAATATTTTATTTTCGTTTTACTCAAAATTGCAGGAAAACGTGTGAAACTCTCTTACACATGAGTTTCAGATAAAACGTTCAACATGAAGGTTGTTCTACTCGACGAGCTCTTCAATATGAGTACAAACATGAGGGGATTTAAAAACAAAAATATTTTCGAGTCATGGTCAGGCCCATTTTTCTCAAAATAGGGGTCTATCGATTTTTTAATTTTTAGCCTCATTCGACGCGGAATTTTTTGCTCTATAAGATCAGGCAAAAATAATTGTGCGATTTTGTAATTTAAAAATTTAATTAATTTTAATGTGTTTTGAGGAGGTGAAAAAATCAGTTTGCGATCGGATATCCGAACCGTCCTATAGCGAGTTTTGTTGTCTAGGCATACTTGTAATTAATCGACACTAACATTGAACCTAGGTCGCTCCACTTTTTTTTGGTGAAAATCGAGTTTTCAAATTTCGAGAACCCGCCACATTCATGTTTCAAGGACCCAGCCCAAATGAATACCCATTTTGTGATGGGGGGCCATGGGGGTATCCACAAAAAAATTTTGAGCCAAATCGGTGAGGTCGATGTCCGGGTCACTGGCTCAACCCTCGAATCTTACCGAGCCGGTGTCTTAAACAAGCATATTTTTAATTGTTGTATTTTATTCATCAGATGTTCGTTTCTTTGAGTACTTAGATCGATCCTGTAACCAAAAAAGGCAATTGGATATATGTCGTCGTAGATCGCTTGTCAATGGAAGGAGATAAGAATGAAGAGATGCAACTGTAGATATAGCAACAGGAAAGGATGAGGGAAAGGAGGAAGATAGGGATAGAGACAAAGAGAGATATAGATTGGTACGGAAAGAGGAATAAAGAGACAATGATATAGATCTCCGTGAATCGTTGTAGTTCATTCGAACTTGATTGTACCATTTTGATGCCCCACAATGAAGTGACCAACATCCCTTGAAGGGTCATAGACATCCCTCTTCTGGAAGTTTTCATAAAAGAAAAAAAAGAAATTATTAAAGACATAGATCGACAAAGGTTGCTAACACTGGAACGATTAGCGTAAGGCCTGAGGAAAATACCATGATCCAGATATCATATTAAAATATTATTTAAAATCAAATGTGAAGAATAAATCGATAGAGTAAAAAAGCCAACACGACAACACATCAAAGCGTATATATTTCTATTGCGAAATAATCATGAAGACTAGGGAAAAATGACTGTTTGAGAGCGGACAAATCACTGTAATATAAGCTGATGCCACTCTTTTAATAATATTAATATATTTCTAACTTCTTATACAATGAGAAAAAAGATAACCTCAAAGCGATTCTTGAGAAAAGGGTTATGATCTCTTTATACGAAAAAGATGCTGTTGATTATTTTACTTTAACGCGATTATGGAAATAAAAAGTATGATGGAAGTCACGTGTTATGTTGAAAAATAACGTCAGACAATGATGGCAAACTGATTGTGAGGGAGAAACTCATCCCGAATTCTTTTCACGCCCATGAAACAAAAAAGTGAAACAATGCATATTGCTCACTCGGTCAATTCTCGCATATTTTTCCCGGGAATCGGATTTTAACAACCATGTAACTTCTTGTTTGCCGTGACTTTCACTGTCAGTCATAATATCGAATGATTTGCATAACCAAACGATGTTATACATCCAAAAAAACATTATTCTAACCAACCAAAATCGTACCTATCGAGGGAGGAGACGAGATTCTCGGCTGCTTGCAGTGTACTCTGTATGTCCGTTGACATTATGATATGACGAAGAGGAAGGATCGGCCTTGTACCTACAAATAGTCATGATCAATACAATGGTATACAACGATTTATAGCCTACGCGATGACAGGATGTATGCATGAACATTTAAAAAAGGTCTTTTGAACTTCACACTACAGAAGGAACATAACAATTTTCATATCATCACTATTGACGGAATCATTATGATAACAAAATCAAGAAAATTGCTCGATTAGTAATCATTTTCATTTTGTTTCTAAAGAATCGATTCTGCGACAGTATTTTCTGATTAAAAATATGTTGGTGAGAAAGAATAAGAATGTACGTTACTAAAAAAACGTTTAAATTTTATTCTCATAATCTAGGTGTGAACAAATCAAAAAGGGGAAGGGGGGGGTTCATAGCATAAAGGAGAAAAGATGAAAACGATGAAGAAGAAGAAGAGGGAGATTGGTAACGTGGCTGTCGAGTGCCGCCACGTCACATAGATCGTAACTGGCCATGGATACGTAGGAGGAAGAGAAGTATGGTGGAGGAGGAGGAGAGTGAGGGAGAGAGGAGGAGGGAGAGGAAGGGAAGAAGGAGACGAAGAGAGAGAGAGAGATTTAGGACAGAACGGTAGATGTATCTTGATACAGAACGAAAGGCTATGCAGACATTGGAGGGGCCAGATGAAAGGATTACTCCATATACAATAACTGGTATTGATCAGTTAGTTGAACATAAAAAGGACTATTCCAAACGTTATTCAAAAATCACAAAATGACGTTATGTAGTAAGAGATGCAAAGGGCAGATCGATAGAACGAAAAAATGATTGATAGGAGACAATATTCTGACTAAACCAATATTTTCTTTGAAAGCTGAGAGACTATTAAAAATGAGAGAGTCTTCAACGGTGACGAGCAGTAAAATTATGTACAATTTCTGCATGAACTAAATTATCAAGGTACAGATGTATGCAATTTGTGGTGCTGCATGGTGTTTCGGTAGCGATCCAAGAGTGAGAAGATTGATAGGTGAATGCGAAATAGGACAAGCTCTTGTAATAATGAATCGATAGGGATCGGATGAAGGAAAAAGGAAGAGGAACGAGATCAGTTAAGCATACATACACGTGGGACACGTCGACTCTCTGTATTTGTCGCTTCCAACTTCATCCTCCCTCTCTCTCTCCCTCTTCCTCTCTCTCTCTCTTCATTTCACTTTCCCTCCTATTCCTATTCATCCCTCCAATGAAATACGTGGCACATTTTGAGGGCGCTATAATAATCGAGAATATGACAAGTCAAGAGCAAATAGGGGAGAACATAGAGGGTTAGAGGAAAGAGAGATAGTGATGGAGTGATAGAAAGAGAACGAGGATGAGCAATAGAGAGGAGTAGAGATGCAGATGGAGATGGCAGAAACAAGCATTGATAATCAAATGAGTAAGACGCTCCTATCAGCTTCTCCCTCATTGTCTTTTTGACAACAGCGCAGAGCGATCTTCAAAGGCTCGAGCCAGTCACTATACCTGATCTGCTACTGCCACAAAATATTAGAAATTGAATAATTTAATTTAATTTAATTTATCATACATCAATAAGATGCGACAACATTTGAAATAACAGATGAAAAGAGGTTGTGGGATAGATAGAAATTATCGGGGAGGGGAAGTGCAGCTCAGAAAAGACTCTGTATCAAAGATCAAACGGCGATCAATGACAGGTTAGGTTGGCAAGGCCTAGCGGTGGAGAGGTCCGCAATGATTCAATATATATCGGATTGAATCGAGAGAGTCTAGAATGAGGGCACTAAAGAGGGGTAATTGTGATTCCTAATTTCTCAATAAGATCTTGGGAGGAAAGCAATTTAGCTTTGATAACGGAAGTGGCACATGCTATGGTGGATGAATCAATAATACAATATAATTTAATCAGAAAACAAGTAATGTTCTGAGTAATTTTTGTCATTTCTTGTTATGGTATAGAATATATTTTTTGAGTGTAGCTTAACAAGAAACATTAATAAATATATTTATGATATTTCGATGCTGTTATCGCAACATCGTCAGACAGAAAAAAATACCTACAAAATGAACGAAATTATGTTGGAAAGGCATCAAATATGAGAAACAAGCAATGTATTGAAAAACTGGGAAGAACTCTCTTATGACCCTATTGCGGCCCTATTGCATTAAATCTATAGTTCTCCCTACCTCTCCTTGTCTCTTCCATCTTTATTCACTATTACTTGACCTCTCCTATATAACATTGATTAGCGTTCCATTCATGCACTATCCGTTGACTGTTCAATACCTTGCTTGATTACCATATTTGCTGCAGACCCAAGATGCCTTTCCAGCATCTTATTATTATTTCTCTATGTGATGACATATGTATTTATTAATTCTTCTTGTCAAGCTACACTCAAAAATATATTCTAGAAATTGAATATGCTAATATACATACATTATTTATAATAGGAAGACGTAAGGACTAACATATGTCCATTAATTGATTTTAAAAAAGCTAAAGAAGTGCCCCAAGGACCGTATCCATGTGGATTAAGATTATACAGTGAAGACACTAATTGTGTTTAAATCATTGCGAGGGATAGAGAGAAAGACGTGCAACAACAATCACACATTCTATTTGTTGAGGAATAGACGAAAGTGTCATGAAGTTCTACACACATGTGACTGTACAAGAGGAATCCTTGGAGAGAGATCAATGACATGAGAGGAATACGCTTTGATCAAAAATATCAGGTGTACTGCTATATGTATAATCAAAATTTTGCAGAATCTTAATTAAAACGTATTTTAATGCACTGTAATTAGAGAAAATCCAAGATCAAAGATAAAAAAGTGAATAGCCAAAAAAAAGGAACACGAATGTTATACAATAGAGGAGAAGTCTCTCGAATAGTGAACGAACAATGAATTCTATTGAATTCTTCTCTACAACACGTACAAATAAACATGTTGTCTCTGACCTACAGAGGAAAGCATAAGGGAGTGGGGTGGGAGAGAGAGAGAGGGAGAGAGATAGGGAAGTCAAGTAGGTAGTAAGTTATTCAGGAACGGCAAGAGGTTGTACGAACAGGACGATGGAATGAAGAGGAAGAGGGTGTCAACATTGGAATAGTGAGAAGAGAAGAAGGAATAGAGAATGATGACCAATTGCAGATCAGTCTTTATCCAAGGGACAAAAGGGTAAACGAGGTTTTTCATCCAAAAAAACTTCTCCTACAGATGAGCATAGCCGTGGTGAAGAAAAAATAAAAGGGAGAAACAGTAAAAGATAATAAATTATTAATTCTTTAGAAAATTTTGGAAATAAGTTAAAGCTACAGAACATGCAATACAGAAGGTGAAGAACTACAGAAGAATTAGAGTAAAATCTGGTGATTCAGAACAGGAAAATTGAAATTGAAGCTATTTTGGGAGAATTGAAAGGGAAATGGGAACGCTCAATAAAAGTGAAAGTGAATGGTGAAAAGGTCGCAGTTTGTAGGAATGAAAATGTGACATGGATAAAAACAATAATCGATATATTTTTAGTGTTCTTAAAGAGCGCTTTGATATTTAAATATAGTTGTATGCAAACTAGAAACAATATATTGGGTCTTCATTTCTGTAATATGTCTCTCGTCACTAAGTAGGTTCCTTATAGATATTTTAGTTGATCAAAGAATGTTAAACGTAGAAAGTGGAGAGGGACGGAACTACGAATTGAAGTGGATGATGATGAAGGTATTGAAGTGCTTGTACGATAGGAGCTAGAGATGATAGCAAAAAGTGAGAAACTATGAATAGACTCGGTAAAATAGTTGTAGAAAGAAGGAGAAGTGAGAAACAGAAAATCTTAAAATTCATCGCGAAATATTTTGGAAAATGTAAATTTTGAGACGATCTTTAGATTTTTCAAAAAATCCATAATTGGTGGGACAAAACTGGAAGAATGAAAGCTACACAGCATCGATCTAAACTCGAATGGCTTCCAAAATGCATTTATCTAATTTTTGTCCAAAATTAGGTGTACGGATCTCTAGCGAGAGAGTTCCTACACGAATACATTGATTTGAATATTCGTGTAACTGTTCTCGTGATCATATAAATGTGACTATATTTATGACATTGCGTAATATTCCTCATGGAGGGAGAGAAAGAGTCATGAGATAAGGGACTCAAGGCCATTACTGGTCACTTAACTACTCCGCTTATTGGTTTCGAGACTCAAGGATATGAGAGGTATATGGAAACCTCTCTGAAAGATCTTTTCATATCTCAAATTATTTCCTCCGAATGTTCTGCAAACAAGAAATGCAGGTTGTGTAATGATATTAGTAATCATGGAACATATTTTAATCTCGGATTTGTATGGTATTGTGAAATATGCAGCAGTTGTTTTCCCTGAATTCATATTTGATATTTGATTGTAGATAAACATCCATATGACAATTTGGTGCTTTATGAAATCTGATACCATAAAAGGATATGAAGGACGTCATATAGAACAGTCGTGTGGTAACCACAACTGTGCTAATGTTCAGGACGGTATAAGTTTTTCTTTATGACACTCGAATTCGATGAAATGGGTATCGGACATACTCAATCCTTATTTTATCTAATAATAATGAGAGTAAGCAAACAGAGAAAGGGGGAATTGAGCGAATGGATGAATGGGGAGGAAAAAAGTCACGGAGAGAAGGGGGAAACAGAGGATGGTAAAGGTGAAACCCAACATTGGCCTACTCCCGCTTTCTCTTTCTCTTATTCTCTCTCTATCTCGCTCTCTTTCTCTCCCCCCTCCTCTATGCATCTCTCACTCTCTCTTTCTCTCTACACCTCTCTCAGTCTATCTCTCTCTCTAACGTTTTCATCTCATATTCTCAACTCCACTGCGTCGCATTGTTTGTAAAATAAACAAGGGCGGCTACATTTCCTACCTCTCCCTCATCCTCTCTCTCTCCTTCACCCTTCCTTTTTCTTCCCTTAACCAATTCTCTTCCTTCGTAGTTCAATCAGTGTTCCTTCTTCTATGAGGGAAAGAACGACGCGAAAATCATAATGCAATTCGGGCGACAGATGAATTAAATATGAAAGAGGAATACTTAAAGAACCAATAAAGATCAAAAACTAGATTCAGTGAGGGCAAAGAGTGTTCATTTAAAAATAATAATTATTCAAAAGTCCAAAAAAATAATTTAATACTTGATTTACTAATACTTGTTAATGTACTATCTATATTTTAGAATAGAACGGGTTAGTGTGTGTGTTATCTACGACGTTTGTTGGATAGAGCAAAAGAATAGAATATTAGCCGTGATTTCCTGACGTTTCGATTTGTCGCTGTGGGTACACGGAATGAAATGATGGAATGGAAGAAGAAGAAATTGGGATATAAGAAGTACAGGATACTTGTGAGTCAAGTGGTCAGAACTTCGAGAGAATAAAGACCTGACCCTCTTTTCTCATGGATTAATATTAATCGGAGTGCAAACAGATGGGAAACATGTTGCGTAAAAAAAGAATGAGCAAAGAACAATGCTCATGATAGTATTCGTTATTGATATATTGATAGCAGATTATATATACCGTGATAGATAACAAATTAAAACAAAAAAAATCATTCTGTGGTGCTCTATTTAGATACACTACATATAGCGTAGCGGTTAGTCCTATTACATAAAAAGTGACGGTCTGCAGAACATACACATAATATTAGTGACCGGATACAACTAATGGAAGCTGTTCCATCCAACCAAATGCCCATGGATAAACACGTTGAAGTATATACAATACTCCACTGTGGTTGGCCATCTGCCACGAGTCCTCCACAATCTATCTTTATCGCACCTTAGTATACTTTCATCTCACACTCTCTCCTCCATTGTCTTCCCTCCCAACTCTCTCTCCCTCTCTCCATCTCCTCCTTCCTCTCCTACCTCCCTCTCTCACTCTCTCGTTCATTTGTCTGCCCCGCTCATCCTCCCCTGATCCATCTCGTTAAGCATGAATGATTGTTGTCAGAGATAGAGAGTAGCCGTTCTAGCCAGAAGAGGAAGATGGACATGACAGAGGGCTAGAAGGAACATGCAGCAAGTTAATGCTCAGTTAGTTTTCAGAAAACGGATAATGAAGAAAACGGAACAGATGGAAAACATCTTTTTTTGTAGGACTAGGACGCGTTTGAAGGCACAGCGGCAATATCATAGACAGTGTCTATTAGACACCGTATACATTTGTGCCTTGACAAAGCAAATATTTTAAAAGTAAATGTAACGTTGTGACCAATGGACAATGAAGTAAATGAATACGAGAACGGATTGAGAATGGGATGAAAGGGGGGGGGGGACGAAAATGAAAATAAGGTGAGAGAGGGAGTGAGGGAGAGGAGAGAGAGAGGGGGAGCATGGAAGAGAGGATGAGGATGAGGAGGAGTAGAGCGAGAGAGATAGAGGAGAGTGAGATAGAGGAGGAGGAAGGATTGATAGAGCATAAGAGGCAGTAGCTACTCGAGGAGTTGAGAAGAAGATTAGATATGCTGTGGCCCACTTTTGTGTATACTGAGAGAGAGAGAAGGAGTATATAGAAAAAAAAGTGAGAGCAGTGAAGAAGAGGGACAGGGGATGAATAGGGAGGGAAGGAGGAGAAGGAGGAGAGGGGGAGGAGGAGAGGGAGGAGAGGAGGAGGAGATGGAGAAAGAGTTCCAAAGATAAACGAAGTCGTGCAGAGATGGTTAAAACAGGGTGATTGACAGTTGGGTCAAAACGAACGATACTAATGTTAACATTCTACCCCTCTCTGGATTCTACAATCAAAGGAACTTTTGAATTATTCTTCGAAAAAATAATACAATCTAACATAATCTTATTGCATTTTCTGAGTAAGCAGAAAGATGAACATTCAGAAATTTTGATTTTAATCGTTTCATAATGGATTAATGGAGGATGTTCAATAAAAATATATTGATTATGATGGCAACAACAGTGAAGAAGGGGATTCGGCATTTGTCTTAGCCATCTTTGTCTCTTCCTTTAAAAATTCTCCCTCTCCCCTCTCTCCCACTCTCCTTCACCACTTCACTGTCCATTTCCTCTTTCATCTCATATTCTGCCTCAGGCGTCAAGGGCTACCCGCCCTCTTACAAGCCTCCGTGTTATCCATTTGAGGCCTTGGAATAGTCTAATTGTTTTCTTCTTTTTCCTCTTCTCCATTCTTTTCTGAAGTGGACGCCTCACATTTATACAGAAGAAAGTGAAAGAATGATAACAAAAAGGCAGTAAACAATTCAGATCAAAAATTCATCGATTGAGCGTAATGAATACAATTTAATGACGAATATGAAAAAAATATTCAATATACAATTTTGAATCAATCTAAGTTTATCTGATCTAAGCAAGCTAAATTTGATTAATGACTGGTAAAAATATTATGATGATGGATTTGCTAAAGTAGTAAGTAAATCGATAAATAAAGATGTTATATGAAGGTCCTTTGTTATTCATTATCATTTTTATTATTATGTACTGATATCCATCCTCATCATTCTAAAACGTCTCATTTCTGAAAACAAGAAGGAAGCTACCGTAAACATAAAGGAATACTCACACTACCAATCCTCCTCTCTCCCTGTATCTTCCTATCTTGTGACCACCTGGACTTTCATTCAACGAATACGGTTGCTTCTTCCTTTGATTAGCACTTTTTGTATAGGGGAAGGAGATGTGTGGTAGGAAGTCAGAGGAGGAATCATTCATTTGTCGACCACTTTCATTCATCCTCTACTTCCTATTTCATACTACTTCCTATCCATCGATGAAGGAGCTCAACTCAACTTTGGACTTTAGTCAATGGGTAAGTTCCCATTTTTAGCAATTATACCATCCTAATCAAGTTTGACAGTGGGCTTTTCAATATCATAACATTCAGATCAACGAAACCAAGATTATCGTGAATTCATTCATCAATTCAACTAAAGCTACTATGGGTAATCACAGTACTTTATCATTAAATCAATCATGTTAATTTCGATTCAGAGACTACAATCGATGAAATGTTGGAGGACTCACCTTACTTCGTCATACTAATTGTCAATCTTCTCATTCTCATTCTCATTGTGTCAATATTGATCGTAAGTGATATCGAATGCGTACAATTCATATCCCAGCAAAACAGTCAAATTTTTAGGAAACATTTTTCTCATGAGATAAAAGTAAACATAATATTTTCACCAAAAATTGATACTTACCACAAAAGTGAATTAATTTTATGAATTGATTGTTGATCCCTTGTTACTTTAAGTGTGCGGTCTACTGTTGCCAAAAGTGCGGCAGCAAGACTACTTCAGTTTCTGGACTCCCTGTACATTCTGAATCTCCTCCTTATATTCGGAACCTTCCCATTGATGATGATATAGGTATGGAATAATTTTATTCACTAGTATTATATAATCGTGTCACTTTCAGAGCTCGGAGATTCTATGCGTGAGATCAATTGCCCAATGGCACCGTCGACGTTCAGAAGATTCGGACCTGGTAGAACTCCTATCTCACTCACAAATGGAGGCTCTAATAAGAACAAGAAAGGTATCTTGATTATTTAGAGCAAAATTGTACTTATGCATCGTGAAGCATAAGTAAAATATGGTATTTTGCAAAGATTCCTTGAATAATCAATATTTCAGTTCGATTCTCACGTATTCATTCCTACAGTCTACCTCCAAGCCCTACACATTCAAGCGATTCCAGCATCGTTACTGTCATTCCCACGGGAGAAGGAGCAACGAGTAGTAGTGGTATTTATCCGTATGTATAATAATTGCAGTGAGCAGAGTCATTTCAGGACTTGCCCATGATTCATCCGAACCGCACAGACTTGATAAATCTTTAGAATACCTCAATCTGAGAATTCTAACACCTTACAAATCGGTTGTCACTCCGTACAAAGAAGGTACAGAGGCCCAAATCCTTAATCATGCTTTGAAGTTTCATGATGCCATCTTTTGAATGTTTAAGTTCTCGATTCTGTTAGTCGATCTCGATCCGTTCGTTCTCTCAAATCGAAGAAACCGTCCAGTACTTTTGATGATTATGAGACCCAGAAATCAGGTAGAACATAATCTTCTGCAACCATAAGAAAATCGTCTTGAAATGAGTTCCGAAATTTTGATGAATATATCTAGAATGATCTTGTATTGATCTTAATTTAATTAAATTAAAGTCACTTCGTTCCTACATCGCCCCCAGTCGACTGATTCTAGAGGTGATTGTATGATCAGCTCTTTCTCTTCATCTATCTTGAATACCGAAAGCATTCTCTCTCCTGAGCTTCGTAAGTGATAGATATATTTCAATCATAGTGATGAAATTGCAATTAGATCTGCAACATTTTCCAGAGACTCTTTTTAACTCTTCTGTTAGCTCCATTTCCACTCCCGAACTCGATCTTAATGATCCAGAGGAAACAAGTTCACTTACACAACATCGTAAGAAAAATGGCATTAATAATAATATACAATCAAATTCGAACGACCTTGTGAATACATTAATGCAGAATTTTTTTATTATATTTTGAAGAAATAATTTATTTTCTTAAATCAGGTCAAGCCATACATCACTTGATTGACGAGTACTTCAAGTCCATTCAAAAGACAAATCCAACTAATGTCGATGATTCACAATTGAAGATCAAGAATGACTAGATTATATCACACAATAGTTTTTCTAATTAATTCCTGCTATCAACTGCATAATAGTACATATTAACTATTCTCACAAAAAGAAAAGTACACTGAGCAAGATCCATTTTCAAGACAACATATTGTACCCCCACCATGCATATGTACCTCATACACAGATTTAGTATAGTACTTGGCCATTCTATATCATGCTATTATAATAAATATACTAAAATGCATATTATTACTAATAATATACATGTCGTATGTCCTATTATGTAAATCAAACCACGTTTAGCCCCCGCAGCATTTAATCGCTTCTCTTTTTGATATAATTCGTTACATATGTTTTATTCTCGTGATTTCTATAAGAATTATACACTACATTCTATTCTTGAAGTTATTATCATTCTTCATAAAAATAATTAATAATCATGGTCTTTTCAAAGGTCTCTAAAAGATAATGCGCAAGTTCACTCCAGACTTCCCATGTAGCCTCCATTCAATTCAATTTCACACTGTTTATCAAAAATAACTCAAGGATGTGATCAATGAATCTGGATTGTTATAAAAAGAGAAATTCCCCTTCACTCTTCTGTGTTCTTGTGATGATCAGCTGTAGATGATATTCTTCATTTTTTTTCGAAATAAAAAAAACTTTTGACTTGATTCTTGCGTGACGTACCTAGACGCATTGTGCAGGAGCGATCTGCAGTTTTTCGTGGGAGTGTACACGTGTCGTGTTCTTAGCGTATATTCTCAAGAAAAAAGCGGAAATAGAGAAAGAAACGAAAATGTGGGTGAAGGTGGGCAGAGATAAGGTGTGGAGAGTATTAAGATATCTCCGACCAGATTGAGTAAAGTTGAATGTCTTTTACTCCATCCAGCTTCACTTGATTTCCTCAATTAGATCAAACTTCACGTTATCGATTTATCTATCTTAATATGCTCGTTCCAGATAGTAGAAATAATAATAATAATAATGGCACTGGATGCCCTACAGACGTTCCTGTTCTCTTATACGTGCCTCGCCCACATTCTCTATTTTACCATAGTCGTTACAATTATATTTCAACGACGAACCTCTACAATTATGAGAGGGTCATTCTTTTCACTTGTTCTAAACCAGGTGAGTCCACATTCACTATCACAAGTTGCCCATCACTTTATTTATTGTTCGTTCAATATTAAGCTGTCAAAAAGTCAAATCTGTTGATTCAGCCCTAATATTAAAAAAAGCCTCCTCATTACAGTACATTGCTGATGTCATAATGTTCTTGGAGTTCAACATCCTAATGCGTGGGCGAAAGTTTGGCTATCTGACGTCATTCTTCTCACCCGGCAGTGATTCTCTTATTATTGTCCCTAGAATATCCACTGCTCTCCACTACTACATTAAGGTAAACATTTGTTTAGATATTTAATAGTTGTAATACTATAAAATACCCACCCACAGAAACATAATACACGATTATAGAAAGTTTCAATGCACATATCCCAAAATTATGTTTCTTTAGAGATAGCACGTAAATTACAGGTGCATGAAAAAGCACAGAATTCATCATAATCACATCAGATGCGCTTGAATTAATAAGATCTTTATATTTTAGATAGTTGTGTATTTCGGACAGATAATTTTTGCTTTCAATCGACTGACCTCAGCTATGTTTCCGATGAACTACAATAATGTAAGAACGAACATTCGTTTTCGATGTTAAAAATGACATTTTTATAAATTAATTTTGCATATTATATGATATTTCAGATTTGGTCGTCTAGACTATTATGGGTTATGTGGTTCTTCCAGTGGACACTACCTCTAGCGGCCGTTTTACCGATCAATCTTAACATGGACTTCGTCATACAATACACGGTATACCCTGAATCGGGGACACTTCGACTCGAGAATGATCCTGTGTCAACCGATGTGAGTTTCATCTTAATTACATCTCATTTATATTTTCTCTTAATAAACACAAACAATTGGCAGTATTCGAGAGAATTTTTCTTTTTTTTTTAAATTTTTAAACAAAAAAATAATACGCTGAACACAACTATTTTAGATTATAGCTTACATCGATTTGGGTACTTCAGTGCTCGGAACTTTTTCATCGCTAATCATGTATATAGTTACGTTATACTTCGTTAAGAAAGGTCTCGGATCACGCAGTAACAGACTCTGTAAGTAGAATAAATACCTTTCGATCTTCTATTTTCCAATTATTGTGAGTTTACTCGTTTTCGTGATCACTGAAGAGTTTACTCAAATAAATTTACCCATCGAGATACATTAAAACAATTCACAGGACAAAGTGCATATTGCCGATAATCAGAATCGCGATCTAAAGTAACATGTTTAGTTGAGCTTCGACTCTTAACATCGGCAATAATCGTCTTTCTAGTGCTTTCGCTCAACACCATTATGCAAGTGAGCACGCGATGCCCGCTAAGTAGACATTAACTCCGATGTTTCAGATCTTGACAATTCTGCAGAATAAAGCGGGGTTAAGCGCCGTAAACTTCATAAACGACCTATCGTGTGTTTATTTTTGTCGGTTTACTACATTTACTGGTGCAAACATCAAAATCATATGCATACCATAAAATTGTTTCCTTATTGCTTTTCAATCAGATTACTAATCACTCGAGAGCATAGGAAATACCCTTATGGAGTAAAATATATATTGACTATTTGCAGATACCCCGTGGTGGATCTCATCTATACATGTCAGCCATTTGCATTATTGATTTCTTCATCAGCAATTCGACATCGTGTGTTCTCAACGATACGAGGACACAACTGCGACGATGCGTCACGAGCGCCCGTTTCTACTTTTCTCACTACTAAATCTTCTGATCGATAGTTTGTACTTCATCAGAAACTAAAACACTTTGCTCGATAAGTGCAATTGCGTTTTTTATGTATTTGCGTGAAAATATCATGCTATGTTTCTTCGTTAATTCGTTCGATGTAGTTGTTTCAAAAATAACATCGCAGTACGTGATAAACAAAGAAACAAAATGGTGGAAACATAAACGGTACTTATGCTTCCGCAACTTCTATGAAGTAATTAAATTATGATGAAATAACATGGATTCCACCTGCCAAGGTCCGATAAAGGCATTTATTATCTGTTTCTCTGTTCAAACAGACCACACAAAAACACGGACAGCTGTACCAACCGAACATATGCAGTACAGCAACGGAATAACGAACAATAGTAGTCATCCTACGATCCCAATGGAGGGTCGTCCCTTCATCCTCTTCCTACTTATTCTGCCTCTGTCGCTATCTTCATTCTACAATAGTGGAAAAAGGTTGCAGTGGAACATCATAAGTGGTCAAACGCGAGATCAAATTTGTGCTGATACTAGACGACAGTGAGCCCTTTTTATTAAAAAAAGGATTTTTTATTAAATTCATATTTCTTTCAAAACATGGCTTTTTTTCATATAGCAAATTAAATGTTGAGTCAATCCCAAACACTTCGAGCTAAATTATCATAGAACACATTTTAACTATCCAAATTCCAAGCCCTTCCTCTAATGTTCATGCTTATTGCCTTTCCACAGATGCTCGTACTGGACGAGGAACGGCTTCTGCAATCACACATTTTACAGAGATGAATATCGGCGCACGAAATGCGCCGCATCGTGTGGATTATGTGAAAAAGACGGGAGTGGTCAAGGAACCGGTTCGGGAAAAGGTTGTGTCGACAAAATCCAGAGGTGGGAATGTATTTGGTTATGTAGTGATACAGAGCTCTCGGTCAATGGCTCAGAGTCCAACGAGGCAGCTGCTGAAACTAACAATAAGATCAGAATCATATTTTATTTTGCAAGAGTGCGTCAAAAAGATATTGTAGAATTCCTATCAAACGTAGTTAATTTCAGTTGCGCTACCGTTGCAGAAACGGGATACTGTACACTTCCAGCCAGTTCTAAGACATGCTGTGCCACTTGTCAATCATACGCACCGCAGACCACTCCTGCACCATCATCGCCTAATTCAAATCAAGGTTCAGCAGCCAGCACCGGAACCACTGCGGCATCTGAATATACATCTATTCCGAATTTAGCCCAGTCAACTGCGCCAAATGGTAGTGATATGAATTCAACTGGAGTACCTGCAGGATCAGCAGTTCAGAATAGATTCGGAGGAGGTTCATCAAGAAACAATAGATGGTATCCAAACTAGTGGAGTGCCGTTCAAGTCTTTCGAATGATACCAGAAAAAACTCATTAATTATCTCGCAATTCGATTAAATTGTTGTATATTATCACGTTTTGTTGTTGCACTCTGTACATACGTTTATCAAAAACAATGGCATCGAAGCATCACCAAAAATAAATGGGGAGACCTATACGACACAAAAAGCGAAAGAATCTGGTAAAAATTTGAAATAATGAACACGTTATAAAAGCTGAGCGGTGAAAACATGAGAACGTAGCAAAAACATTATCTACAGTAGCCTCATATGAGGAAGTCTGAGAAAAATTAGAATTGGGACTGAGTATAAGTGGGAGAAAATCGATACATTCATTTTATGAGAGGACCTGAATGCAGAATACACTGATTACAAATAATTATTCACATACAATTAAGCTATCTACAGAAAATAAACATATCATGCATTAGAGAGCATGCTTGAAGCTCTTATTGAGAAGTTGTTGTGATCACTTATTGGCACGTTTCTTCGCTTCGAAGATTGAGTCTCGTAAGAAGTTGAGTACGACACCGTAGGAAGGAGAAGTACGTTCACTCGGTTTGCAGAGGTCGTGATGGATCTATTATTGGCATCATTCATCATAACATATTTATGCCCGTTGGAAGTTATCATTGTCTTATTGCCATTGGTGAGCGATTCTCGGTGGATGAGAAACATCAGTAGGCAAATGCATTACGAAATTGTGTTTCGGGAGAAATACTATTGTTGTTGTGCATCATTCATTCGGTTAGTTATTCAATCGATAACATTTCGGATGCCATCAGAGCATATTGAATAGTTTATGTAGCTGTCTAACCTCATCAATATGATAGATTGCTCCTTTGGAGTATACGGCAGATTCACGAGGAACAACTATTCCCTTGGCACGACCAATGATATTGGATTCTTTCGTCTCGATCATGGAGGAGATCACCGGAATGCTATCGTCGATCTTGGCAAAGTCTGCGTCGAGCTAAAATAAATATATAATACTTGGTGCAATTTCGAAAAATTGGGTGTGACATGCCGAATATCAAATCATTCAAATCAAATCAAATCTTTTGCCACGACAATTCGGTTAATCTGTGATGTGTCATGTTCCCCGATACGTCACGACTATTTCCATCACTAATCGGTGTATAACAAACGATCGTTTTACCAAAGATTGAGCATTTCTTTTGTTTCCCACCAACATGTATACCAGATTTTCACATCCTTATGAGCATTCGCTGTCTACACGTCAACTAGTAAAGGTCGCTCTCACGAGGTACAAACATGCTTTTTTATCACATGCTCACGAAATAACAAAGCGCGCTTTTTTTAAAAATATGATCGGATGTCTGCGTAACATCCCGTGTTATCAGGGGCTGTTTGGACAGAACAATAACTTATCTATTATCTTTTTCTCGGTGTGAATGTGTGCAACAGAACGACATACTTAATATAGATACTTCCCTACTCTATAAGAGTCATTTTATATCTCATTGCATCTCACTTACTGTCTCATTTTTTGCAATATACGATTTCTTTAAAAAGTACCTGCTTGTTCAGTTCATTGCTCTGTCGCAGCAATCGTACATCCTCAGAAGGGGAGAGAATCTCATAACTCCATGATTCAGCCAGTGGTGATCCCTTGTGAGGCGTAGCAATGAAGAGAATACCTACCGTCTCTGAATTGTACCATTACTCATGAATGAACAATAATATCGGGTGATATATTGTACTCTAAGAATTGTACTTTAGCATTATGCCTCTAATTCATCAAGATACGCTATAAGGGACATCCGATTTAACATAAGTACATATATCCATTGATAAAAGATCACAATGAATTCACTCAATCCTTTATCCGGTGTTACACTTACGTAAATGTGCGCACACCCACATCCATTTTGCAATGAGTGGAATGGACGTGTACGTGCGCAGGTCTCGCAAATGTAACACCGCATTATGCTCAATTTGTCGTCCTGACAAAATTACCATAAAATTGAACCTACAACGAAAGAACAAATTTTATGTTTATTTTATGGTCATTTGAGCGATATTTTACGCAAGTAATGATTGATTCAAGAATAGTGTGATATAACTGACGTTTTCTTAACGCGAGTACATCAAGCACGAGTTTCTTCGCCAATAGTCCTCCCATTGAATGGCAAATGAAGACTACCGGACGCCTTCCCACTCCGGCTTTCTCCAATTGATCCGCGAACCTATCAGCCCGTACCTCAAATCAAATATTGTGAACATCTGCACAACTTATGAATTGCTCCTTCTTTATTCCCCAGAAGTTGATAAGCGCGTTCTAATGTTCTTCCATAACATCTAAAGGTTATATGATGCAATATCAATATTATGAGGACGTATCCATAATGTGACGTCAAGACGGCGGCAAACCTGACGTTACAAGCGTAGGTTTATGGCAAACGCCTCCGCCTACGGTTGTGACGTAACGTTTGTGGTTTGCCACAATTCATGGATACCTTTACTGATTCTTTATTGATTCTGATTTTGTGATAATAGAGATGTGTCACAAACATAGAGAGATAATATTACTTCTAAATATAATTTTCCAAAAACATTACTGAAACACTACTATGGGCGTGCATATTTACCTGTAAACTCTCCATCGTTCCAGAGAATTGCAGAATAGACGATGGATAATCGATACCAAGAATTCTGATCGGATCTTTGATGTCATGTGGGAGCCAATCCTGTAATGATATAATGAGTATCGTCCAAACCGGGTAATTTGGTTCCCGATGGATTGATTTTGTTATTATTTTCAAGCAGAGCAAAGGAGTAAGCAGACCGAAGGCGAGGGCATTACACACAAAAGAGAGAAGCAGTGAAAAACGATGATATAGAGAAGAATGATATCAGAGAGACGAGAGAAAAGGATATAATGCACGTAACTTCTGTCAACTTATGCTCAATGATTGATTTTGCTGACTTCTCATATTTATCAACGCATATATTATATATAATCATATATCATATATATCATATATGTACACTACATGGCTTTTAGATTCAGGCGAGCATTTAAAATTATTCCCATACCAGACTCTCCTATGGTTAAAAATTTGACTAATGAAAGGAAAGATTAGAGACACATTTGGTCAAGAGATTTGGCAGTTAATACAAAATATTATATGCAATCTCCTCATGGTCGTTTTACATGCCCATTTATATCACTTTTTTAAATACAAATCTGGCGTACCTTGGGCCAGCAGTCAGTGAGGGTCTTATTACTGAAGTAGTCCCTCTGTCTCCAAGTGTATCCAACTGATCCCCTTAGTCCATGAATGAGCACAACATCGATCGTTGGCTCTCCCTGAATTAAACAACAATTATTATATTTGTTCATATGGATTGTTTCATATGAAGATTTTAAAAAAATTGACTTTTCATTATCGTGAAGCTGAGAAAGCGACTGGAAACAGACAACTTCTAATGAAACGAAACATGTAGCTCGCTTCAGATTATCCAATAAACCGACCATGCACAAGTGAAGTTCGTATACATCCGAAGGAAGGTAATAGTCAGCCAATCCGAAAGTGTACATTGAGTTGCGAAAAACCTGCAAAAGAATATATGATAATATAATATATTAATTAATACATTAATTATTCATTATTGCATATTCTCTCTCTTCCCTTATCTAATTTCGATGACCACAAACAAATATAGCATGATAATGCCCCTTCTTTGAACTTCGCTTCATGTAGAGTGCATTTATCCCAATCTCTCACCCCCCAGAGAAGGCATTCTAAAATTCCATTTCTTCTCAAACTAATCAACCATGGCAACCGTTCAGTATAATCCACCATTTTCTAATGTTTACCATCACTTTTATTCAGCATCTGTTCCACTCTATTTTTGATCTCTTAATCACGTGACTCAAATGATATATCTTTACATCACGCGATATGGTCCGTACTTATATGACATGACTTCTGCTAATCATATCACCTTATGTGCAAGTATCCTTTCATCGAGAGTCTCTCCATTAACTACGAGAGAAGTGAGAAGAGGAAGCCATTCAGATCGTAGAATCTTCGTAGCGTACTTTTCACCGAGCAGAGCAACATTGGCGAGAGTCTTCAAGGAGGAAACAATAGGGCAATATTTTAACAACTAGCTCCATGAAGGATAGCAAGTCACTCTCGTTATATTTGGTACAAAATGTTCATTTCATTGCAATTAATTGCATGTTTTACGATATGTTTTACGAGCAACATTGGCGAGAGTATACTCTAACAAACTTTCATAGCAGGTCACTTCCAAGACGATTTGAAATGAGTTTGCTCACAATGTGAAAAAATTATCACCTTGAGTGTGAGAAGGAGTATTGCTCGATTCTCTGTCTTGTAATTGGTGTACATTCCGTGCAAGAACTGTACGACCGCCTCGTCGATTGGGTGAGCGGGATCCGGTTTCTGCAAGAAGAATTATCTATCATTACTAATATTTATTGAATTTTATCTATATAATATGTATAGGCGGGATTGAAGCAAGAATGTATGGATAAACTAATACCTACATGACATATTGTTTAATGATCGGTTGTCTACGTTATATCTCGTTGTCGCGTATTCATGGTTAATGCAATGCGTAAGCTATCTCACCTCAGTTTTCAAGAAGACAACTTGTAGAATCCGATGAAGTCGTGCGGTCTGTGATGGTCGACGACCGAACCACGCATCCGTACACCCGAGCTCTTCTTCGTTGCAAGGCACACGATTGAGCCAATCGAGAGCTGCTTGGAACTCCTCACCGAGATCAAACTGTTAAAGATAACGATATAAATAGCACAGATCAATAGGCGGGATCGAAATAAGATTAACGATCACAAACACAATAACTTGACAGTTAATAACAATATGTGAGTAATCACAGTGCTGTGTTACAATACATGAATGATAATAATACTGAAATGCCTCACCTTCTCAAGGAGTTGTTCAAAGCACAGATCGTCCTCTTCCACATCAAATTTCTCGATGGGAAGTGAATGAACAAGTGACCATCCATGGCCAGCGAGAGCGCCCACCGATCGAGTTGAGAGTGATGATAGAAATGGTCGAGATGATTCTGAAAGAGGAATATGTTAATAAGGAAGAAGACTTTAGGATTTGATTTGATTGATCCTCGCTCTGTCATACATATGCATAAACGATGTACGTATACGAATATTGTGAGAGTTTCATCACTTATATCAATTGAAGATCAGTTTAACAATAGATTGGAATCAGTGTAATCCCTACAGTGAACACAATTTCCTACTTCCGATGTTCCCTATCATTGGACAGCACGCTATGAGAATGAATACCCAGACACTACAGACAGAAGTAATTCAATGGATTTAACTGCTGTATGTATACGACGATAAAATAGAAATAAATGAGAATGAATGAAGCACTGACCACAATCTGTCCTGAGAATAAAGTCGATAGCTTCTTCGACTCTTCGGTTCTCGTTCAGACATTCTACAGCCTCACTGATCGACGTCAACTGCTTATCCTTTGTTGTAAAGTACTTGACACCGAAGTACGACGACAGAAATGCACTGAAAGAACAATTATTAACATATTCATGCACAATTTATTCAATATAGAGATTATTCTAGCTTGAAAATCAACAAAAAATTGATTAAAAACACGAAAAATATGTGAAAAAGTGCGACAAACCTGACTCCTGCCGACGGAAGAAGATATTTGGTCATGTCGGGTGTAATTCCTCCTAATGTCCTTCATTCCATATAGAAAGTACACGTGAATCACGCCATAATCACGCGATAAATGAGGAAAGAAGAGAACGGGAAGCCGATTCTAGGGACAAGAGAGTGCATTTGAAAGAGGCCAATACCGTATACCGAGAAAGCAATCAGGTTCTTCCGCACGGATACCAGTCGTATAGAAATTTTAAAATTAAATATTTTATTTTGCTTAATATGTTGCAGTGATTTTAAATGGCAATTTTAGATATCAATTGATTTTTAGCTGTCTTTCCATTTTGTTGGAAGTATTTTGAGAGGAAGAAAGTAGAAATGTTTTTCATTACAATTTCAACTTACTACCTCGCGTTTCAGTGTATAGTATATACTATAGTATTATGAATACTCATAAAAATAATAATTATTATTTGTAATATGCAGTATAATGTGAAAGTATCACTTCCAATAGACCTTTCGTGCGCATGCACAGAATTTTTCAATTCGTTTCACTATAAACTCTAAACTATAATAGTTTTAATGTTTCCTGGGGAAATTATGTCAAGTACTTTTAAAAACAATACTAATGATTACAAAAAGAGTCGTATAGTATTAGTGAAAGTAGGACAGCTGTATAAGGTCAATCATTCGTGCATCATACGTGTGTTAGAGAGAGAGAGAAGAGAAGGGAGAGAAGGGAGTGTGTGGAAGATTTCCTATGTTTAGCAGGGCTCACACCTCACAGCGCACGCCTCAAGAGTTGTTTGACAATGACCGGCACTATTTCGCTTTGATATTCCTTCAAATTATCAAATTCGTGGCACTGTGAATATCATTCATATAGATCGTCCTATTCGAGGATAATTGAAATTAAATGCTTAAATGACTGAAATCTGGCATTGATCTATAGATCATTGATCATTTATAGGAGCCGCATGTCGGAGCCTGTCCCATCTTCTAGTGCGACCACAACCACCGAGCTTCCTAAGCCTCCTTCGAGTTTGGAATCGGAATATATTAAGGTATTTGAGTCTATTTGTGGAATAATACTGTTTCAATTTATGCTCAATTTATATTGCGAACGTTAGTGGATCATTCTAATCGTCAGATTTTCATAGGATCCTTTCAGAGAGTTGGAGATGGCATCGGTGTCACGAATCTGACTCCCAACGGAAAGCAGTATATGGCTGAACAGGTTGGGTTACTTATATAAACATTGTAAATAGATAAGAAGCGCATCAGTTTAACGATAACCAGGAGACTGGCCTATGCTATAATAATATGAACAACCCATAGAACGAATAAAATGTTCATTGTAACCACATGGCGTACCGCGATGGCATTGCTCAAAGATCAAAGATTCACAATGTGAACTTAGAATGATATCTCTCTTTAGATTACTACTCTGATGAAGAGAATCATCTACGACGCCCAGAAGTTCACTCTTCATGGACGACGTGGAAAGATGAAGTCGTGTGACATTGAAGCTGCCTTGAAGCTCATGGGATTGAAGGTACTCTGACTGAACTGATATAGAAGTTTAACCCTTTTATTGTAATATATGTTTTGAAATAGTGATTTTTCTTATTTGAAATCTAGACCTGCAACTTGCAATAAGTGCTGGACCATAGATGCCCGTAGCTCCATCCTGCGATTAGTGTTAGAAGTCGTGTCTTTCTTGAACTATATTGTCATTCTAAGTGTATGCGATGTGTAGTCTATATGATCTAGAATAATTCATTCCCGTCTATTATATTAAAATAATTCAGGCAATGTCTCCTCTTGGTCACATCTTCCCCGAGGAACCACCAATGGTTCATATTCCTAATCCCAATGGACCCGATCTCTTCGTTCCGGTAGGTATTCTACTAATTTATAGAGCAAATAAATTGCTCTGCCAAGAACAACTTTTTCAATACTTCAGTTGGGAAAGACTAATGGTATCATAGTGATATCCCTGTATCTATCACCTTTTACAATATTACATACGGTAGAGAAGAGATGCTGTACTATTAGGAAATCATAGAAGTGAAGAATTGTGGACAACCTTTAATTCGAATATTCACTAACAATAAGCTATTCCTGATTTAGCAAGAAAGGGAGATTGATCTAGTTAAACTCCGAGAGTCGTCTCCTCCTGCACTGTCCGTCAAGCCATATATCAGAGGTGAACTGCACACTAATTATCTTAGATATGTCGAATTCCAGCAACTATTATAAATTCTTTAGTGCCCACATGATAATACATTCCTAATTGTCATTGAAAATAATCGAATTGCAGCTCATTGGCTCGCTTACAATGGCAAGGTGCCCAATATACCAGAGAACGCACAACAGGGACAGTCGGAGGTAATTCATTCATTAAAGCGATGTACAGTGGTGCACGTAAGCCTTTTCAACAGGCTCCACGCGGCATAGCGCCGCACCACGCCCCACCACGCCTGACGTTTTTCTCGATGAATAAAGAGTTAAAAATTATGTTTATAGTAGCGATCGCTTACCTGTTTGGGAGGCTAAAACATGCCATAGTAACCAAAATTTTTGGTTGTGTCTGAATAGTTTTTCCAAAATTATCAAAATTATCACACTATTATAATAATTTGAATTCCCGCTCACGCCGCGCGTTTACCGCGCGTTGCTTTTGCGCGGGAATATTTAAATTTTCAAAATTACAAAAGTACGAATTTTGGAAAAACTATTCAGACACAACCAAAAATTTTGGTTACTATGGCATGTTTTAGCCTCCCAAACAGGTAAGCGATCGCTACTATAAACATAATTTTTAACTCTTTATTCATCGAGAAAAACGCCAGGCGTGGTGGGGCGTGGTGCGGCGCTACGCCGCGTGGAGCCTGTTGAAAAGGCGCCACTGTATGTTAAAGACGCACCCCAAATTACACTCAGCATCCACAATTCTACAATACTTTCATCCATATATGATAAATTGCATAATGTCTAGGTGTATATATAATTATTAATCATATCAGGAGGAACCAGAGCAGCCTCCACCTAAGAAGATGAATCCGGCAATGTTGGCTGCAAGAAGAGAGACCGCTGGTGAGTTAACGAGTAGATAAGTACGAATACAAAACGCAATGACTGAAAATAGCAATGAAACTCGACGAACGAAGCATTTCCAACAAAAAAATACCCCATTGAACGTCTGGGGGCATTAGAAAAAATTGTTGTGAATTGGTCCTGCCGCCCTGTTATCCTTCATTACTTTAATGCGCTCCACACATGTCTCACTATATTCCGTTTGAATCTTTTGTATGTGTATTTTTGCAGGTGCGGCTACTAGTAGTAATTCGGCCGGATTGGCGTTCCGTCACGCAGCGAGAGAAGTGACCAAGAAGGAAAATGTTATCGTGCAACAGCCTCAAATCGAATCAACTTCAGTGGTACGAACTATTTTTCCAAGACTCCCGATTCTTGGCTGACTAAGACTCATAAACTATTACTCGGTTCGTTGATATTTTTAGGAGCAACAGATCTACTTCAAAGAAATTGTCGAGGCTTGTGTGGGACAAGACGATAAGAGAAGGTGAGTAATATACATGATTAAATTGGATTCTTTAAAAAAATGCTGGTTTTCAAAACTGAAAGGAAGAATGCCATTGTTCTCCTTTGACTATTTCATTATCTTCTTCGAAGATTAATACATGTAAAGCTCTGAACTGGGTGCATTCGCATCAGAGTGAAATCACAGACAACGAAATGAAAATCGAATTATTAATAACTGTTTCAATACAGACAAGAGGCACTCAATTCCCTCGAACAGGATACGGGTGTGCAACAGTTGTTGCCCAAATTCGGGTCGCTTATTTTCGATGCGGTAAGTTGATATTTCTCATATTTCTCTGTATTCATTTAAACAAACTGTATTTTTTCTGCATGTCGTAACAAGAGTGTATCCTCGCATATATCCCATCGTGTTTAGTCACCATCTTTTCCGAATTCTACACCTTCAATTAGTTCTTCACGTACAATATGATATGTTTATGATTATTCGTACAGGTTCGTGTGAACGTCACTCAACGATGTCTTTCTATGTTGATCTACATCGGTCGTATCGGGAGATCTCTCGTGATCAACAAAAGTGTACATATTGAGCCCATCGTAAGTAGTCGTATTCCTTTTCCCTTCTTTGATTCCATGACAGAGTGTGATCGGAATGAATAGAAAAACGGACCTATAATAAATATGAAGAGTGAGCAGATATACTTTCGGTAGTCCAATCTTCTTATGTTAGAATGTAAATTAGGATTGTTTCGATAACCAGTATATTTTTACATTGACCTCATTCAGTTACATCAACTTCTTCCTTCTCTACTCTCGTGCATGCTGGGAAAGCAGTTGTGTCTTCGTCCTGAAGTTGACAATCATTGGGCACTCAGAGACTTCTCATCCAAAACTCTTCTCCTGATTCTTAATAAGTATGTCTTAAAGCATATTCAATATGGAACGAGAGATTACTAACTACCACAGTTTAGGGCTGTTGTCTGAACGCATACACACAATATAATTGAACTAATGCGGTAGCGGCGCGATGCTACCGATGATATATGTATATCATCTCATTTAGAATGATGATAGAACAATTGATCTATGTATATTGTTATAAATGAAAATGATTAGCGTATGATTGCATTTTGAAATATACTAGTAAGTAATATCTTGATTGTAAAACAAGGCAGATTGAAAACAGGATAACAAAAATTAAGAAATTCCTCAATAGAATCCATTTGCAGGAGAGGCGAGAAAGATACGAATCTTCGACAGAGAATATGTGCCGTTCTCAAAAAGGTACACAACCTTTTCCTTATAATTAAAAAAAATATTTTACTGTGGTATTTTTGCTCATGTAAGCAAAATTTACCAAAAAATATATACTTCGATATTTTTTTTAAATGCCAAGTTTAATTCCAAAATAAGTCCAAGTATATTTTTAAACTCCGACTGCTTATTGTTAGGGAAGAATCCTGGGGAGTTTTCTTAAATTAAAAAAAAACCAGAGTAATTTTCATTGGTCGAACAAACTGTAAATCGATAAGTGCATGATGTAATTTATGATAACCTTTTTGCATTGCAATTGTGTTCAGGTCTTCAACGACCCCATGTCCACATATGGCCAAATCTACGGCACACTCAATATCCTGAATGAAGTGATGACAACTCAAGAGGTACAATACAGTCACTTGTAGGAGGTGTATGGATGAAGTCCATTCGTCCATTTACTTCCGGCATGTGCATTTATCTATTTCCCTGTGCAAACCAATTCAAATTAAAATCTGCGAAAACAAAGATATTCCGTATATCGCTAATGACATGACGAAATGATTGCTCGATCATATATTCTACATTCATGGATATGTAAAGTATTATTCAACCTTTATGTGATCTTCTATGTATCATTTTGACAGTGTTACGATCTCTACAAGCGATACGTGGATTTGACTAACGCCGCCCATCCATCGGCTGTTCAATCACAGAGTGTCGAGACAAAGAATGAAGCTGGACGATTGTATCCTGTACTGCTCGTACGTTCATCCAATATATTTTATTTTGATAATTTCCTCTCGAGAAGTTGAGGAAGCTTACGGACAATTGCCAATAACAAAAGAAGCTATTGCGAGATCGGTTTGGCGAAAATTTAAAGAATTATCGATAAGACAAATATTGAGAGTGATGTTACTATGATATAGTATTGGGAGAAGGTGATGCTGATTTTTTCAACAAATCCACCATTCAATAATGCCGTACATTTCAGAAAATGGAACAGTCCATGCTGCGGAGCTATCGTCAAATCGCTGATAAGATGTGATCTCAAAAGTGAAGATAAACATATGCATTTAGATATTAAAAAAAAAATTGTTAAACGCCACAGGCGATAAGACGTTTTTTTAAATACACTTAATACATGATTTGTGCAACATTTTTCCTTTCAAAGACTCTTAATACATTAGTTGTGAAATTGTCCCGTTTCATGATTGTTTTTATTGGTCATGCATGTGGAGCTATGTAATATGTGTTGTGTATGAGAAGAATACCAAATTTGGATAAATAACGTAATGTATAAAGATGAATAAAGTATTAATTAATAAGAGTAAATTCCGTTCAAGCTTTCATGTCTGGGACATGTATGTATTAATATGTACTCTTTCAATATTCATGGATCACTGAAATAGGAAGGAATATGACGGGGTCTGTGCTTTTCAAATTGTAGATGTATTCTGGAAACGTCTCGAATAGAGAACAGAAACGGTGAAACTACGGGTGTGACCTTTGGGACACTTTTCTCTTCCTTGTTTTACCATGATTCATCCCTCTCAGACGAAGGATATAAAACCATTGTGAAATTGTCTCTTCTGATTCCGAAAATGTTCTTCCAGTTCATTCTTCTCTTAGTTGTAGTCGATCAATCAAACAGTCAAAATGTTTGCCCGGATAGTAAGGTAATTTGCGAAGTCATATCAGCGAATACCGCCTTGATTATCTGCTTAGTTCGAGGATAAAGAACTTTCTTTAAGATCCCGCAAGTTGAACGAGAAACAATTCTAAGGCGCCATAACCTACTGCGTTATTTGATATCTGATGGAAACTACCGTGCCAAGGACACTGTGTTACCACCTGCGAAAGAACCTATCCCTGATGTGGTAATGATTGTTGCTATGATACAGTAAAGCAGATTCCCCCAGTTAAAATGCGGTACGCGGGGTGACCCCGAGTGACTCCTCATATCTCATCGAATTATTACTCTGTGAATATTGAATATCAGGTGTCGAAGTTATTTTTGTTGTATTACTCTGTGTCTGAACTATTTTATCACATGAAGTTTGGAATTATAAAAAAAATAAATAGCTTGATAAAATAAATAATACTGCAAATTACCGTATGACTCGATTAGGGCTGCTATGCAGTGTGGCGAATCGTGATAAACTTCTTTCCCTTATTTTTGCATGTTTACACGTTTCTTTGTTCATTTCATTTATTCCGACTTTAATTTTGTATTGTTCGCATGCGCAACACAACCAATCAGAAAGATAAGCCTTTTCGTCAGGGCAACGTGCTTTCGTAAAAACTCAACCAGAAGTGCGCAGCATGCCCTCTCCACTATCAACCGCAAACAGACATGCGCACAATACAAAATTAAAGTTGGAATAAATGAAATGAACAAAGAAAAACGTTTAAAAACACGCAAAAATAAGGGAATCGTTTATCACGATTCGCCACACTGCATAGCAGCCCTAATCGAGTCATACTGTAATTTGCAGTATTATTTATTTCATCAAGCTATTTATTTTTTTAAATTCCAAACTGTATGCGATAGAATAGTTCGGACCCAGAGTAATAGAACAAAAATAACTTCGACACCTGATATTCAATATTCACAGAGTAATAATTCGATGAGATGTGAGGAGTCACCCGGGGTCACCCCGCGTACCGCATTTTAACAGGGGGAATCTGCTGTACTGTAAATATAGTTTTATTATAGAATTTTATATAAAAACAGAAGTATCTCCGTTGTAGAGCTGGGATTGTGACCTAGAAAAGAGTGCTCAATTGCACGCAGATAAATGCCGATTGGAACATTCATCTAAAGGTTTTCTTGATAATCACGTAAGACTAAGCAATTATATCCTAGTAGATGTGATCGTGAATATTTGTTCAGAACATAGGAGAGAATCTATGGCAGTTGACGACAACAGCATTCGTAGATCTCGACGGGAAGGGTCTTCTAGCTACGCGAGGATGGGAATCCGAGTTCCAAGTATAGCATTAATCATTGATCTTGTTATTAGAAAATGATACTGAAATGGTTAATATAGAATTTTATTAAAAAAAAGTATCTCCGTTGTAGAGCTGGGATTGCACATTTGGAGCAATCAATTTTTTTTTCAGAAATTTGGCATTAATTCGACGCGTATCGATCAATCGATGAATTTAATTTTCCACGCCATACAGGTATGCGTCTTCATACTCAAAATTTTAGTAAGACAATGAAATCTGCACCATAATTTGAATAATGTTGAAAGAGGACCGATATTTGATCCAGAGGTCAATAGTACAGAGTTTTGCGCTTTCATATATTATCGAAGCAGGATATCGAGCAATTCTATTTAATGAAGATGCAAATGATTAACACATGATTATAGTGTTAATCATTTGCATTTATGAGCCATGAGCCATTGCTCTAATAACTATAACCTGTGTAGGGTATCACTCAGAAATCAATATAATATTTCATCGACTTGAACTCTAAAGTGATGTTCCAGATGGCATGGGATCGATCAACTATTCTTGGATGTGGGATGACCTGCTGTGACAATCATAAGAGAGTTCTCGTCGTCTGCCATTATAATGAACCGTGCGTTATTATTCTGCGAAAGTTTTCTGATTAATAATCGATATTCGAAGGAATTTTTGCATTATTGCTTACATGATTTCGTGCATGTAATAATACAAAAAATATTATATCAGACAAAATGTCTCAAATAATTATTTCAGTGGAAACTTCATCAATGAGCACTTTTACCAAAAGGCAGAAGATACAGACTTCGTGCCAGTCGATCCGTTAGAACCTGGACAGATTGTTGAGAATGGATTGCCGGAATCTGAAGCGAATTCTATCCAAGAAGTGAATTAACTTATCTATGCTGCCATCGTGAGATACCACTATTTTTTATGCAATATTGTCTGTTCAATGTGATTGCTTTTACTTTCTTATTTAACATGTTGGGTTCTAGTTTAAACCGAAGTTGATAACAACCCTTTTTGTTGTCGTGATTTGTATGTATACACTGCATACCATTGTTCTGTGCAGCCATTCTGTCTCGATTGTTGTTGGTGTGCGAAAAAATAAAGCAAATAATAACTCTTTTAATAGCCGTATCATTCAATGTGGAGATACACGTACAATATAGTGAGAGCAAACAATTGAATATATTGTTATAGTACCCTAAGAAGAAGTAAAACATTTGATAACCTACTAATAATATTATTCTATTATGATCTAGTGGAAGTCACGGAACCATCGGGCTTGTACATGTGGCATATTCTGGGTCTTGGCAGGAACATCGAGGACAGGGAACAGACGAACCGTATCGGTGCTCTGGAATTAATAACTGTTAATTGGTCTCCATATATATTAATACTCACCATGTTTACTTTCATATGAGCACAGACATGGAGAGGATGTTCGTATTCGTGGGCAAAGTGTGTGTAGCCCCTACGTTGACACTCCTCCAGGAGGCTTTCTTGCCATTCCTAATATTAAAGAATAAAATATTTTAAAAAGCGTGGATTCGAACTCTACAACTAATTTATAACTAAATAAGGGTAATGAATATTGATGTATAACACTAATATCAAACTGTTTATCGACGATATCTAACACCCGCGGAGGGAATATTATAACGAAATCACCTTTTTCCTATCGAGTAAAACAAGTGCGAACAGTGTGGGTTTGTTCATTCTCATCCATGCCTAAATCGTCCATGATGAAATCATGGATACTATCGGTTCCTTACCTCGAACAAATCAACAACAGTAGTAATTCTTGCTTGCATAAGTTCTACATTCATGTACGATCCAGGCAATTGATCGATCATCGATCGCACGATTTCCTCACTCATTTCTTCTTCACCATTCACTGCTACTGAATCGGTCCATTTGAAGGTCCTTAGTTGACTCTGAATTTGAATTATTCAATGTTTTCAGTGCATTTTCTTAATAAATTCAATACTATCTAGACTGATCACGGGACTATTTTTCAATTGATTTGTGACGGTCACTCGCTTCATCAATTCGCTCATTGCTGCTATCATTTATGTTCTTATCTTACTTTCGTACCACCTTTCACCTTCGTCCGTTATCTCATCAATACAGCGTTTTCTCTTTCATTGGAGTCTGGCTGTCCGTGTTGCAATTTGCCCCCCCCCATTCAGAAGGGGTCTCTTAAGAAATCCACACTCTCTCACCAAATTATCTGTACTCATAGACGCATATTGCTGAGCCGAGCACTTTTAGTAATGCATGGCAATGATAGATATGAAAGATCAATGGTTGATGCGGCCTATTATAATTATTATCTAAAGTAGTGATTCACTTTCATTTTGCTGAACGAAGACTTTACTTGCATGTACAATAAACAGTGAAAGAGACGTGCAAGTACGGTTTGGATTGTTCTCTGTATATGGTTGCATAAGGTGTAAACACTGCCTTACCGATATCGCAATCGTATCTGAAGTGATGGCGATAGGTAGATGGCATTCCCGAACGAAAACGTGCTGAGTATGCATAGTATGAGAAAGAAGTAGGTAAACATTAGGGCAAAGAGTATCATAGCAACATGCGAAAGCAAAGAAAAGCGTGAAAAAAGAAAGCTTGTATTTTCGCTTCAGGGCTAGAATTTATGAAATATACCTTGCACTGAGGAACGACGATTTTGAAGAGATGGCTCAATTTGCCTGCTGAAGAATTGGGAACAGTGACGTTGGTCAAACGAAGTTCTTCGATAGAAGAAAATGCACCTGAGACCATTTTTTAAAATTTTGTCTTTAAAATATGCCATACCAGTAATTTCAAGCAGCTCGTTAACATAGTTAAGAATACGTTCCGCGTTTTTCTCGTTAATATTTGAGATTTCCAAGAGGGCGACCTCTATCAGTTCGAACGTGGACAAATCGAACGTGTCGATAGGCTGAATGATTTATTTTTTAATATAATATTTCGATTTTTCAAAGCTAAGATTTTTTTTCGAAAATGTGAATTTAATCTTCTTGTTCCGGGTAATGACACTGAAAGCAATCACATGCAATCACACGTGATACGCAATGGTCACATTGAGAGTGATTACATGAGTGTGTACAAATATATGCACTCGGAAAGACTGTAGCAGGACTTTTAAACACTATGAAAAGCACCAATTCTGAAGGGTAGTAGCGGATTTTCTGAACTTTTTTTGTGTGAGCACCCAATAATAACTATTTTGAGGTCGTCGCATCCTAGCATCGCAAATCCGTAGTGCGATAATATGGTCAAAATTACCTCGCTGCGCGATCCACTTTTCCATCGTTTCTCCAGACCAATCTTCAGTTGGTCGTCTTCGTTATCAAAACACAACGAGGCAGTGTACCTTGGCTTATCGCGGTTCTTGCGGACTTCATTGGCAGCATAGCACATCTTAAAGATGCAACCACATTATGGGAAACCAGACCGTGTACACTAGCTCACCCTTCTATTAGCGAGTCGACTTGCATTGAGATCAGCGATGGAGACATTATCCAGGATCTGGACCAGGAGTTCGTTTGGTAGACGTGACATTGGCGATTCTTCAGACGCCTTCTGAGAATATCACCAACTATATGAGACACGAGTGGTTTGTGTACTATTCTACTTTTAGCAGAATGCATCTCATCCCATTTGACCCGCCCTTTCGTTGATAAGTTCAGGCCTCTCTCATTCTTCTCCACCCTTCTCAGCGCTCTTTCTACCTTTATCTCACACCGTTGACAAGACAAGGTGCATAGGTGAAAACAAAGTATGAGCAACCCAAATAATTTCAAGACCCTTTTAGCATTTAGCCAGCCGAAGAAGCCATTTAGCAATAATCTACACACTATGCGATTCATCAAGTTGTTGTTGTAATGTTATGGATAAATAATATGGTCAAAACCAAAATGATCATGACCGACAATGTTTACTTTGTAAGTAAGGAGATAGGAAACGATCAAACCTTGACAGTGATTGCGGACAGCATTCGACTGAGCGTCGCACCCATTGTGGAGAGGGGGTAGTTATCTAGTAATTCTGCTGATCCAAGCTCTTGTGGACACGCAGTGTTGTTTGCGCGTATGGGCAGACCATGCACAATTCGTCGTCCGCCGGTGTATATTATACTGCTGATATGGCGAAAATGGCTCGATTATCGAATGATAAATAAACCAAACGACTGGTATGACTTTGAAGACGATGCGCAATGCAAACACAAACAGTTTGAATAGAGTGATTCTTCCTTGTTTTATGAGTCTTCCCATGGTCGACCATGGCGTTATTGTTATGAATATTCCGATTTCGTCGACAGCTGATTATTGGCGGAAAACTCGTTGATCTTTTTCCACAAAGTAAAGGTTGAAAGTGATGGGCGAGATAAGGACCATCATATCATATAATCGTAATAGGGAACTCATCGATTTGGAGGTGCAGTTATGAAGCTGTCCAGCAAGCTCATTGACTATGCCAAAATTGCATGAACATAAAATATTATGTGTAACAGGAAATAACATACATTTCGGTGCTATTAACGAACGTATTCTTGATCAATTTACCTACTAGTGTTAATTAAAGCTGATTTGCATATTTATTTATTTTAAACCAAAATAATGTTATTCACGTGATCTTCATCTTTTCACCATTGTCATATTTGCCCATCGAGTGAAAGTTACTATGTAACCAAGGAAAGTCTTTGTGTTATCACTAATCTTCCTTAGCAGTATTACTTTCACTTTATCGGTCGTTCTCTATGTAGCAAAGATAAGCAGAGGAAGGCCATGAAATGAGGAGTGGACAATCTGCTTAGTTGCCATTTTCGTGTTTTTTCTCAGAATTCGTTGTATTACACATTGATCATGACAGTTATTATGGCACATTTATTATGAATTGCTCACGGATTAATAGGAACTGTACAGTATAGTAATATAACTACTATATGAATAGAAATATGGTTTTTTTAACCTCCAAAAAGGTTTCCTTCCGCGGACCAAACTCCGGTCTTATCGGAGAGATGAGGGAAAAGATCGTCAGTGAAAACGAATCGGACGAAACCGTTTCCGAAGAACTTGGTGGTGACGTTTCCGACCTAGAATAGTTTGAAAAAGTAAAGATAGAAGATAGATGCATACTCTTTTTTCTGTAAGTATCCATCAAAATGTTATAAAAGCAAGATACTCGTTCTGTTTGAAAAATTGTCGACGAGAAGGAAATATTAAATTTTTAATTGAACGAAAATTTACCTGCTCCCAATCGTGAGTCTCCTCGTTAAGTTTGAAGCTCTGAAGAAGCCACAATTTGCCGTCACAGTCGTCTCCTTGGACCTGCAATGCAAATTATTGGTATACGAATTATATATTTTCATATGATAAATGGTTTGCTTGAAATATAACATCCTTTAAGTACTTTGGTATATTACGATGAGAGCATTAGACATACATTAATCTTCTTGTTCTGGTCTATCTTGTTAAAAATGATGTTGTCTGCCTTAACTTTGAGAGATGGAACGAAAAGATCAACACGGAACTGAAAATGTACTGATTATTAATTTTGATAGTACTTCTGAAAGGAGACCATTCAAGACCATTTGAAAGCAACTGGTATAGCAGAATTATTAGAGCGTGAACATGTTAATTCACAAAAAAATGCACCAAATGCGAGATCAAAATGATACAAACCTTCTTCTCGGTCTTGGACCTCAGCTTGACATCGATGTTGCAGGGGATGGCCTGTAGGGACAATCCAACTACACACAGAAGAAGAATGATCGACCTCATGATGATATTTAGCGAGAGCTCACTATCCTTCTTTCGTTTTCGATCCTTTTTATTCGAGATTTCCCATTGTGTGACATACTGATCTCATTCTCTTACAGTTCGATCGAAGTGATTGAACGTGTCAAATCGCTTTCCTTATCAGAGAAATAGAGCGGAAAGAGGAAGCTTAAGCAGGAGGAGCTCGTTAAGTAATCCTGGTATATATTTATATATTTTATCTACATGCACACCCCTGCCAGAAGTAAGAAATACTGTAAGTTATTTGCAAAATTTAATATATCTTGGGTGATGATATTTTAGTAAATAGTAGGTCTGTAATTCCACCATGCAATTTATTTCAGTTAAAACTATAATATATTGTCGTCATATGTGGATTATCATCATCATGCGCGTACATGTACGATTTCAATGAATTTCTCTTTAATCATAACTTAAAATATCATAACTTATAATAAATTACATCATACAATGATTTAATTTCATTCTTCGAGTTTATATTGAAATTCGAGATGATTTGTATTGCGATTGGCTTTGATTATGACGGGAACGGAAGATGAGTGGGAGGTGAATTCACGATTCTCATTATATGGACAGCAGAATCTGTAGTACAAATAGTAGAAATAAACTTTCACTTTTCAATTGCTTTTATGGTTAAACAAAGGATGCTCAATTTGCTGCACAATTTTAAAATAATATTAACAAATCAACACTAGCCTGTATCCGGTTGGTCTTCGATCACCATGGATTCTGAATTCACTCCTCTCATCAGGACATCCATAATTGCAGGTTCCTCCCACGCCTATCAACTTGAATCGAATCTTCTTTCCTTCCGGAGCCTTTGAATAGACTTTTTTGACCGATTATCTTCCTGTTATCCCGTTTAGAAAAGAAACAGATTGAATAAGCCTTTTGTCATCTATTTTAAAAGGTGATAAATATGTATTACTATCATACGCATACCTCAATGTGGTAATTGCAGAATCTCGATTTATCACTGGGATGAGATGTCATGTAATGGCTAAATGTCTGCCACTCTTGTCTAGCATTCAGCACTCCTCCACAGCTTCGTACGTTTCCTGGAGATCGATACTCACACAGAGTTCCAGATAGAGTGGGAGGACATCTAAAGTGAAGGTTATAGATGTTAAATCTTATCATCAGGGGATTTGGTTAGCCTCCCGAAATTTGTTATGGTTCAATAATCCATAACAAAAGGTGTAAACTATACACCTGTAATTGTATTAGCACCTTGATATCAGTTCTAAAAGACCCATTTGAAAATTTTTATTATTGCAACACTGATTATTTTAGCAAATGCTCCTATTGTTAGGATTAAGTTCATGTCCAATTAAATTGTAGTGACAAATATAGCAAGGTACACGAACGCGTTATATTTAAATATATAATGAATATATTTCCATATTAAGCAATCTCACTTGCAGATCGCACAGTTCCTTGGGTTAGTGTAGCCTCCATTCTTGCAGTCGAGCTCGATAGGGCATTTATCTTAATAATTCAATTCTCTTTCATTTTGTCACCTATTTCCTGGAAACGCCGACGCCATATTCAAAAATGATCTACTTTGGCATGAGTACTGCTGATTCATGATTTGAACATCCAAGAAGGTTGGTCCATCCTTGTTTCCCATTGTCAAAAACAGATTGTCGTCCTTCGCGATTATCGTAGCTTTGTTGCCAACGTTTGAGAACCTGAAAGTAACTAATTAATGTGGAACCGTATTTTGATCACTAACGAAGTTGGTCCATAGTGCATGACACTGCCAATATCGTAAGGTAGATCGAAGGTGTTCATGTCGTAAGTTGAACCCTGTAACAGTTATGAAAACTTTTGCATATTTAGCTTCCCAATTTTCGTTTTCATAAGAAAAATTCGCAGAGACAAAAAATTCCTATCACCAGATGAAGTTCCAGTGATGGATTTCTAACATATATTTTCAAACTAATCTATCTTCTGTTGTATTTTTGATGATAAATAAACAAAATGATGATTCATACCTTTCTAAAGTTGTGAATAAGACTGGGAATGATTCGATTCTTGATCAGTAAGACATGTGTGTCTCGATCTGGTCGAGATTGTTGATGAAAAAGACCCAGAGCATGAGCGAGCTCGTGTGTGGTTATGCTGAACTGAAATTGTTTTTTCTTTCTCTTTGAGTTCTGTTTTTTCTCACTTCAAGGTCAATTTTTTGCCATACCTCAAACGTGGTTTATTGGCACGCACATAATACATGGGAAGTATAATAAAAGAAAAAAAACAAACACTTTCACAACCGTTTCCAATAGAGATCCATTGTTGACCCTGTTTGTCATCCTTTCCGACGGTACTCCAGCAGCCTTTGTCGTGGCCGACGAAGTAGAGATATTGCTGAATTTGTACAATAATAAAAAATTTTAAACAAAAAATTACCGTTTCAGTGGTTCTGGGTCTGAATTCAATACAGGTCTCGCTCCTCCAGAAGTCAATAGCAGCCATGACAGCACGTCGTTTCTGCGCATCTCAATGCAAATCATACATTTATTTATATTATCGAGCAAAACTCTAATTTAGCATTAAAGTTCATCCTCACGTTACAAATTGTAATGAAGATTTTAATGAAAACGATAAGTGATATATTCTTACTCATTCTGGCATCAAATGCGAAGGGAACGTATCCTGTCCACTTAACCGAGTCTCCACCTCTAATGGCTGACCTCGGAGCTCTTCCTTGTAGTACAGCTCGCATCACTTTTGCATTCAAGCGAATATCCCCCTCGAACAAAATATCTCTAGAAACATCCAATATTTAGTATTTCCATCCAGATAGATGACAGATACCTGTAGGGTTGGTTAAGTTCATCAATATCTTTGGCTGTGCCAGAGACTGGAATGTCGTGTCCGCTATCCTGAAATGACAATTCTAATTATTACAACCAATAAAATATACAGAGCTATGCGGACTGAAATATTGAGCTGTTGATTTAATACATACGACATTTAAAGAAGGAAAAAGAAGGAGATTTGGGGTGCGCTGAACTTTAAGGTGATACAAACAGCTGTATCATATTCGTTAATTCCAGACATTTAAAAATATATACTTTGTTTTCAGCTTACATTTTATAAGTTTGATCTAACAATAAGTACATGAGATAACTAACAAATTGTATATCATTCGTGTATTCCTCATCCACTTCGTGTGTTAATCTCTTAATGAACGCCGTCTGATCGGGATCATTAGAGACCAAATCTCGCAACTGTAAAATTATTTAATATTGCATTTTTAAGTGTTCCAATTCATGAATTCGATTCTTTTATGATAGTTGGACTTAATAACATAATATGCACCCCAGAGAGAAAAAAAATGTAAAATGAAACTGCAGCTGAAAAGTAACACATGTGCAGGACAAAAGTGTTAAATATAACAAAGACTTGTTTGTGTGCAGTACTGCTCTGGTGGTGATGTGTTGATGCTTTTTTTCTAATTTTGTGATATTATACTATTATATCTTCAGTTACATTCTTAATTGAATTCGAGTAACTGAACAACTGAGATAAAACAGAGCTATTGTGGGAATAATGCTAACAGAGATGAAGGGCAACAATTGCCTAAAATTCACGCTTGATCAAGATTTCAATTGCAATGATATCGTATAGTTTTTTTGTAAACTACAACGCGTAATAATATTTTTATTATCTAACTCACAGTTTTGCCGTGGGTGTGGTCGTTTAGCAGAGCTAAAGTGAGAAGGAACAGCAATGGAACAGCAATTCCCATCAGTGATAATCAACGATTTGCGAGGGCGAAACTTCTTTTATTCCTGCTTTTTCTCAACGTCTCATTGTCCTATCATTTGTTCTCCTTGTTTCTCCTGCCGTAATAGGCATGTGACTAGACAGTTGCACGGTTTCAAGCATACGTTTTGTTGACCTTGCACTGGTTTTGCAGCACTATAAAGAACGTTGATTAACCTTCCACTGACGAGTTGTGATGGATTAGTTACGAATCATAGAGTAACAGGTAACTAGAGTAGAGTCAGAACAACAATGCACTAGCAGTATTTGTAATTGACTTTATTAAATAATTATTATACGTACAAAGTGAATTGAAAGTGAGCCAAAGTGCGAGAACAAGACAGAGATCATGTATACCTATGACCACATAGTTTGTAAAGTGGAATTATGCGTTGATTCTAGTGAACTTGATGGGACGAGGTAAACGACATAGTAGAAGGAATGATGCCATCACGGCCATCAAAATGAACGAGTTAATTTGAAGGAGACATGTCAGCATGATCCAGATGACTGAAATTCGATATTTAGATGAATTTCAAACTATCAATTCTTATTCCTTAAGAGGACATCTTTACATTAACTTATTAAAAAATATTGTATAGACAACACTTAAAAGAAGTCCCTTTAATTTCGAGATTTTGTGGCTATATTTAGCAATGAACAATTCTTTAAACTATGTCCACTTCCCTTCCAGTAAAGCAAATCAAGCGTGGCTTTATCCCTTACCCACTGATTCTGTGTTGCCCGTGTTCAAGGCAAAAAGAGCGTTGAGAAACTGCATGCATTGAAAGAGAATAGGTACAATAGGACCAAGCTGAAAGAATTCAAAAAATGTTCATTAATTTGTATGATATTCTAAGAAATATATGATGCTGTATTTAATAATAGTGTATTATTATATATACTATTTTCTTAATCTTTGTATGCTCTCTTCTATATTACAGTCACGATTTTATTTTCTAGACATACAATGCACGAATCGCTATTCTGCGATTGTTATTATTCATAATTTTTCCTTTTATGGTGTTGCATCTTTTGTATGATAAAGAAAAGCCTTACCACGAACAGACGGCAAATTATGATCATGCAGCCACTTGGACGTGCCAAAGTCAGCATTATACTCATTGCTGCTATAATTGTAACAATTGGAGTAACGACATTGAAAATTCTCTGGAAGCAAAGGACATTAACAATATATTGTATATCTTGCCCAGAATTTTTAAAAAAAATTTTGCGAACTTAGTGCCTCTCGGATTGTGGCAGATCAATATATTTATAGAGAGAAAGTGACACTCATTCTATGTCAACATTTCTGTTCCTGTTTGCTCTTTCGCCTACGTCAAGCCCAAAACCTTTTAGGAGCTCGCAAGTGATGACGAATTCAATGGAAACCTTGCCTACATATAATGGCCTAATGGACGATAACTACGTTTTGTGGGTTTCATGCATTTCAATCTACCCTACTCAATCGAGTTATTAAAAAAACGAAATCCATGACTTACCATGTTGGAGACGGTCATGGTTGCGAATGGGAACATTGGCTTTTCAGATTCATAATAGGCCTTCCAGAAGATCTGTTCGAATGTCGTTGTACCTTCTTCGCTATGTAAAAAGCAGATTCCAGCCCATACTAGCATACAGCAGGATAGGAAGACAATCGCTGTGTACGTACATTTTAGCGTTGTCTGAATATTGCCAACGATGGAAAAAGTTAAGAATTAATTTAGGAAAAATAAGTGCAGTTAGAGTCTTCTCAGTGTTGACTTGTTTGCGATGATTGCAACGAATAATTAAATAGAAAAGTACACAGTTGATCGATAGTTTCTTGTTTTACAAATACGAAAAAAATTGACTCACGGACACTCGGCAGCAGCAGCAAGCCGGGTCTATACTACGCAGCTGTGCCGATCGAGGCATCTTAAATGAACACGCAACAATTGCCTATCCTATCCTTTCCGTCCTTCTGCTCTCCTTTCCTCTTCCACGTTTGTTTTCTCTCGCGTGACTCAGCTTCTCTTCTCTAAACGCGAACGCAATTCTCCCTCCCTCCTAAGTCAGCCATTCTTGAACGAAAAAAATAAAGGCCAAGTTTTGCGATTTTTATTTTAAATTCGTAAGATTTGTTTGGAGTTCGGCACCAGCAGACATCCATGTCAAGGTGTTCAGTTGTTCATTTCCAGTTCAAGAATTTTTATCACCTTGCATGACAAGGATCCATAGATAGGAAGCCAAAATCCAAAAAAAAACGAAAATGCTATAAAGTCATAGAATTTTATCCTGTGGCCGTATGCAAGAACAGTTTTCCGGGAAAATGTGACTTTATTGGCGTAGGCGGAGGCGCTTTCCAAAAATCCTCCGCCTACGCTAATGACGTCACATTTTCCCTGAAAACGGTTTTCCTGTTGTTCTTGCATACGGCCACTGTTTTCAACCATATACTTTTGGTTAGGTTTTCCCCGCACACGACAAAGTGTTGAAGCGTGGAAAAGAGCTAGGACGACAAAACATTTCGTCCACTCAATTCGATTCATTTTAATGAAAAATACCTGCCAAACATAGAATTTCATCACAAGATAAAAAAATATATATACCAGAGAGAAAAATATATTGCGTAAAAATATATTCCCGTGTGTTGATGCGGATGAGGCGCCAACGGACGTGCCTAAACCCGATCTTCACTCCTACCCTCCTCATGAAAGGAATGATTTCGGTTAAGTGGAGCGTCAGAAGAGTTAGGTATTCAATAGCTAGCAATGGATGGCTAACAATGGAATGATCTCTTGGAATGCACATTGGATGAAATTTTGAAACGAAACGTATTGTACAACCATATGTGAAGTCAAAAACGAGATGATACAACGATAACAACTAATAAAATATTTTTAACTATTTTAGAAAGATGAGCCACTAGGCGACATGAACAGTCGCCATCCGTAAAGGCCGCCTGTAGGGATGGCGACTGTGCGCGACTGTATAATATGAATATTGTAAATCTTTGAATTGTAACACCTAATACTTTAGCATATTCGTACATTGTTGCGGTGAGTCATACTATATCTTGATGTCCTTTCAGTTTCTGCGCAAACCAACAGGCAGAATCGAGAATAATTCATCAGATATAGAAGCTAAAAACCACGTAACTGCTCTGTCCGATGTGGTAATATGTTGTAACTTCAATTCGTCACATAATTTGAATATGTGATGAAATAAGATTTACGCTATTCGTGTCACTAGAGTGTCAATGGCTAGAACTATGACACATCCAAAATTAAAATTTTGTCCCCGAATTAAAATATTTCAGGAGCATAGAATCTCATGATGAGTCATTTGCCTCCATTTAGTACTACATCATGAAAATCGCGACGATGAAGATGAAGACTAGTTGATTGTCCTTTTTGGATTATGCAAATGCTCGAGTCTCTTCACTCAGCCACTGTCGTCAATTCATTCTCGCTTACGCTGGTTCGTGTCTCTTGTAGTGTGTCTACTGTTGCTACCGTACTATTAGAGTCCGTACAGACATGGATGCGAGTCCACAGAGGGCCTCAGACTTTCGGAATGCTTGTCACAATTTCTTCAATCATCCACAGGTATCCATTCGCAATCAAACAATAATTTATTTTAATTTATTTTAATAGAAATACATATTTCAGATAAACATATTGCTAACAGGACTGATTACGGTCATAGCAGGATATTTCGCCTTTGTATCAATATTTCACCGATGGGCCTTCTTTCCTTTTGAACTATCGATAAACCCAATTCATGTGGACTATGCACTAACCGCATCTGTTGTTTTCGTCGTTTACTTGATATCGCTAATAGCAGCCAAAATTGCTGACTTGGCCTGGATCAAACCCGCTTTAGGTAGGTTTCAGCCCGGTTAAGCTTTTAGACGGAGCGTTTTCAGGCCCTATCATCTTCGGTGTAATGTTGCGAAATATAGCCCATTTCGAGCATCTTCGCATTCTTGGTTGGCAGTGTTTCTTACAAGATAATTTAATGAGTACGTTTAATTCCAGATGCCGATCTCGATCTGACTCTTCGCTACTTCGCTCTCTCTCTACTCCTCATTCGATGTGGACTTCGATTAAACGCTGAACTAATCACTGAAAACTGGGTAACCATTTCAGATCCCTGATTGATTGTGACCCATAATCGTAAGATAACCGAAACCAGAGCACCTGGAATCTGTGACCCGAAATCGTAATATAGCCGAAACCAAGCGTTCAGATTCTCCCCGTCGGTCTATCATGCATCTCTGCTCTAGTCGAAGTCGCTGCCGTTGTCTTGTCGTCTCATCTGATATTTGGACTTCCTCTATTTACTTCATTTGTCCTTGGGTCAGTGTTTTACCATACTGTTTCATCATGCAATTGTCAAAAATACGCAAAATTCATTTGACGAGTATCATTGATATGTAAAATTTAACTAAATATATTGCTTCTAATTATTAATAATAAATATTTAGCTTCTTGTTGGCTGCCACTTCTTGCTCTTCTCTACTTCCCACTATGAGGCATTTCCAGAGCATGAATCAGGTGAAAAAATCAAATTTTAAAACAATGAATAGAGAAATATTTGCAGGGTTCGGAAAAGTCTATTCCTGCATTAATTCTAACCTCGTCTGCTCTCGATAATATCCTTTGTATCGTCTTTGCCACTATTCTATTATCGATTCAGTTCTCGGAAGGTAAAATTCAGATTTTAGTAATTTTAAAAGAAAATAAATTTTAAGATGTTTTTTTATAAAAAAACTTTCAAGTACCAAATTTCTATTTCGAAACGGTATTTACTTCATTATGTTTGATAAACTTGTCAAATCCGGCCTTTTTAATGATTAATGCGTTGTTCTGACAATGAGTTTCTAATCCCATCCCCCTGACTCCACGGGTATGACTTTCATCAAGTAGATCTGGGAAGTACTGTCATCCCTCTGGTCCACATTATCATGAGCATATAAAACGATACATCACCGTTATTATAAAAACCGAGTAATAGGTTGATTATATTCATTTTTAACGATATTGAATTATCTTGGAGGAAAACATTTTTACGCCATCAAAAAAGCTTTTTTTAAAATTTTCATTAAAATTTTTTTCATTACCTGGTATTAAACTCAAAGGGTTAGTAACATGGCACCAGGCATTGAACATTCATTTAAAAATTCAGTCGGCTCGCATAATATTAGCAAATCTCATGAAGAATTATTTTGAAAAAAAAGAAGAAAAATACTGCATACCTTAAAATACAAAATGCAGGCTCGATCGTCTCCACCATATTCATAATAATCGGCGAATCCGCACTAGCCCTCATTATTGGAGCCATCATGGGTAACCTAACCTTGATTTTTAAGGTCATTTAAAAAAATCCTCTTCAGGCGTACTACTATGGGTGTTTCCCCGTCAGCAGGAGGCCTATCGACACTTTGCGCGTGCTTTGGCCCTTCTTGTCATCACATTCGCCTTCGTCTATGGATCATCTCGTATCAATGTTCTCTTCGCTGGAATGATCGCCACTCTGACCATGACAATCTTCGCTCAGAGATTCTGGAGAGCAGACTATGATGGAGACACGATCGATGACGATGTGAGGCATAGCATAGACGGGTTTGGTAATACTGATTCGGGTTGCAGGAAACGATCGAAGCTCGCTGGTTCAGTCGGCTATGGAAGGTCTTCGCTGAACCGATCGTGTTCGTTCTTCTTGGTCTGCAACTCGACTTTTCTACTGTAAAGAATTTAAAGATTACTTCTGAATTACTTTGGATCCATGTTCAATTCGGTTTCAGCTCACATGGGGAGTGTTTCTCTCTGGTCTGGCCGTGGTTGCGATCGGTACACTCTTCCGATGCCTCACAACATTCTTCCTCACCTTCTGCAATCAACTCAACATCTCCGAGAAACTGTTCACTGTTCTGTGCTCGATCCCGAAAGGAAGCGTACAGGTTGGCACTTAATTTTCAAGTCAAAGTTTTCACCAAAACATTTCGGTCCCTGATTATTAGTAATTTCATTCTTTATCGTTTAGTATCGCTATTTTCTTATCACCAGCTCTCGTTACAATCGAAAGTATCGCCTCATTAATGCTTACTAAGCCCATATTCTACTCACAATCTCTCATTCCAATCCCACATCATGACGAGTTTTCGACCTTGGACAGGTCGAAATGACAACATCGCTTAATCTAAATCCCTACTTAGAGACCATCCCCCATCAACGATTCTAAAAATTACAAAATGCCGATAAATCGTCATACATAACATAATTGCCGTCTAAATAACGATACCATAGAACGTCCATAATTTAGGCTGCCCTCGGATCAACCTGTACCATCCTCATGCTCCTCAACGTCGATCTCGCACCATGGGTCCCACTTGTGTCATCATGTCTGGTTTGCTCTGCGGCCATTGCCGGATCCATTGGACACATCTGTGTGCGCGTCTTCGGTCCTTTCCTGCTACAATATGACTTCCCCGAGACGGTAGGTAGCCCAATGTAAGTTTTCGGTACCGGTTTCGGTTTCGCTCTCGGTTCCGATCAATGTGAAATAGATCGTGTCAGGCAAATGCCTAGAATAGCGATGTGGCTATTATTGTACTCTGGTCGTAACGTGTCATCCTCTCATAATCGACAAGATTACAAAGGAAAGAAAGTGAAGAAGAAGAGAAAGTGAGAGAGAGGACAGAGGGAGTGAGTGAGTGAAGGAGAAAGAGAGTCCATGTAGAAGAAGGAAGAGGAGCAGATAAGCGCCTTTGCTATCACAGCGAAAAGATTAGTGGAATTTGGAATGAGAGTGAGAGTGATTGGATGAGAATATAAAGTGAATATGAATAGGAGAGATATGGGCAAAAGTGAAAACGATTCGACTAGTAATCATGCATGATGTGTCAATTACACTGTTTTATGAACCTATCGATGGAAATAAGTCGAAGGCTTTTATGGACCAACACTACTAGACTCTAGCTAGAAGTGATTCCCACCAACATGCTCAATGTAACAGTGTGTTTTACAGGTGCACATTTCGAACCCCAACCACAATTCTTACGTGGAGACTGTAAAGGTGGACGATGCTCCCGAGAACTTGGTCACTTTCAAGCAATTCAAGTCGACCACAACTACAATGGATAGAAGGCCATATGAATTCTAGTTTACAATGATCATCCCACAATGTTTCTAGCTAATTTATCTAATCGTTTGCTGTATATTTGTCTCTTACTCAAGTATATATTCGTCCTGTTCCTTTTAGTCTGACTAGTTGTTCAGACCACATCACCACCAACGTTCATCTCTCCACCGTATAACTAAATCCCCGAATGCCGGACTCTTTCACGCACACATGAACCATTCAAATTGCATAATCATTTATTAGTAATGTAATAAGCATATAAATTCGATTAGTACATGAGCATGACAACGGGTTGCATTAGATGGCGAATGCTAATACATACCTAGGGAAAGTCAATCACAATTGGAAACATATATTACAATATTAAATGTGGAAACGTCCACAAATTACATCCTCTCATCGTAGCTATCGAGATCCATGTCCCAACTAAAATCGGAAAAGTTTATTGAAACGATTCAATAATATATATTTCTCCAAACAAGTTAATTCAGAGCAAGAATTGGTGACTTTCATGCTGCAAATTAAAAAAAAAGGTGAACGCATGCATATACATCGCTATTGTGCATTTATTCTACGCTACATCTAAGCTTACATCTATCGCAGATCAATCGATCCGTATTGCGAACGCCTGAAATAATATTGCCAACAAATGGATAGTAATTTTGCACTTTTTTCAACATTGTTCACGCTTTATCCAAATGAATAGTCTAGCCACAGAGGCCCAACTCCCTAAAGCGACTTTCTAGTAGTCTGGAAAAATATAACAGTAAGACTACTCACGCGTGCTCGCCGACTCTCTTGGCGATCTCTTGCTTGAAAGCTTCATTATCGATACCACGGAGCTAGAATATAGTAATTTATGAACCATTCAACTTTTAAATATGCAAAAAACATTTATCCGTTCTCCTTTTGTAGTCCGCAATTTTTTTACATGTGCAAAAGTAATATAGTATGTGCTCACTTTCTCTTCAATAGTTTCAACAATTTCATCTTCCTCCTCTTCGTCCTCGAGTTTAGTATAATAATTGTAATCATAGAAGAAAATGGCAAGAAGTGCGTAAATACAGATGACCACGAACCTGAAAAAATACTACGTTACACAAGGCAAATGGAATAACGAATACGCATTAACAGCCCCTTCTAAACAACAAGTATGAAACTTACATGCCACCAGCATATGCGAAAAATTCGATAGCCATGTCGTCGAAGAGATCAAGAGCGGTGATTAGAACGATAATGGCGTCACCAATGGCGGTAGTCAAAAGCCACAGGGCTTGCACGACCGATTTGAGCGAAGGAGCAGTCTGAAGATCAATCAGTACTCAGCTTCCAAGATCAATCAATCGTCAGTTTACATTCCTATTAGACTAAGAGAATAATCGTATCAAAATAGGTTGGACATTGAGTATGTGCCATCGATCTTCGTATTATGTAATAAAATATATCATTACAATAATATTTCATAGATGTTCATAATTAATCATCATTAAAATCAATTTCTACCTGAGAGTAGGCGAATTCGTATCCAGTGATTGAGAATAAAATCTCGGCAGCAGTCAGAATAACGATTTGCGGGACTTGCCAGAGGATATTTACCTGAGTTAATCGTTATACTTTGATTAATGGAATTACAAGGTGGTAAAGAATAATCATGATAATCAAACGTCGTATTAACACAATTTTAATAATTATCCACATTCTTATCTTGAATGTGTATAAAGTATAATTAGATGCTCACTTTGTTATCTTGCACGGTCTGGTAGACGTGATAAGTGTTTCTTCCCAGCTATAAGAGAATATGATTCAGAAAGAACACTCAAACATTTACAGACTATAGAAACATACATAGTCGAGATCGTATCCGGATCCAGTGACAACAAATGTGTAGACTCCTCCTTGACCGTTGATTTCAAAGCTGATTCCGGAGTAGGAAACGTTGGCCTGTAAAGTGAGTTCAATCGATCTCGAATTTTACAATAGTGTTCGTTATTTAAAGAACAGTAAATTGTATATTGCACATAATGCAAAAGGCAGAATATATCTTACTCCTTCAGGTCCTGGAGTCAACTGATCGACATCCTTGGGACGATTCAACATGTAGAAGAGAGCCCATCTGTGAAAAATTCGATAAACGAAATTTCGGAAAAACAAGTGCGAAATATCGATAAAATACTCACTTTCCAGGCTTGACCGGTTTGTATGTGTAAGCTGTTATTGATCGAGCGTCGCCACTGGTGCCTAATACGTTTTTGTCAATTACATCGAGATGTCCCTGAATGATTTCAGAATGAAATCAATAATAACGCATCACAACAACAGCAATACTAAGTCGCTACAAGTGTGACATATTATTTTTATGTGTACAACCGTGCTCATTCTATTTTGTACTTTTCTTTTTCAACTGATACCACATGAAGAACATTTCTAGCATCATTCAGAAAGTTTGTATAGAATAGCCTCCAATTGCCATAGATAGGAAGAAATTCAGCTAGATCGGGCCGAAATTTGCAAAAAACAAACAAATGATAACAAAAAAAGCAATGTAGAGCAATTCCCCTCTTGCAACTTTTTTTTACCGCTTTTTACCATTCCAGAAAAAATACTTAAAGTGCTTGATAGTTTCATCAAAAACGTACAGCTCGATCATCGAGTCCTCCATTGTAGTCCGTCTCCCAGAAGTAGAAGTCAGAGGGAGATTGTGGGTTGCATGGATGGGGGTCATATGGTTTGGTCGTTCGGCATACTACCAAGTTGTAGTCATAATTGTCGTCAGTGAACATAGCGATACTAAATAGTGAATTGAATAAATAATATAATACGTTGATAATATCTTCATAAAAAATAGTAGAATCACAAACTAAAGAGCCGTTTTGGTCAAGAAAGGAGCTCACCCCATGCTGAACTCTCCCGTTCCATCAGTTGGTTTGTCAGTGTCACTAGTGCCAACTATGGCTCCTTTCTTGCCAACAGCAACATAGTACACCACGTGCTGCGACATTTGCACCGTGATGGTCTCAGCATTAGTCTTTCTGTTGCAGTCATTTCCAGCATAAGCGATGATGAAAGAGTTGTTTCCACTTTTCAAGTGGAAAGTGGATTTGTTGTCGTCAGGAATGTCGACCATTGACTGAAAATACAGAATAAATAAAATAAAGAATAATGAATAAACGTATTTCAAAAATGCAATGGTCGATATACCGTGTTTGGCATCAAGAGGAATGGTTCAGGGGCATTGTCGATGACTGGTTGGATGGAGATGTTACATGATTGTCCCGCGTCATAGACATTCATGAATGACGCGAATGCTTGTCCATCGGATGGTAAAAGAGGAAGGGTGGTCTGTGAATGAACAATTAATGGTGTATTCAATGAACGACATTTTGCATAACTGTTACACTTTGCGACAAGAAAAGTATAAATGACCTACATTGACTTGAAGTTGGACGAGGCCAGTGACGGCAAAAGATAAAGCGGCGATCCATCCGCCAGCGACCATTTTACGGAGGGGACTAGAGAAATTAATATGGAGAAAAATCAGCCATTAAAGTATGGTACGTGATTGGTCTGGTAATGTGTGCCTTAGGGCAATGAACGATCACAATTGAGCCCGTATCACAGAAATATTTACACTAAGATGCACTTACGTCAGTTCGAGGCACTTGCTGAAGATCGGATATACGACAACCTAAAAATGATTTGATTACGTAATAATATGAATAATATTATGCACCTGGAAGAGCGGAATGAAGATGAGAATGAGCACTGCGTTAAGAGTCTGCATTTGGTCAGGTAGAAGGAGAATACCACCAATGTCGCAATCCATTTGAATTGCTAAACAGGACTTCACTCAGAAGGGGTAAAACTCACCGTGGAGTTATGACTAGTGACTTATATCAAGCGATTCGGCATGAGATTCCGTCCAGGGATCCGTCGAAATATGTTGTCAAATGTCAGAAAATCGATTACTAAAAATCGCTAAAAATAGTGCAAATCATAGGAGAACCGAGTTTTCAGCGCTCACAACAACGACCCATGTCGTGTATTGGATAAAGCGTCCGAATTTCCTTTGGTACGTTCATGGTTCGATGCTAAAATGAGCGCTGAAAACTCGGTTCTTCTATAATGTCCACTAAAATCACGATTTTTAATTATCGATTTTCTCTAAGCCCATTAACATTTGGCAACATATTTCGACGGATTCCTAGGCAGAATCACGTGCTGAATCACATGATATATGTCACTAGTCATAACTCCATGGTGAGTTAAGACCATTCCTTTATCAGGCAGTATGATGAAACATTATTTATATATTTAATATATTTTTTGTCATAATAATAGTTGTCTAGCCTACCTTGAAGCAGCCATACTGATCCTTGCTGATCGTAAAGAGCCCAGAACATAGGTACAGGAATAAACATGACGATAACATTGAGAAGAGATCGAACATCTGACACGTATTGCTTCTGAAATCGAATTTCCCATTTTGCTTGTTTTCAAATATAAAATTTGCCATTACTGGCTAGTACGAAATCACGAACAAAAGGAACAGAACCAACTTTATGACACTTATTCTTCTTCTTGGTGGCTTGAAGGGCGATACAGCGGGGATCCTTTGAGCAGTCATGGGTGTCCAGGTAATGCTCGAGCCAATGCTCGGTAGGGCCAGCGTTGCGCGATGAAAACTTGTTGCGGATTGCACCCTGAAAAATGTTTGATTGATTAGTTTAGGACTCAGAATATCGGATGAATCAACGCACTCCGATGATCTTGAAGACCTCCGCAAAGGCGTTTTCGGTCGGAGGGTTCTTCTTGTACCAAAAGGATCCAGCCATGAAGATAGCTGAATAAGTATACCAAATATTTATGTTTACATTTTGTTTTGCACGAACAAACGACATATTAATAATGATAAAATGACATGCTAAGGAAATAAGTTATTATCAAGATTGCTGCTAAAGTGACCCACCTGTGGCAACACACATGAGAATTGCAGGTACTCCGAAAGCAAGTGGGTAGCAAGTGTCCTGTCCAAGGCAAGGTTGAGCTGAATTGCCGTATTGTAAGCATTTTAATCCATATTTTATTATTTATATTAACCTCTGAAGATAGGCGAGATAAATGTGGAGATCATGGAACCGGCATTGATTGAGAAATAGAACATTGAGAAGTAGATGGAAAGCATTCTCGTTTGGTCCTGATCGAACTGATCAGCACCGAATGCGGACACACAAGGTTTGATTCCTCCGGTACCGAAACCGATGATGATCAACCCGGTCAAGTCCATCCAGCTGAAAAATTATACATCGGTTTCCATTACATTGTGGTACGGGTAAAGTCATGGTACTTTATGGAAAACTAACGGATGCACACTCGATTGGAAGTTTTGCAAGGAGGCAATTGCGAGGAGAATTTGTCCGATGGCATACAATATCGATACAGAGAAGATAGTCCTGAAGGAACGAAATTACTTAGACTAAGATTTTAAATAAATCACAAATAGATGGGATAAATATTATTATTTTTCTTAGAAACTCACCAGAACTTTCCAATGTATCCATCAGCAATGATAGATCCGAGAAGAGGAGTGAGATAACAGAGAATAGTGAAGGAGTTGAAGAAAATTGTTGAAGTATCCGCATCGAATTTGAGTACATTCAGAATGTAGAACGTCAGTACAGCTTAATTAAATCATTGATTGGTAAACTTCCGTTGCTTAGTCAGAGGTCATGAATGTTGTTTGTCACATTTAAGTATGGTGAAAAGAGTGTAGCACACTCCAAATGATATATCATCGACCAATAACATTTCCTTCTTAGATTCTTATCACTTTTATCATTGTAATGCGCTGTTTTCAGCTTAAATTTCTCGTGAGAGATTAGGACTCGAATGTGATGCCTACAGTGTTTTGAATACTGCGATCAATATCTAAGACGGTTATTCAGTAATAGTCTAGATTACAAGGACGATTCATCCAACAAATATAATAATTTGTAAAACGTTTGCATATCAAACCCTTCTCTGATTTCATATCTGATCAAGTTGTTATCGCATTCAATACGTATAGTAATAGGTCAAAATACTAATGACCATAAATTTCGTTGAGGACGTCATAAGCGATAATGCATCGCGGAATTCCTTATAATCAAAATGAGACTAAAAACCGAAAAGTGATCATTGCGAGTGAATAATAGCCTTTTGTTCCGATATTGTATTCAGGCACTACTTATCTGTCGTCTGAGATAGGGTCACGTGGCAAACTAATATGCAGCTCATACCAGGGTTGTGCGGAAAATTTTCCGACCGAAAAAGTTTTCCGGTTTTTCCGACCCCTTTTCGGTAAATTTTCCGACCGGAAAACCGGAAAAAATAACATATCAAAAATATATATTAAATAACAATATTTGATGATTTTTAGCCATTTTTATCTGACCGGTAGTTCTGACCCATGATGCGCAAATAATGAGCAACAATCACGTATGTAGCGTTGTTGTTCCTTAACCTGAACATTCAACTCCTAGGATTCTAACAGCTTTACATTGTTCGTTTATATGTTTTTGAATGATTGTTATCTTTTATTTGCTGCTACATGATTTTTAAACATTATTATGTTAACTTTGATCATTACCCTAATGTAATTGTTAGATAAACACGAGAAAATATGTTTTACAAAAATTTTCCGGTTTTTCCGATTTTTCCGGATTTTTTTCCGGTATTTTAAGCTGGGATTATTTACAAAAGACGATCTATGGACAGGGAAAAGAAAGGGTGGAACGGAAAATCATAGAAAAGGAGGTTGCCCACAAATAGTAAGGCGAGAGAGTGTGTTGACTGATCCATGTTATTGACCCTACCTCTCCTCTTTTGCTGTCCCTTACCCAAACTACATCCTACATCATATTGACTGACAACAACTATCCCGTGCCTAATGAATGAGTAGTACATGGGAAAGATTAATATACCTTATGCCTAATAAACAGACGTTGTTATTGACATGAT